>JAMPIV010009810.1:167500-545220 GCA_024509875.1 Oreohelix idahoensis | reverse complement strand
TATATGACAGAGAATCACTTTGGAAATTGATGAGGCAATAATGGAGTTCCTGAAGATCATTAATTTATAAGAAAACATATGAAGACATGACATGCAGAGTTCTTCACGAAGCGACTGCTAACAGAAACCGTTTTTGGGATAGACAACACAACAACCAGAAATGGAATCCAGTGGACTATGACTTAGCAGTTGGATGATCTGGATTTCTGCTGATGACTTGGATCTTCTGTCCCATAACCGTAATCAGATGCAGGACAAATTGGAAAAAACATCGATGAGAGCGACACAGCAATTGCGGTCTGACAAAATACACAGGGAAAAGACCAATTCAAGATGTAATGAATCATACACCAATTCACATAAACCATATCTTGGCAGTAATATAGACAAAGTTGGAGGGACAGACAGCGATATCAAAATAAGAATACAAAAGGCAAGAGGAGCTTTCATTGCATTGGGAAATATATGGAGATCAAGAGAAATCGGATCCAACACGAAAATAAGAATCTTCAACTCAAATGTGAAGTCAGTCCTATTGTATGGCTCGGAGACATGGAGAACAACAAAGACAACAACCAAAAAGCTACAGACTTTCATAAATGGGTGCTTGCGTAGAATAGAGGGATTTAAATGGTATGACAAGGTTACCAACGTGGAACTGAGGACAAGAACCAGTGGAACAAGAGATGAGAAGAAGACGATGGCGATGGATAGGACACACACTGAGGAAACCTGTTGATAGCATTACAAGGCAGTCCTTGTTCTGGAACCCCCAGGGCAAGAGAGGCAGAGGAAGACCAAGAAGTACATGGAGAAGAGAGTTGGAAACAGAGGTGAAAATGATGAGGAGAACATGGAAAGAACTTGAGATGATGGCACGGGACAGGAGGACTTGGCATGTGTTTGTTGAAGGCCTATGCTCCTTTGGGAGTGGAGGGTTATGAATGAATGAAATTTTCAAAACAAACATGTGATTTCAAAATGAAAATGAATAGCAACGATGATGATAATCAATGACAAGAGAATCAACAAAAATGAAAATAAAACATGCAAAGTGAAACAAAGCATAATTAAACACGTTAAGAAACAACACCCGTAATGTTTCTAACACTAGAATGGTGGACTAGTTATCTAAAAGTTGAGAGATCAAGCACCATGAGAAGTAAATATAAGTACACAGAGACACTTACAACTATTCAAGTTAGTTAATGTGTACTCTACAATTAATTAAGTAGCTTAAATTGATTTCTTCTACTTACTGTAGTTCTTAATTATCAACACATAACTAATTACTACTTTATTTAAGTAAATGCAATTTTACTGAGTGTTAATGTTCCATTAAAAGTAGTTAATAATCGAAGAGAATATGTTCTTAATGTTCCATGTGCGATGAAAAGATATTCTATAACACAATATGTAGTGTAACATGTTCCATACGAATATTGATTATCCATTTATCAATATAACAATGTTTCCGTACTAATAAAATGTTACTACACAAGAAGTGCTGTTATAATCCAAAAGTAAGTATATCCCAGAATTATGCTGGTACAAATGAATCTGTTCCATATGTGGTGAAGTGGGAAGTTATAAATACTTATAGGGAACTTAGTGTACTGACTGAGATCAGCTGTGAAGGTATCTATATCTATTAAGAGTAGTGTATTATAGATAACCTTACTTGCTACCACATATCTATATATCTCAGTCAGAATTATTCTGGAATAGTGTGATGCTACGTTATGTGTCTAGGGTATGAGTATGGTGAAGTGTAAGTCACAACAACAGACAGATAAACAATTTAATTTAATCCACTACTCTTGACAACACTGTGACACTCACATACATATAACACTCTACAAAGATATCTTAAAAGAGTCACTGATGAACTTTCAAATAACAATATGTATTCATTACTGGCATGAATGAATATGTGTCCTGATTCAACTACAAGGGAACCAGGAATCACAATCAATTTAAATTACAAGTTATGTACAGAATGTATTTAATATGAATATTGTAGTGACATATATTAGTACAAATGTTCTATGTGTGTCAGTTGTGTAGTAGTAAAATGAGGTAATACTGGTTTTGTTTTGTTCAAGCTCTGTTGGTATTGGTCATCATGACTTCAATAGTTTGTCTTTAGGGACTAGTATTGGAGATGTTCACAGTTCCTGATTTTAAGACAAGTAAATTCCCCTCTGAATGGTATTTTTATAAAGTTAATTCAAGATGAGGGGACATAATGTTGAGCTCAGCTGGCCAACTCTGCTTATCTTGAGTGATGGCGGCAGGAGAGGACTCCTCTGCTCGAATTCTCTTCTGGGCTCTGGAGACACCTCACTGATAGCTAAAAGGACCAAGGAGTATGCTGTCCGACACTGGATTCAGCAAATCTCTGACCAGATGCTGCTCAGTACCATCAAGACCACTGTCCCTGAAATCAAGAAGGATGTACCTTCTACTTCATAACTAATTTATATTCTCTTTTACACTGATCACAATACAGCACAAACATTGCGTTCAGAGCGTTAGGCCAACAGTCAGCTTCATCTGAAATACTTTATACCAGCATTACCATCCTTAATGGTCACTACGCCTCTGCACTTCCAGCATTATTTCTTTCTAGTCAATCATCCAGATGTCAGTGTACTATTTGGCCATTCCATGCCGTTTTACTTCTCTCCGACACCCTCTGTTCAGGCTGGAGCATTTTAGGCTTTACCTCACGTTTGCCACTGAACTACACATATATATACAGGCATAAATCAACAATTCACATTCAATTTTCATTAAAAGATATTAAATGGTTCAAGCTTACCACAATTCATACGAATAACACAGATACGTTGATTAGCAATGAATTCTGGCACAAACTGGCACAAATTTCCTTCTACTTATCTTCCAGGCTTTTATTGAGCCAAATATAAGCTGGCTTCAACGCACTGATGCTTTATCAAGTGTATTTAAACAAGTGGTTTCGAACTAACGCTCCCAAGTGTGTATATCAGCGAGACTGGCCAATGAGCCACGTTTCGACAAGTGTTTGAAAAAATGTTATCTTTTCCCGTCTCCCCTAACAACCAAGATAGTATTTATAGCCCGACCAATCGTGGTTAGGCTTTCATTTGTTGCGCTCCAATCAATTTGAAGTTTACATGGTAGGCTATTTATGTAACGTAAATTTTTTTCAAACACGTTAAAAAAAAATCTTATGAGCAGAAATGATTTTATGCTGTCAGGCACCCCCAATATTTTATTTTGGGTATAATTTATTAATTCCTGGACTATTTGCGTAACGTTTTACATATTATTTGTCAGCAAGCCCTAAGGAACCCAAAAATACTAATTTAAAGGAGCTACGTGGCTGCGTTCAAAATATGCAATTTCTTCTACCTCCTGTTTGGAAGATGTGCTGTCTGGGTACTGTTATGTGTTCAAACGTAAACCCATCTATTGTTATCTTTTCTAATAAGAGTCTGTTATGATTTATAAACCTAACTCTGGGAAAGGGTAGTGTATTTTATCACTGTCCGTCTGAAAAAGTTAGTGCTTGTAGACTTACACGCGTGATGCCAGCATTTGTATATCGCGCGTCGCGTGTTGCATGCGTTCCTGATTTCCAGCCCTCCCCTCTCGCTATCCTTTTGTCCATCTGTTCGTTCGTTTTGGTAACGTAATATAATTAATGTTAGGATTAATTTAGGTCATTACGCAGTACGTCTCAATGTTTTTCTTAGAAATGCAGCACACGTTTCATTGAAGAAAGCGGGTATAATACAGTAAGCTTTTACATCAACGTGAAAGCGTTACAATTTGCAGACGAAGCAGAAAACAAGGGGGATTTCGAGTACATTCTTGGTGACAGCACTGTCATTTTCCCATTGCTCTTCTCTTTATTAATTTTATTTGTTAGGCTTTATATTTACCTAATAATTTATATATGTGGATTAGAATATTTCATGACACCTCCCCTCTTAAAACAGACATTATATGTCAGTCCTTTATTCTATATACACATAGAGAAATTTATTATTATTTCTGGGGTTTACGGTGATTCTCCTCACACGGATGGCGGCTTAAAAAATCCGCTCCCAGATTGGTTTTTCCAGATATATATTCAATGCTAAAATTATATGGAGCCAGAAGCAAAGACCATCGGAGTAACCTAGAGTTCTCATGCTTAGCCTGTGCTAAAAACGATAAAGGTTTGTGGTCAGTTTGCAACTTAAATGCCTTCCCATATAGATAAATATTGAATTTCTTTATTGCCCATATTACTGCAAGACATTCTTTTTCGCTAGTTGAGTAGTTGATTTCAGCTTTATTCAACTTTCTGCTAGCATATGCCACTGGGCTTAATTCCCCATCCAATGCATCTGATTTCTGTAGTAAAGTTGCACCTAACCCAATATTACTTGCATCCGTCCTTACTATGAATTCTTGACTTAAGTCAGGTAATTTCAAAATGGGTTTACTTGTGAGCTTTTCCTTCAATTCTTGGTAAGTCATTTCACATTGTGGTGTCCATGTAATGCGATCTGGAAGTCCTTTACGTGTCAATTCCGTTAAAGGTGCACATATGGAATTAAAGTTTTTGATATACTTCTGGTAGAAACCACATAATGAGACAAAGGATCTCACGTCCTTCTTGGTTTGTGGTCTCGGGGCTTTCTGTAGTTTCTCTAAATTCTTTGGGTCAGGGGTCATGTTTCCCTGATAAACTGTGTGTCCCAAAAATTCCAATTCTTTACATCCAACGCAACATTTGGTTGGTCGGGCTGTTAAATTTGCCTCCCTAAGTCGATCAAACAGCATGTTCAGAGAGTCAATGTGTTCCTCAAATGTTTCTGTTGCTATAAGGATATCATCCATAAAATTTGTTATACAGGGATTATTCAGAGGATCCAATAATTTTCTCATCATTCTAGAGAAGACACTAGGCGCATTCTTCAATCCAAATGGCAATCTATTAAACTCATAGTGTCCTTCTGAGGTACTAAAAGCTAGGTATGGTCTAACCTCAGGCTTTACTGGAATCTGATAGTATCCTTTACTCAGATCCACTTTTGAGAAATATTTAGCTTTATTTAGTCTGGCAAACAGCTGATTTGTATCCGGCAATGGATCCACCTGTCCTTCTGTAATAGCATTCAGTCTCCTGTAATCTATACAGAGTCTATGTTCTCCAGAGGGCTTCCTTAAGAGTACAACACCGGAACTATACGAAGACTCACTGTGCGAAATAATTCCTTCCTTCAATAGATAGTCTATCTCTTCCTTCAAAGCTTTTTCCTTAGCAAACGGAATCGAATATGGTTTCATACAGACAGGTGTGGAGTCTATGAGTTTCATATCATATTCCAATAGGTTTGTATGCCCTGGTCGGTCTGTTAACACCTCTGCATGATTATTTAGAACCTGTTGCACTCTCTCTTTCTGAGTTTTCGTTAAATGTGTACTGATTTTCACCTGTGCTGCTGTCTCACAGGGGTGTAATGGATATTCAAATGATGAAAGTGGTTCCTTTTTCATCTCCATGGCGATGGACAAGGTCAACAAGTGTGTCTCTTCCTGATGTTCTCTTTCCAAATATTTCTTCAGGAGATTCACATGATAGATTTTTTCTTTCCCCTTCTTATCTATCTTATAATTTGTTCTAGACACCTTCTCTAGAACTGTATATGGACCCTGCCATCCAATTTGTAACTTATTCTGACTCCCGGGCAAAAGAAGCAGTACCTTCTCTCCCACAGCCAAATTTCTGTCTTTCGCCTTCCTGTTATAATAGGCAGCATGTTTCTTCCTGGCTTGTTTCAAATTTTCATTGGCAAGTTTCCAGCCAGTTTTCAACCGAGTGGTCAGCTCATTCACATATTGGTATGAAGATGTAATGTTTTCCTCTGCCTTTTCATCAGTCCACGTTCTTAACAAAGCTACATATGGACCTTTAATTGTGTGGACCTATTTGTCCATGCACCGGTATGGTCTCTTCCACTTGAAGCTTTATAGTGATGATTTTTCCTCCCAGAATTATCATTCACAAAACGACCGCTACCAATTTTTCTTTTGGGGCTGTCTCCCCTCTTAAAATTCTTGATGAGAGATTTCCTCTCTACATCTTCTTCCTCCAGTTTGTTTAAGTCCGATTGAGGGATTTTCGGCTTATCCTGGGGTAAGACATCTTTTTGCACTCTCCGCATAGTGGCCATAGTAAAACAGTTAAGTGAAGCTTGTCCGTGAAAAGGGGCTTCCCATTCCATTTGGTCCACTTTATCAAATCTATTTTTCCTTTTATTGTCAGGCCTGATTTGGCCCCATGGCGTGTCCAGGTCCTGATCCATGTTCCCACTTGTGGGTGTTCCCTCATGTGCTATGCTACACCTTTCTACAAAATTCTCAATGTCCCATCTTGCTTTGGGCCAATAATAATTGTGAGCCACCTTTTGAATGATGGTACCTATCTTCTCATGGTCCCCATCTGGTTTCACATGTAGACTCCTTATTAATTCTGTCCTATATCTTTTTGGAAGAACCAGCTGTCCGTGACCATTGGATCTAGCTCCAGTCTTCCTATACATCAACTTGTTTTTCATGTAGAAATCTCCCTTGCCTGGAGTTGTATGACAAGTTGACAATTTTCTGAAACAAGGCTTGAGTGTTTTATCCCCAGCCTGTGCCTTCCTCATCTCTTCTGGAGTGGTATCTAACATAATATCCTCCTCCTGTCTTGAGGTCGACCTGACCTGAAGGGTTGCCATATACACAGGTTTCCTTCTGCAACGGTCAGTGTCATGATTGTCCATCTGACAATTTTTACACCACCTTTTTCCTTGGTTGAAAGATTTTCTTTCATCATATTTCCTTTCATCGAATTGTGGGAATTTATTTTTATTGTCATACCGTGGCCTATCAAATTGGTGCTTACCTTTATTTTGATCCCTAGGATCAAATTTATTAAAATTCTGTGGTGCCCTAAAGTTGTCCACCTGTTTCTTTTTATTACCTGTTACCTCTGCTTGAGCTGCTTGATACCTTTCAGCAACATTTAGCAACTCACCCAGCCTCTCTGCACCTTGTTCCATGAGAAACTTTCTCAGGTCTGGAGCCATGGACTCTCTTAGTTGCTCTATAAGGACCATTTCCTTAAGATCTTGGGTTTTCCCCAGAGAAGTCCATTTCTCCAAGTATGTCTCGATTCGTGCAGAGAACTGGTGATAGGTTTCACCTGACAGTAGTTTAGCATTCCTAAATTTTTTTCCTGTAAAACTCTGCATTCTTTTCATACCTTAACAAAAGAGCCTGCTTTAGCATGTCATAATTTTCCTGATCACCTCTGCTCATTTTTGCAAAAACTTCATAAGCTGCCCCACGAAGTCCCTGAGATAACTTTAAGCTCCACCTTTCTCTCTCTAACCCATACGTGGTAGCTAATAGTTCGTACCTATTTATATAGCTCTCAATATCATCGTCTTTCTCAACAAAATGATCTAAATGAAAGTTCATAGCTGAGATTGAGGCTCCCTGAGTAACCGTAGCATCAGAGGCAAAGGGACTGGCACCATTTTCAGGAGCATGGCCTTGAAACTCCAACTCCCTTAGTCGTAATTCATGTTCCCTTTGTAATCTTTTATCTTCTGCTTCCCTTTCTGCAGCTAATTTCCTCTCTTCCCTTTCTGCAGCTAATTTCTTCTCTTCCCTTTCTGCAGCTAATTTCTTCTCTTCCCTTTCTGCAGCTTGTCTTCTTTCCTCGGCTTCCAATGCTTTAGCCTCTTTGTCAGCCTCAATCTGCAACCTCTTAGTCTCAGCCTCAGCTTCAAATTGTAACTTCTTAATTTCCCTTTCAGCCTCTAACCTTCTTTCGGCTTCTTTTTCTAATCTTCTTTCTTCGCGTTCAATAAATTTGTCACATTCCGTTGTGACATAGGCAACCATAACTTGCCCATCTAATCCTAACTCTTTTGCAGTCTGAACCGCAGCAGATCGAAATTTGGCCAGGTCCGCCATTGTCTATTATGTAAATTTATACAATGTCTAACCAACAATTCAATCTCTAATGGACAACACAGGCACCGTGAGCTCAACCTTATTTAATTCCACCCAAGGATACCTTTTAATTCTTATATTCCCTGAAGTGAATTACCCCCCAATATTTTTAATAGTGAAAGATTCAAAATCCCAAGAGCGAGACCCCAATATATGTGGTGAAGTGGGATGTTATAAATACTTATAGGGAACTTAGTGTACTGACTGAGATCAGCTGTGAAGGTATCTATATCTATTAAGAGTAGTGTATTATAGATAACCTTACTTGCTACCACATATCTATATATCTCAGTCAGAATTATTCTGGAATAGTGTGATGCTACGTTATGTGTCTAGGGTATGAGTATGGTGAAGTGTAAGTCACAACAACAGACAGATAAACAATTTAATTTAATCCACTACTCTTGACAACACTGTGACACTCACATACATATAACACTCTACAAAGATATCTTAAAAGAGTCACTGATGAACTTTCAAATAACAATATGTATTCATTACTGGCATGAATGAATATGTGTCCTGATTCAACTACAAGGGAACCAGGAATCACAATCAATTTAAATTACAAGTTATGTACAGAATGTATTTAATATGAATATTGTAGTGACATATATTAGTACAAATGTTCTATGTGTGTCAGTTGTGTAGTAGTAAAATGAGGTAATACTGGTTTTGTTTTGTTCAAGCTCTGTTGGTATTGGTCATCATGACTTCAATAGTTTGTCTTTAGGGACTATTATTGGAGATGTTCACAGTTCCTGATTTTAAGACAAGTAAATTCCCCTCTGAATGGTATTTTTATAAAGTTATTTCAAGATGAGGGGACATAATGTTGAGCTCAGCTGGCCAACTCTGCTTATCTTGAGTGATGGCGGCAGGAGAGGACTCCTCTGCTCGAATTCTCTTCTGGGCTCTGGAGACACCTCACTGATAGCTAAAAGGACCAAGGAGTATGCTGTCCGACTCTGGATTCAGCAAATCTCTGACCAGATGCTGCTCAGTACCATCAAGACCACTGTCCCTGAAATCAAGAAGGATGTACCTTCTACTTCATAACTAATTTATATTCTCTTTTACACTGATCACAATACAGCACAAACATTGCGTTCAGAGCGTTAGGCCAACAGTCAGCTTCATCTGAAATACTTTATACCAGCATTACCATCCTTAATGGTCACTACGCCTCTGCACTTCCAGCATTATTTCTTTCTAGTCAATCATCCAGATGTCAGTGTACTATTTGGCCATTCCATGCCGTTTTACTTCTCTCCGACACCCTCTGTTCAGGCTGGAGCATTTTAGGCTTTACCTCACGTTTGCCACTGAACTACACATATATATATACAGGCATAAATCAACAATTCACATTCAATTTTCATTAAAAGATATTAAATGGTTCAAGCTTACCACAATTCATACGAATAACACAGATACGTTGATTAGCAATGAATTCTGGCACAAACTGGCACAAATTTCCTTCTGCTTATCTTCCAGGCTTTTATTGAGCCAAATATAAGCTGGCTTCAACGCACTGATGCTTTATCAAGTGTATTTAAACAAGTGGTTTCGAACTAACGCTCCCAAGTGTGTATATCAGCGAGACTGGCCAATGAGCCACGTTTCGACAAGTGTTTGAAAAAATGTTATCTTTTCCCGTCTCCCCTAACAACCAAGATAGTATTTATAGCCCGACCAATCGTGGTTAGGCTTTCATTTGTTGCGCTCCAATCAATTTGAAGTTTACATGGTAGGCTATTTCTGTAACGTAAGGTTTTTTTCAAACACGTTATAAAAAAAATCTTATGAGCAGAAATGATTTTATGCTGTCAGGCACCCCCATATTTTATTTTGGGTATAATTTATTAATTCCTGGACTATTTGCGTAACGTTTTACATATTATTTGTCAGCAAGCCCTAAGGAACCCAAAAATACTAATTTAAAGGAGCTACGTGGCTGCGTTCAAAATATGCAATTTCTTCTACCTCCTGTTTGGAAGATGTGCTGTCTGGGTACTGTTATGTGTTCAAACGTAAACCCATCTATTGTTATCTTTTCTAATAAGAGTCTGTTATGATTTATAAACCTAACTCTGGGAAAGGGTAGTGTATTTTATCACTGTCCGTCTGAAAAAGTTAGTGCTTGTAGACTTACACGCGTGATGCCAGCATTTGTATATCGCGCGTCGCGTGTTGCATGCGTTCCTGATTTCCAGCCCTCCCCTCTCGCTATCCTTTTGTCCATCTGTTCGTTCGTTTTGGTAACGTAATATAATTAATGTTAGGATTAATTTAGGTCATTACGCAGTACGTCTCAATGTTTTTCTTAGAAATGCAGCACACGTTTCATTGAAGAAGGCGGGTAATAATACAGTAAGCTTTTACATCAACGTGAAAGCGTTACAATTTGCAGACGAAGCAGAAAACAAGGGGGATTTCGAGTACATTCTTGGTGACAGCACTGTCATTTTCCCATTGCTCTTCTCTTTATTAATTTTATTTGTTAGGCTTTATATTTACCTAATAATTTATATATGTGGATTAGAATATTTCATGACACCATACAAAGTATGTATAGAGGTTCAATAATTGATACTGTAAGCAGTTCCTCTTATTATATTTGATTGATTATCTGTGAGGACGTTTCAACATCCGGAAGTGGTTTAGGTTCGACCAGTTCGCTTGGACATCTTGACAGACAGTCCGCAAACACATTTTTCACTCCAGGAATCGCTCGAATTTCATAGCTATATGGCTGGAGAGCGATAGCGTATCTAGTAGACTTTGAAGATTTCACGTCCTTAGTGTTCAATGCTGTGAGAGCTTTTTGGTCAGTTTCCACTACAAAGTGTGATCCCAGTAAATATCGTTCTAGTTTAGTGACTGACCAAACCAAAGCGAGTAACTCCTTATCCAGGACGGAGTACTTCAGTTCGCTCGTCGTCAATTTTCTCGAAACGTACATAACTGGAAATAAGGTGCCTGAATATTCCTGCATCAAGACTGCAGCAATTGCGTAAGAAGACGCGTCACTGCGAAGAATAAACGTGAGATCTTTGTTAGGCAACCTCAAAAAAGGCTCATTTGAAAAAAAAAATTTTTTAAATAACCTAACGCGATTTGATGTTCGTTAGACCACTGTATTACATTAGCTGTACCTTTTCTCAGTAAAGAAGAAAAAGGTGCAGTTATAGTAGACAAATGAGGGATGAATTTAGAATAGAACTGTATTAGTCCTAAAAGAGATCTAACTTGTTTTTTTGTCTTAGGTGCCTAGATGTTTAAGATTTTCGAGACATTACTGTCTTCTGTATACATTAAACCCCGACCTATACGATGACCCAAAAAGGAGATGTCATGAAAACCGACAAATGCCTTTGAAGGTTTCGCTGTTAAGTTATAATCCCGTAAAGTAGAAAGTAAAGCTTTTAATCCCTGAATATGTTCATCCCAAGAGTTACTGAAAAGACAGATGTCATCTATGTAAGTAATGACATCGGGACGATGAGACAGTACGCGGCGCATCATGCGTACAAATGTAGCTGGCGCATTCATTAATCCGAATGGCATAAAATTCCTTTGGAAAAGACCCCGTGGCGTCGAGAAAGCAAAGATGACCAGTAAAGAAAAAGAGGCGATGACTGCATAGGCTGAGTCATCAAAGAATGTGAAATCAAAATCCAATATAGTAGGTTACTATCTGCGTGACGCAGAATCGGGAACCAATTGTAATCGGAGAGAATGGTGGTGGAAATACACACCATTGTCCCGCTCGATAGCCATGCGAGCATCTCTATTGGTCCTAAAAGTAACCACGGCGTCACCATACCTGTTATTGGTATGAGGTAACAGACGCACGAACCTAACGTCTGCCGTGTGGTTGAGAAAATCTCCTAGTGCTTGCCAACTAGTTCGCTGTGGCAGATTTTGCACAAGGATGGTGCGAGAAGATGCACCTCTATCAATATAAGTGGTACCGTAGTCACAAGAATGTGAACAAGGTTGATGGGTAACATTAGTCTTCTTAGGTATATTATAATATTTATTATTTATACTGTAACTGTCTTTTTCTCTTATAGAAGTGTTCACTGGCCCAAGACAGTATACATGTTGTTAGATGTGTAGTGCTGGTGTATGATGAACTGAGTGTGGGTGCGAATGAAGACGCGAATGTGTTTAGGCTCGTATATATGTAGACACTGCAACCCCTACACTCACATGCAGTAGTCAAGGATGCTTGAACACTGCAGGCACATTTCAAAACATTTATTGACGATAACACACATAGTAGCATCAACAGGAACAGTCATTGTAAACAAGGTCATGCTGACCGGAAATCGATAATAATAATACATCAGGCGTTCAAAAGGGCTGGTAAACATTCCAATATTCGTGCATGGTCAATAATAACGTTATTCAATGACAGTTCAAAAATGCCGCCTTGGTATCTCTGACTAAACGCGTCAGATACCTTAATCACCTTGACACATAGGTACAACTTGGCATTCCCTGCCAATTGCACATTATCAGGCTGTAGTATAATAGCCGAAAACACAGGCCTCGTTCTGACGTCGGCTGTGTACTGCTGATAAGCAGGTTACCATCAACCCTGCAGTAATGCTTATGTGGACATAAATATGCCGCCAATCTGCGGCTCCCACAATATATCTTCGTCACTGGATTTCTGGATGGTATGAAGGCTAATAGTCTTGGATGGCTACCTTGAGCACAACATATAAGTTCTGTAATGTAGGACCGGTGAGCTTCAGTTCACAGACTAGGTAATCTTCTAACATGTTCTGCCACCGAAAGCGTAATAATGGAAAAAGTCGGTATTACCTGTAACCGAATCCACAAAACTTAACAAGGAACTCTGCTGTCATTCCAACGCACAGAGATTCACTGGGGAAAACTGCCATCGCAGTCACTTCGAAGATTTTCCCCGAAAAAACACAATGGACTTTCGTCCCTTCAGAAACCAGGACACCTCATGGCTTGCTGGAAGTCTAACTCTACTTCGCGCTTAAAAAACCTGCGCATCGCACACCCGAACTGTTTTACCTTTGAACTTAACACAATGACCCAAAAGGGAGATAACCCCAAATCAACCTGACATCGCAAGCAAAGACCCAATTATTCACCTAACTAGGATGAAAAAATATACGACCAATAGATCGATGTTTGAAACTCCATTGGAAGTGACAGCAACATATTACTACACCCCCCCCCCCCTGTAAAAAAAAATGATACATTT
Source organism: Oreohelix idahoensis (assembly GCA_024509875.1). NCBI lineage: Eukaryota > Metazoa > Mollusca > Gastropoda > Stylommatophora > Oreohelicidae > Oreohelix > Oreohelix idahoensis. The sequence goes on along the minus strand of JAMPIV010009810.1, from coordinate 531,917 downwards.
TTTCCCCCAAATATGTTCATGAGCAAGATAGCACGATTATCAATTATGCGCTCATGAAAGAATGAATTTAATATCAGGTACAATAGACGCATAAATAAAGCGTCTGAAGAGGATACAAATCATCTCCCAACATAGGAGAAAATATTTCCTTTAAGCCAAACAAACTCAGAGGGTACCATTAAAGAAACTTAAGTTGCTGGCAATATCAATCATATATCAAACATTATTAAATACTATAATTATAGCAATATACAAATATCATGAATTACAATGCTATATTAGCAACATATCACTGATGGATGGACAAAATCAAATTTGTTAAATTCTTTATACATTATCCAAATACATTTGTATTACAATACATTAGGATATTAAGAACAGACAAAAGTCTGAAAGTGTATCAGGAGATCTAGGACACAAGATTTAAATGGAATCATGTGGGCATCTGGACAATATGTCCGCCATCACATTATCCGAACCACGGATAGCTCGCACCGTGAAATGGAAAGGCTGAAGAGCAATAGCATAACGAGTAGATCTCGAGCTCTTCAAATCCTTACTTTGCATAGCCGTAAGAGCTTTTTGGTCGGTTTCCATAAAGAAATGCGCGCCCAGAAGGAACCTTTGTAGCTTAAGAATGGACCAAACCATAGCCAACAATTCACGGTCTAAAACCGAGTAATTCCTTTCTGCCGAATTTAGCTTCCTAGAAATATACATTACAGGATGCAGAGTTCCTGAATATTCCTGCATTAGTGCCGCTCCAATCCCAGTGGAAGAGGCATCACTACGAAGAACAAAAGTCTTATCAATCGTTGGTAGTCTTAAGATAGGATGAGATGAGAACAAATTCTTAACCTGATCCAATGAAGATTGGCATTCCTGGGACCAACGCACCATATTAGGAGAACCTTTTTTCAATAGCGATGAAAGTGGTGCCATAATGGAGGACAGATTCTCAATGAATCTTCCATAGAATTGTATCAATCCCAAGAGACTACGCACTTGCTTTTTGTCTTCGGAACCGAGATATTTAATATCTTTGAAATGTTTTGGTCCTCTGTCTTCAACAGACCATGACCAACTCGATGACCTAGGAAGGAAATTTCACTAAACCCAACAAAAGCTTTAGAGGGTTTAGCAGTCAAACTATGCTCACGTAGAGTAGATAGCAATTCCTTTGGACCCAAATAGTGTTCTTCCCAAGTATCGCTGAAAAGACAGATGTCGTCTAAATATGCGATGACATCTGCACGATCTGATAGAATTCGTCGCATCATGCGCACGAAAGTCGCTGGGGCGTTCATAAGCCCGAAAGGCATAAAATTCCATTGAAACAGACCCCTAGGTGTCGAAAAAGCAGTGAGAGGTTTGGCGTGTTCCGTCAATGGGACTTGCCAATAACCTTTCGACAAGTCTAGTTTAGTAAAGAATTTAGCTTTAGAAAGTCTAATAAGTAGATCATCTAATAACGGCATAGGTTCAGCATCGAACTTCGTAACTTGATTTAATTTGCGATAGTCAACGCAAAGACGTATGTTATTGTCTTTCTTTCGAACAATAACTATCGACGAAGAATAAGCTGAAGTGGATGGTTCAATTATTTGCAGTTGAATCATTTCATCCAATTCTTTCTCGACTTGTGCTTGAAAATGAATAGGTATTGGGTATGGTCTTACTCTGATCGGATTACGATCAGTAAGTATGATGTCATGTTCTATGACATCTGTGTGCCCAGGAATGTCGGTAAGGACATCCTGATATGATTGTAGCGTAGAGGATACTTGACGTTGCTCCTCAAAAGACAAGTTCGAAGAGACGGTAACGTTTTTCCATGATTCCGTAGAAGTAAGTGGAATCGCAGGAAGAGGTAAGTTAACGTCAGCAAAAAAAGTTTCCTCATCCTGTATAACGGACAGGGATGAGATGTGACCATGTTGGACTGGAGAGTCGTCCGTCGCCTGGAAAATAGGCTGCAAATAGTCTGGACGTTCAATAAACTCTGTTAGCATATTTATATGGAAGGTTTTATGCCTTCCATCCACATCGACAATATAGTCGACATCTGAAATTTTGGAGACTATAGTGTATGGACCTTTCCATGAAATGAGAAGTCTATTCTCTCTTGAGGGAAGTAAGACAAACGCTTTGTCTCCAGGACAAAGTTGACGTAGGCGCCTTTTCTTGTTAGCAAATCGCCTAGCTTTTTTTCCGCAAATTCAGAAGATGAAGTTGCTAATCTGCACGATTCGATAATTGTTTCCCTAAGAGCAATAACATATTCATATGACGATTGTGTATCATCGTCAATATTATCGGAAGTTATCAAATCGTGTAACAAGGACATCGGACCGCGCGGTTGCGCGCCAAAGACAAGTTCGAAAGGAGAAAACCCTGTATGCTCGTTGGGAACCTCTCTATAGGCAAAGAGAGCTGCAGGTAAGACCCTGTCCCAATCTTCAGGATGATCCTCCGTTATCTTGCCAAGTAAGTTCTTTAGTGTCCTGTTAAGACGTTCTACCAATCCATTGGACATTGGATGATAAATACTACTGAGAGACCTTTTAATGTCCAGCGTAGCCATTACCTGAGACATAACGTCCGAAATTAACTGAGTGCCGTGGTCCGACAGTATTTCTCCGGGGAATCCCAAACGAGAAAATATGAGCCAAAGAGCATCAGCGATATCGACAGTTGATATGCTCTTCAGAGGAATAGCCTCTGGCCAACGCGTGCACATGTCCACGCAAGTGAGGATAAATTGGTGTCCTCTGGCTGACTTAATCTTGAACGGACCAATGATGTCTATAGCCATTTTCTGATACGGCCGAATCGGAATATCTGCAGCCTGAATAGGAGCAGCATGTCTCGGACCCTAGACTTGACCTCTTGACAAATTTTGCAAGATCGGGAATAAATTCATATGTCTTTATTAACAAATGGCCAAAAGAAAGACGCAAGGACTCTAGTTCTAGTTCTGGAAAAACCCATATGTCCAGCACACTGAGAATCGTGTGCATGCTGGAGAATTAAGACTCTCATACACTTAGGCACAAGAATTTGCGAGTGCATAGACTTGTCCGAGTGTTGTACCATCCGTACCAATATACCATTCTTCATAGTAATATACGATTTGTGATTCGTATTTTGATTGGGATCCCCTTTCTTTGCAAGAAGGAAGAATTTCTTCAAAGACGGATCCTCTTCTTGACATTTAACAAACGAGTCATGGGAAATCACCAAGTGCTCGTCTTGGCTATCAACTCCATTACTATCATCAGATGAAGTTGGGGGATTAAGAGCTTGAGCTCTTGTCACCACTGCATTGACCGCTTGAATGTTTCGTTCTTCCCAACTAGAAATTTGTTGCGGGGTGCATTCCTTAACCCCATGAATACGACCGATTATAAGATCCGCAATAGGATTAGGAAGAAGACATGCATGGACATCTCCTATAAAGAAGGGAGTGTCAATCCTAATAATAGCAGTAGGATAACTTTCCATAGTACCACCAAATGTAACACATTTGATTGTTTTTCCAGTGGCACAGCAAGGATCTATCAGAGACTCCCTAACCCCGACGGTAGTACATCCCGAATCGAAAAGTACTGAGACTAGCCTATCATTTATTAGACCTTTATGTAAGATGAGAGATCCTCTCCCATCATGCGCAACTGTAGCAGGTAGAGCAGGAAGAGGGTGACCACAACTTAGAGTAGATACAGTCGATGAGTCGAACAATGTTAAGCATTGGAGGCATTCAGTTGCTCTCCCAAAATCGAAAGCACAACCAGTGATAGCCCTAGAGTTACCACTATCATTTACTGTATTACAGGCTCCATCAAACTCTTGTTGTGCAGAGTTTGCCTGTTGGAAAGGTCTTTTTTTGTTAATTCTAGGTCTGCCTCGATTATCATTTCCCCTGCAATTGTTATCATATTGCCTATTGTAATCATCATTCCGGTTTGAATCCCGGTTTCTAAATTCACCATCGTCATAATCTTGACGTCGAGAATGATTATCTCGAAAGCTCGAATGGTTATTATTGCGATAACCCTTGCGAAAGTGTCTAAGATTATTACCACTAAAATTACGAGAACTACCATCTTGTCTCCAGTTCTTAGACGAAGAACCATCATGTCTGCTTATGAGTGTAATTCTGATTACTTCTCCTATTCCAGTTTTTTTGAGCACCCTGAAATTTTTTATTGAAATTAGGGCCATATGGTGCTGCCGAAGCAGCTGGCAACCCTTCTTTCACTTTAGAATTGCTAACTGTAGCATGGGGATGCGTGGTGGCGTACTGGCAACAGTATTCCTCCATGTCTTTTAAGTTTTTGGGTTTACGCTCATGAAGAAATGCAAGGAAAGAATCATTAACTGATGAGAAAACCTTGTCTCTAAGTAATAAGTCCATTAGGCCTTCATATGTTTTCTCAGTGTGAGACAACTCAACCCATCGTGTGAATGTACGACGTATTTTTGTAACAAACTCAGAGAAATCTACTCCATTTTCTGGCAACATTGTCCTAAAACGAAGACGATAATCTTCCTCTTTCAGCTGGTATTTTTTTAGCAGTGCTGCTCTGACAACATCATAATTAGTCCTGTCATGTTCGTCTATTGTCATAAGAGTAGTCACCGTGTCACCTGTAAAAAATTCCATCAGTTGTTCAACATATTTTTCCTTTTTATGTTATGCGTATCGCATAAAAATTAGAATCTATCTAGATAATCTGCTACGTCATCCTTTAAAGGATTGAAATGAGGTAGTTTGATCCTACTTACAAACTCCTTTGTCGTACTCGAAGTTGTTTGATGAGCACCTGGACTCGCCAATTTCAATTTCTCTAACTCCAAAGTTGCGAGTCTTTCATCAAGTTCCATTTTCTGTTTTCTTTCCTCATGTTCCATTTTTCTAATTTCAGCCTCAGCAGCAGCTTGAAGTTGGAGTTTTCTCTCCTCAGCAGCAGCTTGAGCTTTTTTTTCCTCAGCAGCAGCTTGAGCTTTTCTTTCCTCAGCAGCAGCTTGAGCTTTTCTTTCCTCAGCAGCAGCTTGAGCTTTTCTCTCCTCCATTTCCATCTGGAATTTTCTTTCATCAGCTTGGGCTTGAAGTTGGAGTTTTTTCTCCTCAGCCTCTCTTTGATACCTTTTTTCTTCAAGTTCTAATCTTCTATTCTCAGCATCTAGCTTCTTTAGTTCCGCTTCTGCTCTCCTTTGTTCAGCTTAAGCTTTCAATTTAATTTCCTCTTTTTGTTTCTTTTCTTCTGACTTTAATGCAATGGCGAATTGAGCAGATGAATATTCTTCCAATTCTTTACCAGACTTACCAAGGGTTAACCCTTGCTGGATGAAGAAATCCAATGTAGACATTCTGTCTAATGAGATCAGAAACCTGAAAAAATTAACTAAATTACCTTTATATCCCAATCACTGTGGGCACAAGTCTTTTTTTTTCTTTAAAAGAACTTGCATATATATTTTACCTTGTCTCAATCTTTGTGGACAACAAGTCTTTTGGCAAAGAACTTGTATAAATATCTCATATAATAATATTTTATTAACAATCTCTATATGAAGAGTATACCTTATCAATAATAATAATACATGACCAAGTGTATGTATGTAGACTGTGTATGACTCTAATGTAGTACAATCATAAATACAAAGACAAAAATACAGAACAATGACCGAAAACGTTCGCGGAAGTCAAATAAACAATACAGCAAAAAGTAAAAAAAATGTTACACGAATGTGTAATGATAACCGCGAAAAGTAAACAAGACAAATAACAACGCTGTTATAAACAAAAAGTTGTAAAGAAATAAACGAAAGGAAGAAGAGACCTACAGATACAAACAAAACAAATCGAAAATCAAAGAATAAAAAAATAACGAAAACAACACTAACTCATGTCGTCACAGCTAACGTGAATAGCAACAATTGTCGCTCGCAAATCCAAATTAAGGAAATTTGCAGTCTCTAGCGACACGCTCTCAATAGATAACCTCTATTACGTGATATTTATCCAAAGGAGTCACCTTTACCCAACCAGCCCGCTAAAGAACACAAGAAAAATACACAACAACAGTAGAAGGAACATAAATAGCAATCAATTCAATGTGTTGCAAAATAAAGCTGTCACATATGATATTACAGTAACTAACTTGCTCCTTGCGAACACAGTAACAAAATGTCAAGCGCGCACTGATTGACAGATCCACTGTAGCATGAAGTGGTTTTCACGAACATAAAGTTACTATGACCTTCTCGTATCTTGAGTCTTGCACCTCGAATGTTTACAATTCCATGTACTGTTTACAAACAGGAACTTGACCTCGAACAATGTAACTTGAATACTCGGGCGTAGAAAAGTCTGTTGTTGACTGAAACGTGTAAACGACCAGCGGTACCGTTTACAAAAAGGGACTCGACTTGCAGTTGTGGTCCACGTAGCAAATGCCTAGATGTTAACTTCAGTACTTGTCCTGTTGTGGTTTATGTAGCATTATAACATAAATGCTCGCACTGTTTATCTGGGTCAACAGTTGATGACCTATTTCTGTCCTGTGTAGACAAAACTTGAAAGCATAGAGTATGTGTGTTATTCTCAGTTGTCCACTTTGTTCATCATGACATGTAGCACATGTAGAAATGTAAATTTCTGGACAACACTGGAGGCATAATAAATGTAGCATAAGTCCACGGAAATGTTAATTTCTCGCTCTGTCCAGCTTAAACCCACAAATGTAAGGTGTACTTGTCCTTCTCACGAAAATAGCCCCATCATCCAGAAGTGTAAGTAGCCTGGTGGGGTGTCTGTTTAAGGCTGGCGTGCTGTGTACAATGATCTATATAGCCCCATCAGCTGGCCTACCAGAAATGTAAATTTCTGGGCCACACTGGCGACATCATAAATGTATCAGAAGAGCCCACGTAACTGGTCCCCCAGAAATGTAACTGTCTTTTTCTCTTATAGAAGTGTTCACTGGCCCAAGACAGTATACATGTTGTTAGATGTGTAGTGCTGGCGTATGATGAACTGAGTGTGGGTGCGAATGAAGACGCGAATGTGTTTAGGCTCGTATATATGTAGACACTGCAACCCCTACACTCACATGCAGTAGTCAAGGATGCTTGAACACTGCAGGCACGTTTCAAAACATTTATTGACGATAACACACATAGTAGCATCAACAGGAACAGTCATTGTAAACAAGGTCATGCTGACCGGAATCGATAATAATAATACATCAGGCGTTCAAAAGGGCTGGTAAACATTCCAATATTCGTGCATGGTCAATAATAACGTTATTCAATGACAGTTCAAAAATGCCGCCTTGGTATCTCTGACTAAACGCGTCAGATACCTTAATCACCTTGACACATAGGTACAACTTGGCATTCCCCGCCAATTGCACATTATCAGGCTGTAGTATAATAGCCGAAAACACAGGCCTCGTTCTGACGTCGGCTGTGTACTGCTGATAAGCAGGTTACCATCAACCCTGCAGTAATGCTTATGTGGACATAAATATGCCGCCAATCTGCGGCTCCCACAATATATCTTCGTCACTGGATTTCTGGATGGTATGAAGACTAATAGTCTTGGATGGCTACCTTGAGCACAACATATAAGTTCTGTAATGTAGGACCGGTGAGCTTCAGTTCACAGACTAGGTAATCTTCTAACATGTTCTGCCACCGAAAGCGTAATAATGGAAAAAGTCGGTATTACCTGTAACCGAATCCACAGAACTTAACAAGGAACTCTGCTGTCATTCCAACGCACAGAGATTCACTGGGGAAAACTGCCATCGCAGTCACTTCGAAGATTTACCCCGAAAAAAACACAATGGACTTTCGTCCCTTCAGAAACCAGGACACCTCACGGCTTGCCGGAAGTCTAACTCTACTTCGCGCTTAAAAATCCTGCGCATCGCACACCCGAACTGTTTTACCTTTGAACTTAACACAATGACCCAAAAGGGAGATAACCCCAAATCAACCTGACATCGCAAGCAAAGACCCAATTATTCACCTAACTAGGATGAAAAAATATACGACCAATAGATCGATGTTTGAAACTCCATTGGAAGTGACAGCAACATATACCTTAGGATTATTCTTAAATGTACCATACTTTTGTACTTGATTATTATTACTTATGCCAGACAAAGGTGTAGGTGTACGGCATGTCGTAGACACCTGATTGCTGGGCAAAGTTAAAACCTTACTGGCAACCTTATTGGTATTAAGTTTCCCATATGAGTTACAACTCTTATCTTTATTAGGAACATCCTTTCCCTTTTTTTCAAACGTAACCTTTTTCTTACGATCAGCTGCCTGCTGATCAAGTCGAGGGAAGGTATATGTCCCCCGGAATGACTTACTAGTCTTCACAGGTTGCGTTGAAACCTTAATGTCCTTCTTAAGAATGGATGCGTGTCGTAAAGGTTGTAACGAATGAGCCACAGTGGCGTAATGAACAGTGGAATCATTTTCAATGCTAGATTCCAAGACCTTATCATTACATAACAGTTTAGCAATATGTGCATGTGAAACAAATCTAGGAATAGTAGTAAATGCATAGGCATCCTGTATATTCTGCTTTTCCCATTCAGCAATTTGCTGAGGGGTACACTCTTTTATACCGTGTATACGACCCAATATGACATCACAAATTGGATTCGGAAGAAGACAGGCGTGGATCTTTCCTGAAAAAAATGGTGTTTTTAAATTAATAATGGCTGTGGGGAATGTTTCCACTGTCCCACTAAAAGTAACACATTGGATGGTCTCTCCAGTTGCACAGGCGGGGTCGACCAAAGAGTTCCGCACTCCCACAGTACTGCAGCCTGAATCAAATAAAAGAGAGCATGGAATGCCATTTAAAAATCCATGATTTAATTGAAGGCATCCCGGTCCATCGTGTGTAGCTGAAATGGCCGTACACACAGCCGGGAGACTTGGCAAAACATGTCCGCAGCGCAGCGTCGTGATCGCCTTGGGCTGGAAAAGAGTCGAGCATTCTGAACAATCTTTCACCTGGTTACAATCAAGAGAACAAGACATAGCATTATGAGTTTCTGCACCTTTACCCTGTTCAATGTTAGCCTGAGTATCACTTAAAGCGACATTAAAATGTCTATGTGTATTATTCGACGATCTATCTCTTCGACGCGATCGATTCTGATTATTGGCATTAAAATTGCCACAATTGTCATTTCTGCTTGAGTTAAAATTTGGATGAGTACGATAATTAGTATAATTAACGTTATGATGTCGGTTAAATGTTTTATTCCACAAACCTTGTTTATTTTGTGGACCCTGAGATTTTGATCGCGAATTTTGTTTACTGCTGTTTCCTTCATTATATTTAAGATTACTGTTATCAAAATCTTTTGATCTGGAAGATTGGCCCGAAGAAACAATAAGTGAAGCAGTTTGTTTGAATTGTTTCCCCTTATAAATATTGTCATTCTTATTATTTCCCTTTTTAATTTTTATATCTTTAAGATCCAACCTCAATTTTTTTATCTGAGAAGTAGTTTCTAATTTAAGGTTACTAATTTCTTGTTTGAGAGTTTTGATAGTATCTAAAGCCTTAGCTCTCTCCTGCCTAAGTTCAAGTTTGAGTGCTTCGATAGCACTATGATGACTAGTCATAAGTTCATCAATCTTCTTAGTAAAAACAGAATCTTCCTCGTTTAAATTATTAATCACTAGCTCCTTATCTTCCAGGAGTTCCGACAATTCCTCTATTTTGCTCTCTTCAGCAATATCATCCAAAAAATTGGTCCTTCCTGTGTCATTTCCTTGTTCGTACTTCATTTGTTTCTCATAATCGTTATCACAGAGAATAGCGTTACGAATGCTATTCATTATAGAACCACGATGGACGTGTACGTAACGTTCCACAAATGTACGAAATACTCCACCTAATAATTCTGCTATGTCCCTTGCCATAATTATATGTGGTACAGACTGAAAATTAAGGTCAGCAAACTTCGTCAAATCTGACGCTGTACGACATAAAAAATTGTCTAGTATAAAATCATCAAGGTCTGGGCCTTGAAAACCATCATTTTTAGCCTCCTGAAGAATATCCCTCAGAGTAGACATTATGCCCGATCTAGGCTTTTTTTCTACTTTTTTTCACATCGATAACCTTGTTTTCAACGGGTACCTTGTTCTGAACAGGCACATGTTCTTTCGAAAAATTATCTAAATCATTAATCTGTTTTGGATTATCAGAATCTCGTAACTTATTCTGTACATCCACTAAATCAGGTTGCGTCTTCTGCTCCTCCAATTCCAATATCCTTTTAATTTCTTCTAATTCTCCAATACGTCTTGCTTCAGTTTCAATTTCTTCCTTATTCAGGAACCACTTCCCACTTTTCCATAAATTTTCTTTAGCCAAATTGTCCAAGACATATGATTTTAACTTATCACCTTTCATTCTAAATATTCGTGCAATATCCAAATAGTCCTCTATCTTAAGCATGATAAATATATATGTATTAAAGTGACTCACTCAGTGAATCAACTAGAAAGAAAATTATCTAAGTGATTTCCCTCCAATATGTGCAACACGTTCTTGACCAAGAACGGCACCTAATTATTATTCAATATTATTCTGAAATAATTCTACTTAAAAGTGTTACTATACCAAGTGGTCTTCGTTCCTGTCCTAGAACGGTAAATATACTCATATAATTGTCAAATATATTAATAATCAATAAATTAATTTATGTAATGAAATGTTATGAATGCAACAACGTGATAGACAATAGGAACAATACTGACAAGACACAATAATCAGAGACAAGTGAAAACAGTCGCAGAAATCAAATAAAAATAAAAATGTGAAACTAAAATAGAATGTCGTAAAAAATTACGATGATAGCTGCGATAATATAATAAACAAGACAATTGACAAGACAGTGTAAAAACATATGTTTTGTAAAAAACTGAACGAAAGTCAGGTGAGACGGACAATAATCACATACAAGATACATCATAAAACCAAGTACGAAAAAAATAACTATGAAAACAACAATTAAAACTTGACGGAACAGCTAAACAGATACTATCATAAGAAACAAGTAGCGATCGGAACTACAGCAAGGTTTCTAGCCTTGAACCGGAATTATCGCTCAATTGAAACGTATAAATCAAACCCTATAGAACATCTGACAAAGAGCCAGAATCGGCTTCGAGATGAACCTCGTTTGTCAGATCGACCTCCCTACCGCCCACAACGAATATACAACATAGAACATGCAACATGAAAAGTATATAGGTGGAAATAGAAGAGAATAGGCACAGCCAAACACAATACAGCAATAAACGATACCACGTTTATACTTATCTCGGCTGATCAAACAAAAAATGTGCCTCGTCTCCGTATATGTACGTTTGAGACTTTGAAATACTTCGCCTTGAGTATATGAGTAAAGCTCGCACGTGATGAGGACTAAAGGATGATGTCCAACGTAGTTAGTCACTGGAGAACTTGATGTTGAGGTTCACTGATGACCTTGACCTTCTGCTAACCGTCGTGTTGATTCCATGATGAAGACACGGGTCTTTCTGTATAACGATTCTTGAAAATTTATTGAGTACGTTCCCTTTGAAGCTTGTCCAAAACACACTGTGCCGCCAATTACTGTTAGACCGTTTCTGCAGGGTCTCTACAGTTGACTGTTTGATCGTGCTGCTAAAACGCGAATGCAAAATGAACTGTCAAATTAGTTCAACAGGTAATGGAGTATAACGTCAGGCATGTCAATCAAGGCCTGCTGGGAACTGAAGTAAACTGTAAGGCGGATGGTACAGTTTAACATATTTTATTTGACGGTATAAGTTCAACAATACGAGACAATGTTCTTGACGGATAACATCAACATGGAGGCATAGTAATGATGTTCATGACGAAAATTATATACATCTATGATGGTGGTTAGGTATTGCGGCAGATCCCTTTCAAACATCTTCCTTACATTCAATTAATAAGAATCCAATAATGTTCATGTTATGTTTGAACAGTAATATAATGTCCGTTGACCTTGTCTGAGGACATCCAACTAAGTACGGATTCTCATACCACCGAATCCCGCATTCATCCAACAAAAGACTGTCTTGATCCAAGATCTCAATACTTACAACGTAAGTTCAAAATATAATAACAATGGCGTAGATATGAAGATACATCTGGGTTAGCACTTTGGGTTTTAACTAACCTCTCCACAAACTCATGCCACGACTTTGGCACGGGCATAACGGCATTTTAATATAAATTATAAACTCCAATAACTTGGTTCCCTCGTAGGAATTCTTCGTCTACGATAGATTATAGAGGCTCATAGCTCCTTTTCTGCCATCAATGGTACCTATACCTTGTAGCGGTATGGCAGCTTGCGTACCCTGACAATCCCCAGAGCTATGCCAGTGGGAGTTTTACTCCTGGTAGGTTCAACCAAGCTGGACTGGTCTGTGTGGGTAGGGGTCAGACAAAAGCTGGTACCCTGGTCCTCCAGGTTGGGGGTTTTAGCATAGGGCTGACACCCCTGTCTATGTAAAAAAAAATAATGAAATTACGGAAACAACATCAAATGAACAAACTTTGCTGCGGGATGGACATTCGGAGTCTGTGGCTCGTATGACTGTCAGTGGTGAAAGCCGAAAGGAAGCCACTGACATGAAAACGGATGTCCTGACCGCAAAACAGGATACAAGAATAGGATTTTGGAATGTCAGGACAATGTACGAGACAGGTAAACTAAGACAGGTCACGGCAGAAATGAGAAACTATAGGTTACACATCCTGGGGATAAGCGAGAGCAGATGGACAGGGGCAGGAAAAGTTAAAACAGCAACAGGAGAAACAGTACTTTACTCTGGAAGAGAGGATGGACAGCACAGCGAAGGCGTAGCCATTATTCTACAGAAAGGGATAGAAAGGACATTACTGGAATGGAAACCCATCAACAACAGACTGATACGATTGAGATTGAGAGGGAGATTCACCAACACTACAATAATACAATGCTACGCACCAACGAATGATAGCGATGAGGAGGTCAAGGATGAATTCTATCAACAACTGCAGAAAGAAATGGAGGACACACCTAGATATGATCTTGTTATAGTAATGGGAGACCTCAATGCGAAAGTTGGTACACACAATACATATAATGAAAGAACAATGGGGAAATGCGGCAGCGGAACAGCAAACGAAAATGGGGATAAGCTAATAAGTTTCTGTAGCATTAACAACCTGGTCATTGGAGGAACACTTTTCCCACATAAGGAAATTCACAAGTTAACATGGGAATCACCAAATGGTCGGGACAGAAACCAGATAGACCACATCATGGTTAACGGTAGATGGAGACATGCATTACAAGATGTGAAGGTAAGAAGAGGTGCAGATGTGGGAAGTGATCACCATTTAGTAGTAGCAAAACTGAAAGTGAAACTAAGAAGGGCTGGACCAACTGTAACTACACAGAAAAGGTTTGACATCAGCAAATTGAAGGACCCCCTTACCAGAAAAGCTTTTGCGGCCGACATTAAGAAACGATATCAATTTGCCAAAAGCCAGGAAAAGACATTGACTGATGATATAGACCAGAATTTCAACACCATTTCAACAGTATATAAGGAAAGTAGCAAATCATGCTTAGGATTCCAGGAAAGGAAGAAGCAAGACTGGATAACACCAGAAACACTAAACACCATAAAGATGAGAAAGGAAATGAAAAGAAAGAAAACAGAAGCGAAGTCCCCCAGGTTAAAGCAACTATATAGCGAACAGTACAGTCAACTGGACAGGGAAGTTAAACGCCAAACCCGAGCCAACAAAAGGAATTTCCTAGACGATCTTGCAAAACAGGCAGAAGAGGCAGCACTGAGAAATGAACAAAGCACAGTATACAAAATAACTAAATTCATCAGCGGAAAACAAGGTGCAAACAATATTACATTAGTAAGAGATAAGCAAGGAAATCTCATCAAGACAGCAGAGGGACAGGAAACAAGATGGGCAGAGCACTTCAGAGAAACTCTGAACAAGGAAATACCAGAGACACAATTGAATGTTCCTGAGGCTGAAAACGATCTAGATGTAAATACAGACATTCCACGAAAAGAAGAAATCATCACAGCAATCAAAGGGTTAAAGAACGGTAAAGCTCCGGGCCATGATAACTTAAATGCAGAGCTATTTAAGACAGACCCTGAGCTAGCAGCAGAACTATTAGAACCACTATTTGCACAAGTGTGGAAAACGGGGACAACACCATCAGAGTGGAACAAAGGAATAATTGTCAAATTGCCCAAAAAGGGAGATCTTGCAGACTGCAATAATTGGAGAGGAATCACTCTTCTCTCAGTTCCCAGCAAAATACTAGGCAGGATAATTATACAGAGAATTTCAAAGGCAGTAGACTACAAACTGAGGAAAGAACAAGCAGGATTTAGAAAGAACAGAAGATGTGTAGACCATATATTCACTCTCAGGAACATTATAGAGCAGTGCTCAGAATGGCAAAGACAGCTTTACATAAATTTTGTTGATTTTGAAAAGGCTTTTGACAGCATACATAGGGACAGTTTATGGAAAATACTGAGGGCTTATGGAATTCCAAGCTGCATAGTGTCAATCATAAAAAGCCTCTATGCCAACTTTACGTGTAGTGTTGGGCAGAGCAACCTAACCTTCGAGGTGAAGACAGGAGTACGACAGGGATGCCCCTTATCAACCACTCTTTTTTAACAGTCATAGACTGGGTGATGCGCCAGACAACAGAGGGCAGTCCAAGAGGAATAAGATGGACTACATTTTCTACATTGGAAGATCTGGAATATGCAGATGACATTGCACTGCTTGCACATTCACATCAACACATCCAGGAAAAAACGGATAGACTTAATAAATTTAGCCAGCAGGTGGGCTTGAACATCAATTTAAAGAATTCTGAGGTCATGACGCTCAATGTGAGCAACCCTGAGCCCATATCAGTAAGGAATCAGCAATTGGTACAGACAGATACCTTCACATACCTAGGAAGCATAGTAACACCAGACGGTGGGGCAGGCAAAGACATCAACATCAGAATGAATAAGGCAAGAACAGCCTTCTTTAGCCTAAATAACATCTGGAAGTCCTCCCAATACAGCACAAGCACAAAATTAAGATTATACCAGAGTTGCGTGCTTTCTGTGCTTCTCTATGGTGCGGAATGCTGGAGAGTCACAGAGAAGGAAATGTCAAAATTGTCCTCTTTTCACACAACATGCCTAAGAAAAATTCACCGAATCTTTTGGCCGAATACCATCACCAACCAAGAGCTGCTTACTCGTAGCAAGCAAGAGGACATGCACACCATCATAGCTGGCAGACGCTGGAGCTGGGTTGGTCATGTCCTCAGAAGAGACCCCGATGCCATCACAAGAACGGCTATGCTTTGGACCCCTGAAGGAAAGCGAAAGAGAGGCCGACCAAAAACAACTTGGCGGAGGACTGTGGAGGCTGAGATGCAAAGAATGAACCAGAGTTGGGGCACTGTACGAAGGATGGCCACCGACCGTGCAAAGTGGAATCAATTTGTTGTTGCCCTACAAGACGCCACTAGGCGTGATGGCCACTGACTGCTTTGACGGTCGGTGGTTAAGGATCAAAGAAGAAAGAATGTCAGACGTAGCACTGTCGGAAGGTTCAGAACAAGATGAATTCCCGCTAAGATTCTCTCAAGGAGTCGCCTAAAATTACAGGTTTGAATATGCTCAGATGATACAGGACAGTGCCGAGATAAGAGATGGTCCAATATAAGAAATACCCCCTTCTGTAAAAAACGAATGGCTTCCAGGGTGTATCGATAAAGAAATATTCAAGCTATATAAACTCTTCAGGTCATGATGATAGTGGACTCTGGGTACTGAAGATGCTACAGAGTAACACATACTCTACATTGTGCACGTCTGCTAAATCCCAACTCACAAATGGTTATATCTTTATTTTAAGGACTAGTTACCCCCATAGGGGAAAAACGTAAATGTGCCATTTATATGGAAAAAAACTACCAAACCAAAAACTTAAAAACTTAATTAGAAAATTAGAGTGGATGAAAAAAGTGGGATTTCCAAATTTATTTGTAAAAAAAAAAAAAACAGCTTTCTATGATATTCAGTCAAAGGAAATTAAAAAAAAAAAAAATCAATATTTACACATTAAAGGAAGAAAATATGGAATGTCCTTTGACGGTCGGTGGCATAATAACGGAATATGAAAGTTAACAAGATATAGGCTTAACATTAGATAAACTTTAAATTGGAATAAAACAAATAGTTCAATGTAGAAAGCTGTAGGGGACCCCTAAATATACTAAGGATAGTAAAAGGTAATGGATGGGGAGCCAGCAATAAAATAATGCTTTTGTTCTACAATGTGGTGGGTTTTGATGTTATGAATTGTTGTTATGTATTATTATTGTATTAAATGAGATCAGCTATGAAGGTCTCTGAATTTAACAAATAGTATTGTAAACTTTTCAGAGTACCTTTCCGCTACCACCCTTTTGATCTCATTCAAAATTAATCTATATTATTATTAAAATGACTTCATGTTGTGTCTAGGGTAATGAATGTAGAGTGTAGTGTGCAATAACCAACTAACATACAAACAAATAGTTTATTATCCACAACAACCAACAGTATTACAACAATAACATACAAACGACACTTTAAAAGGCTATCTTATTTAAGACAGTGGTTGAAATTTGTGTAAATAGAATTTTTTACAATTTATTATCCTGATTCTAATTTATTTTGAACCAGGACTGACAATCAAAAGTGAAATCAAAAGAATCATTTACAACAGTCCAATAACACAGTAGATCTTCTGTCCATACATACAATATTATTCTAATATAAGTGTGTAGTTGTATTCTTCTACTTTGAGGTAATACTGGTATCAAACAATAGGTTGTTGGTTATAATCACTCCCTTTAAGTTATGTATGTTTTCGTTTGTCCCTTGTGGAAATATTAATAACTTTTCACAGTTTTCTTAACTATCGCTTTCTAGTTCTTTTAAGTTAAGCTGCCAGGTGCCGAACAAGAACTTAACTTGGCAGGAGAATACAGGTAGATCGTTTCCTCTGCTCTCTTGACAATCTGTTCCACCTGTTTGATAGGCAATGGCCACTAGCATGGGCTCGAAGTATACAGACAGAGTCCTGAATCGAGCAGTTCTCAAGCGTTTGGTACTACATTAACGTCAGTACTCAGGACCCTGAAATGTGAAGGTTATGCATCCTTCTTTATACCTAGTATACAATACTATTCCACATTTAAGTACAGGTACATTACAAACAAACGAAAAAGGTCATAGCTTTATACAAACCTATGCCACCATTATCTTTTGATGTGACAATGTACACCAGTATTCCTCTTTCCTAATAGTTACAACGCCACTGCAATTCCAGCTGTAATATTTTCCATACAATAGGATAGGTGTTATGCTCCTTGATGACAATCATACATATGTTCTTGTAGTCTAACACCTCTCTGATAGTCTACCACATGGTGGATCAATCTCTAGGCTCTGCCTAAGTTTGCTACAGACCCACTTACTTACAGTCATACATTATTATCTCACATTCAATTTTTATTCTAGATACATGTAATAAAGTCAATCTTACCACATTTATTCAACGAAATACACAAGTGAACGATAACTGGCACACTTTCGATCTGCCGTTCTGTCCAGGCTTTTGAGAAATATTGTTTACACAGCACAAGCCTGCTCTCATCGCTCCTTGGCAAAATTTTGTTATAAAATGGCGTCCTCACCTAATGCTTTTCCCCCAATATCAACTACTCTGGCCAATGATTATCCTTATTTCACTTGTAAACAAAGTCTTTCAAAAATACAGTTTAACTTTCGACTACGTGTGTTTCCCTGACCGTAGTGTCCACTTTTTTCATCGTAATTTGAAAAACCGCCTAAGGCAATACTAGCAAGTAGTTTTATTTTTAGAACAATGTGAGACGTGATTTGCGTTGGGTTTTCTCCGTTTCCCCTCCCCTCTACAATGTATTTAGGCAAATACTTAGTTGACCTAGGGAAGTGGAACGTTTCTCTCAATGACGAATTTGAAAAATAGGGTACCCTTTTGGTTCGGCCATTGCGTTATCAAATAATACGCTGAAGGCGTAGGCGACAACTTACGATTCTCGCCGAAAATTTTTAGTACTTTCTTATCTTTGACTTTATGCACTATACTGTTATAATCTAATTTAGATATTGTATTTAGAAGATTACCACATAAAAGTCTTTCATCAGGGGGAAACTGGATTATGCCAGCATAGTCTATGACTCAGCTGCAGCTTCTAACAAAGCAAAACTGGACAGGATTCAAAATGCAGCCATGAGAACCATTACAGGTGCATTTATATCAACACCAGTAGAAGCGCTAGAAGTAGCTCTTGGCATACCACCCCTTGGTCTAAGACGGAAAGAACTAAGATTAAATTATTGGAGTAAAGTAGCACAAGAAGTGACCCACCCAGCACATAAAGCATTTGTCAAAAACCAACCAAGTGTATGGGACGTCCCCTAAAACAAAGATAGATATCCAACAGGGTGGAGAACTATAGAAGATCTAACGCAGCTCAAAGAGCTATCAAACACAATTAAAAATAGTAATATATATAGAAGCAAAATACCACCCTGGGAACTAAAAACACCAATCATAGACTACTCACTTACTGAAAAAATCAAGCAAAACATAGAAGATAAGGAAGCCAAAATGATAAGTAGAAAGTTCATAGATCAACTAACTAAACAAAGTCTGGCCGTCTACACTGATGGATCCAAGGGTGATAGTGGGCAACTAGGTGCCGGAGTTGTAGTACCACAATGGGGAATAAAAAAGAGCTACAGTGTAACTGAAGGGGCTTCGATTTTTACCGCAGAGATGGTAGCAATTCTTAACAGTTTAGAGATAATCGAAGATAACCCACCAGAAGCTGTTACGATATTTACAGAATTACTATCATCACTGCAAGCACTAGAACACCCAGGTAAATGTAGCCGGCCAGACATAAAGGAAGGAATTCTAGCAATTAATACATCACTAGGGAACAGAGGATGTAGTGTGAGGCTAGTGTGGGTTCCAGCACACATAGGTATTGCTGGTAACGAGTTGGCAGATCAGAACGCCAAGAATGGAAGAACAAGTAAAAACAATATAAGAGCAGGACTGGGAAGGTCGGAGATCAAGAGCCAAGTGAAGATAAATATAAACGAGGAATGGAAGACAACATGGAAGAAAAGTAGAAAAGGCAGACAAGCGTTCAAACTGCTGAAAGAACCAACGAGGACGTGCCAGGTCAGAGAAGAATTAAAGATACCATCAAACAAAAAACTGTGGTGTCTCCGTCTCGGTGCAGCATACTTTATGATAGAAGAACCACACTGCCAAGAATGTCAGGAAGAGAATGACATAGACCACTACCTGATCCACTGTATAAAGTATGAACAACAAAGGCTTGAATTAAAAACTTACTATAGAAATCACAATATAGACTTGACAGGTGAATGAAGGAATGCTTTGAGAAAAAGGAGGAAACTCCGCATATTACGGTTGGTAGATGAAAGTGTTGAATTAGGGTTAAGCAGATTTAGTGGGTTCTCAATTATGGTTGAGAAAATTAGCATGTAATGATTTAGTAGTAAGCTTTAAAGAAGAGAGTATGGTGTTCAGTTAAATCATCAAAGGGAGATAACGTAGAATTAAGTCCATTGCAGGTTTTAGTGAGTGGAGGGAAAAAAATACGCACGGGAAAATTGGGATGTGTGAACACGTTTTAGGGGTGAACGAAGAAATGTTAGAACGGGGATTAGGCAGTTGAGATTGAGACGCGCTAGGCGTAGGTAGAGAAAAGGGTTTTCTCCCAAGTGTTAAAGTTGGATGTCGAACGCGCTCAGCGTAAGACTTGTGTGGGTAAACGCGCTCAGCGTAGGTGGTCAGCAAAAATGTGCTGTGAGTTAAAGCGTGATAGAAACCGCTCAGTACATTACTTATCATAAATTGGTGTACGACAGTATTTTTGTGATAGCATCTTTTCTGAGGACAAAATGGTTGTGAAAGGAAAAAGTGTATTTCTATAAAAACAAAACCAGGTATGTTGAACAATTTTGATCTATTACTAGCATGTGTAGCTCAGCAGACAAGGTGAGATGCATAAAGAAAAATAGAAGTAGTCTTGGCAAAGTGACAGCCCTGGCGGTAAGGCCAGTTTTCTCTCAGTGAGATATACCAAGAGATATGGAAGAAAAAAAACGTAGAAAAAAACAATCAGTACAGAAGAGAGACAAGAGGTTTCGCCTGAAGAATTAGATGACATTTTGATAGCTGGAACAAGCAGTAGCAAGAAGACAAAGCAATGTATGTAAAAAATTGATACTGAGATTGTTTGAAACTGAAGCTTTTTATTATACAAGACTGCCAACCTTGAAGAGGAAGGTTGGGCATACCATTTTTACCCATTTATCAACTTATGTTAATAAAGTTCGACATTGGATATTTTCACTGCTGTTTTTCGGGTGAATTCGATTGATCAACAGTGGGAATGAGAAAATGTAGAGTCAGTCTGAGAGAAGGAAGTTTTCGTATTTACCTTACAACATACTATCTACTGAAAGGGCAGTGGTCCGAACCTCTAATACTATCAACGGCCACAGCCCCAAGAGATGCCCAATCAATACTTAAAAGATATTTACATAAAACAAAGGAAAACATATAAGGTTAGTAACACACACACAAAAACACAAATTAAAAAAAATAAAATACTCACTAACTACTCATAGGACAAGGAAAGACAACAAGGTATTAAATAAAATAAAAAACAACTCAAAAAAGAACAAATACTAATACAAAGTAAAACCAAGTGTAAAGGACAATAGTTATCAAGAAACAATACAAAAGAGAAAATAAAATGGACAAATACTAATATAAATTAAAATCAGCAACTGCTAAAGACAACAGCTATTTAAATTGAGTACAAAAATGA
This sequence comes from Oreohelix idahoensis, assembly GCA_024509875.1. NCBI lineage: Eukaryota > Metazoa > Mollusca > Gastropoda > Stylommatophora > Oreohelicidae > Oreohelix > Oreohelix idahoensis. The sequence continues at coordinate 510,831 of JAMPIV010009810.1, read as the reverse complement.
AAAATAAAATGACACTAAATACCCCAATTATAACCAAATTTCAGGTTGAACAGGGTAGACCAAGATGGAACGAGAGGAGGCAATAACGATCAGCTGTTAAGAGCCCGCTCTCCACCCATCACCTCATCAAAACAACAACAACAAAGATCAGGACACACGCAACGAATCCAGCAGTGTGCAAGAGCGGACCAGATGTATGAGAGCTGATACTGCAAAATTCATCTGGACCTAGAAAAATTGCTTCAGAACCAGCCTTACCTAGGTCCTGCATATTGTATTCTGAAAGCCTGAGGGTATGTAGAATTACATTAATAAAATTGTATTCTGAATGCTTATATTAACATGATATAATGATATTAACCATGTGCAGTGGGAGCCGCGCTGGTGTAATGGCTTCGGCGTTGTACTGGCAACCAGGTGTTCATGGTTCAAACCCGGGCGTCGGCGTTTGAAGAAATGTTTACGGCCGGAAATTTGACTGAATAGCCTGAACGGCTCCTGTGATAAACCCTCTGTGGATGGGAAGGAGCGAAGCTCCTGACCGGGTTGGAAGGAAAGTCCTCAGGTTCCCCAGCCTCGCAATGACATATCATTGGGCCGAAGGGCTGAAAGCCCAAGTGCCGCTGGTAAAAAAAAAAAAAAAAAAAAAAAAAAAAACCATGTGCAGTACAAGTTATGACATTGTTTTGTATTATGATATGAATAATATTTATTGAGATATCAGTTATGGCTCTTTGTCGCTTATTGTGATGTGGTTATGGAAGATTGTGATACCATAAATATAACCAAATTTTTTCCTGCCTGGCACTGCGAGTAGTCCTTTTCAGGACTGGTAAATGCACGCCATCAAGCTATCAGCACTTGTTAGAGCTGGCTTGGAAGACTGTAGCTCAAAGAGTTATTATGTTTGTATCATACTCCTTTCTGTATATATCTGCTGTATCTGTTGTATCATCTATCATATTTATATAATGCAAGTATAGTATCTTTTGTTATATTATTATGCAACTACTAGGTTTGTAATGACACTATGACACTTATGTAACAGACATATGGGCACCTCACGCACACACTAGGATTTGTGGTAATATGTGGAACGATACTATCCATACTATCCATCAAGCGTGGATGTGCAGCCTGTATTGTCTTCGGGCCTTGTATGTCACTCATGCAACAGAACTTTCCTTGCCCGCATTGGCTTGATCAGCCATATGCGCACCCACTTAACCTCATAGAATGAACTGTATTACGAGAGATGTCGATGGTCCTTATCGAATACGATGTACAAATCATCATCACTATCCACAAGGCTTATCATGTTGCAGGTTTGACGTTCAATCTGGTGGTAGATCCAACAGTACATTCCGAAGAATTCTGACAACGGAAGACGAAAGTAATTGGACCACTCCTGAATATCTGATCTCCACATGGTGATGGCAGTCCAGCGTATTGACTGAACTGTGTGTCAATACCAGCTATAAAACAACTTGGTGTAGTATTGCAGCTAAACAGACCAGGAATTTCGTGAAGATAAGTGCATAAAATAAACATTAGCACAAATTATATACCAGATTCCGGTGCTAGTCACATGATGAAAAAGATAGTAAACTAGGACAGTGTTTTAGATTGTGTAAAAAGTGAAAATTTATTGTGTCACTTATTTTGATTAATGTAAATTTATAAATACATATCCTTGTTTTCATTCCAAATACAAAGAAAAGAGAAGATTAAGCATAAAGTAAATTAATTGATTTTGTTAATTTCTGAAGTTGTTAAATCATTTCCATGTTCTGTATATGTGAATTAATTAATTGGGAATAATTTATCAAAGCATAGGTGTAGCCGTAGCTGGAAGGCAAGGTAGGCTCTTGATCTATATCATTTTACCATCTGACAAGAGTACTTAACAGTCTGACTATATCATGTGCCATCCATACACCAGTGCTTATTTCTGAGACTGGTGTATTTCAATAGGTCAAGAATACCCTTACTTGATCTATTGTTCATCTCTAATTATCCATCTCGCCACAGTTGCTGAAGTTGAAAAGTAGTCTTTGGATATGAGGTCGAAATATATGTCGCCTCTTCTGTCGTTTTCCAGGATACGGTCTTTAATTTCTTGGCGGGCAGCTTTATCACCTTTATTCGTCTGAGTAATTTAACGTTCGAGTAATCCGTGTCTCTTTTCGGCATCGATCTTCAGGCTTATTCCAGCCGAGCTGAGAATATTAGAAATTGGTTGGTTTGTACTTCTCCTACTCATTCTGCGATGTAAGGACCAGAATTTCTGTAGTGTTTTGTCCGCGACCACTTGTGTCACAAAGGCCCCCCACAATGTGTCCTTGGCTTCTCTTGCCAAGCCATTGAAGTTATTGATGGCTCTGTGCTTTTTCTCCTTAAAATCGTTCACTTCTTCATCACCCATCGAACTTCTCTTTCGTGCTGTCCGCCATGACTTTGTCGTTCTTTCCTTTTCCAGCAATGCTGTCTCCTGTCTTATTCCACCAGGGCGGTTGTGTAAAAGGTGTGCGCGTTATCTTTTGTTTTGTACTTTGTCGCAATATTTGCACAGGGCGATTACAATCACGTGGGCCAGTATGATACTGGAAAGTCTGTGTCGATTTCCTGTGTCTGGTGGTCTTTCCCTTCGCAATGAGTACTACACAGGGTAGGTAATCGCTTTCTTGAGCTTGCAATACATCCTATCGTGCAACGATAGCGACAGCACTAGAAATCAGTGCCAGATCTATGACACCATCAGTACCCCCTGGTCTAGATGCCAGTCTTGTTGGGCGTCTATCATTTAAATTGGATAGGCTTAAGCTGAGTAAAGCCTGGCTCAAGGCAACACCCTGTCCATTTTCCTCGTAGTTTCTCTACTCCAAAGATCTAGCATTAAAATCACCGACAATTAAGCACATCTTGTTAGGTCCTTCGGACAATTTAGTCAGGAACTCCCAGCTACCCTCTTCCGAAAGTAGATCCACATGAGCATATAAATTGAAAACTTGCCATTCTTGACCGCTTATATGCAGTGCAGTCCCCTGCAGTTCTGCATCCTCATTAGAATGGAAACTTTTATCTAGCCACGCATGACGGAGTTCATTTTTCACACACATCGCTTGTCCTCGTCTGCCAGGCCTACACGGATTTGTGTAACATCTGTAAACTGGGCAATTGACAACAGTATACGCTTTTAAATAGGTTTCCTGGATCATTAGTATATCAAAATTATAGATCATTGTTTGAATAATGGTTTCCAGTTGGTAGGCACTTCCACAGTTTGTCCATACGTATGTATTTTATAGAGAGTGTCCGGTTTCTTTCTCGTTTTTCTCTTACCAGCTCTTCTTGTTATCTCTCTCTCTCTCCTCTTCTTTCCCCTACCTCGTCTTCTACATTCACGTTTCTTCGTTACATTTGCCGAAGGCATCGGTGACAGAGCACGATCTCTGTAGCTCCCGCGAGAATTCTGGTTTGTTGCATTGTTCATATTACTAGCTGTAAGTACCAGGCGTTGCCAGGGTTTTTCCTAATAACTGTATAGGAAACTTATGAAATGTCAAAATCAAACTTAACTATTTTGATACTAGAGTGAAAATGAAAGTTAATGACTACTGCTTTAAGTGACTATCCTCGTGCCTTGTTTACAGTAATTGCAAATGCAAGCCGCACAAAATACTGTTATTCCTTATGGTTCCATTGGACGAGTAATTTCACTTTGCTTTTCACTGCTTCTGAGTTTCTCAAAATACTCTTATTTCTTATGATGGAATCGCAAAAGCAATTTTATTCTGCTTCCGAGTTTTAGCAAGAAGCAAATTAATAAGACACATTTTCTCTTTCCGACCTGGCGCATTAAGAAAGAATAGTTAATCTCATCCCTTTTTAACGTTCTTACTACTGTTTTTCGTAGCACGTTTTTTTCAAACATATATACATTATTGATTGCAACTTAGCACAAATAAGCTGTGTGCTACCAATTTTTATTTATTTCTTCATTTTTATTTAGTTTTTATTACCAAAAATTCACAATTATATAAACATGATTTTATTAACACCCCAATATATGACCTCTTGAAAATGAGATATTTTAACAGTAACATACTTACAGTAGTTACATTAACAAAATGTTCCTCAAATCAAATATAAAATGTTAGTTGTAACTTGTTACTGTTGAAAATTGTCACTTGTCAGCGACTCGGATCCATGTTGACAACTTCTCCTTTGTCAAGATCATATGCATGAATTGACAACGTGGAATCTTGATTGTGGAGTTCCAAAATCTTTGCATATCTTTGCCGACAACGTCCTTCACGCATATATTCAATCACGCTTTTACTAGGATTAAACTTATGACAAACTCCATCTTTGGCAACTGCTTGCTTGGCTAGTATTCGATTGGAAACTGTTTCACACAAAAGCTTGTTGGTTTGTTAAGTTTTAACTAAGTTAACCTTCCAAAACACTATTTCGACGCATGATGAGGAGTGAGGTAGTGCCATAAGCGTGCACATGAGGTCAGCCAAAACATCAAATTTTTTCTGGTTATTAGCATCTGTTACTTGTTGCAGTCCCAGCCAGAATGAGGGCGGATCCTCATCCACCACATGTCCAAGATCTTTTCGGTACGATGCATGTTCTCGCCATTGATCAGACAGACAATCAATGCTCTCTTCTGAAACAACTGTTGGGAACTGCGCTGCTAATGTAATGACAAAGCTTGCTTTGGATCCAACAGCTGCATTTGCGCCAGAACACTGTTTTGTCCAAGTGAACAACGCCGTACTGCTTCACATAGGCAGCCTTGGTGCGCTTCGGTGAAATTTTTTGAGCAATTGTGCTGTCTGGAAACATCTGCTTGCAACATTCAATCAAATGATCAGCTTGCGAAAACTGAGTATTATGTTCTGCCATGAAAGCCTACAACAGTATCTCCGCTTCAGCAATTTTGTCTTGGAGACAAGGCTCTTTTAGTTTGATGAAAAGTGTCCTAATGTTCAGAGTTTTGCTTTCTGCTTCGAAGTTTTTCATGTGCTTCTGTGTGCTTTTATGTGACAATAAAGTTGTTTTGTTGGCATTAGTTAATGTACAGAAACAGACCGTACAAATCGCAGCACAGCGATTACCAGAGTCCGGCTTAGTCCAATCCTTGAGATGCTGTCTGTTAACCATTCCTCACAAAGAGCCTGCTGATACCATGGCTTCACTGTTTTACGCGGTGGCGTGTGTGTCGTCATGCTGCTACAACTACCTAGCGTACATTCATCATCGCTCATTTTATAATCTTATAATAACAAACAAAAAAAAAACAATATGTTGTTTATCTGATTAAGTCAAAAATTTAAAAAGAATACTTTAACATGCATTGTAAATGCCAATTGTCAAATATACCCAGATTAATGCAGATTTGGAAAAAAATTACCCAGATGGAAACCAAAAAACCCAGATCTATTAAAAAATACCCAGCTGTGACAACACTGATAAGAATGACTAATAGAAATTAATGTAACGCAAACAACACATACACTTTTCACACTTTTTAGGGAGCACAAACGATAACTTTTGAACAACCCTGTTGTGTAGTGAAGTATTGACTTCGGTAGCTTCGACTTTAAGAATGAAAGAGAGTACAGAAAAATGGTTTATGAAAGTTAAATAGAGTTGTTAAAAGACTATATGTCTTAGTTAAGGGGAAGTGAAATAAGCAGAAGAGTGTTTTGAGGAAGGTAACTCCGTAAATCCCATTTTGTGAGATGTTGTTGTTGTTGTTGTTTTGATGAGTTGATGGGTGGAGATCGGGCATTCAACATCTGATCATTGTTGCCTCTTCTCGTTCCATCTTGGTCTACCCTGTTCAACCTGAAATTTGGTTATAATTGGGGTATTTAGTGTCATTTTACTTTCTAATTTTGTATTCTATTTAAATATCTGTTGTCTTTTGCAGTTGCTGATTTTTATTTGTATTAGTTTTTGTCGATTTTATTTTCTCTTTTGTATTGTTTATAGATAACTATTGTCCTTTACCACTTGGTTTTAATTTGTATTAGTATTTGTTTTTTTTTTTTTGAGTTGTTGTCCCTTTTTTTAATACCTTGTCTTTCCTTGTCCTATGAGTAGTTATTTTTTTGTTAATGCTTTGTTAGTTCTTGCTGCTTAATTTCTATTTAGTTGGATGATTTTCCTGAAGTTCTAACCTTATATTTTTTCCTTTGTTTTATGTATATATCTTTTAAGTATTGATTGGGCATCTCTTGGGGCATCTATACTTAAAACCTTATCACCTGTTAAGTCTATATTGTGATTTCTATAGTAAGTTTTTAATTCAAGCCTTTGTTGTTCATACTTTTTACAGTGGATCAGGTAGTGGTCTATGTCATTCTCTTCCTGACATTCTTGGCAGTGTGGTTCTTCTACCATGAAGTATGCTGCACCGAGTCGGAGACGCCACAGTTTTTTGTTCGATGGTATCTTTAATTCTTCTCTGACCTGGCATGTCCTCGTTGGTTCTTTCAGCAGTTTGAACGCGTGTCTGCCTTTTCTACTTTCCTTCCATGTTGTCTTCCATTCCTCGTTTATAGTTTCCTTCACTTGGCTCTTGATCTCTGACCTTCCCAGTCCTGCTTTTATATTGTTTTTACTTGTTCTTCCCTTCTTGGCGTTCTGGTCTGCCAACTCGTTGCCAGCTATACCTATGTGTGCTGGAACCCACACTAGCCTCACACTACATCCTCTGTTCTCTAGTGATGTATTAATTGCTAGAATTTCTTCCTTTATGTCTGGCCGGCTACATTTACCTGGGTGTTCTAGTGCTTGTAGTGATGATAGTGAGTCTGTAAATATCGTAACAGCTTCTGGTGGGTTATCTTCGATTATTTCTAGACTTTTAAGAATTGCTACCATCTCTGCAGTAAAAATCGATGCCCCTTCCGTTACACTGTAGCTCTTTTTTATTCCCCATTGTGGTATTACAACTCCGGCACCTAGTTGCCCACTATCACCCTTGGATCCATCAGTGTAGACGGCCAGACTTTGTTTAGTTAGTTGCTCTATGAACTTTCTACTTATCATTTTGGCTTCCTTATCTTCTATGTTTTGTTTGATCTTTTCAGTAAGTGAGTAGTCTATGATTGGTGTTTTTAGTTCCCATGGTGGTATTTTGCTTCTGTATTTATTACTATTTTCAATTGTGTTTGATAGTTCTTTGAACTGCATTAGGTCTTCTATAGTTCTCCACCCTGTTGGATATCTATCTTTATTTAAGGGGACGTCCCATACACTTGGTTGGTTTTTGACAAATGCTTTATGTGCTGGGTGGGTCACTTCTTGTGCTACTTTACTCCAATAATTTAATCTCAGTTCTTTCCGTCTTAGACCAAGGGGAGGTATGCCGAGAGCTACTTCTAGAGCTTCTACTGGTGTCGATATAAATGCACCTGTAATGGTTCTCATGGCTGCATTTTGAATCCTGTCCAGTTTTGCTTTGTTAGAAGCTGCAGCTGAGTCATAGACTATGCTGGCATAATCCAGTTTCCCCCTGATGAAAGACTTGTAGAACATAAGCATTATTTTATTGCTGGCCCCCCATCCATTACCTTTTACAATCCTTAGTATATTTAGGGGTCCCCTACAGCTTTCTACCAAATTGTCTATATGTTTATTATAATTTAGTTGTTTATCTAAAGTTATGCCCAGAAATCTTGTTGTTGAGGAGGTACATATTTTCTGTCCTTTAATGGTTATATTGATTTTGTTATTTTTTTTTTTAAATTTCCTTTGCTGAAAATCATACCTACTGTTTTGTTTACATTAATTTGGAAGCCCCAACTTTTCATCCACTCTGAAACTTTGTCTATTTGATTTTGAAGTTTTTTGTAAACATGGTCCAAGTTTTTTCCAGATCGCCAAATGGCACAGTCATCTGCAAATTGTGATACTGCATTCTTTATGTCATTAAATTCATCTGCTAAATCATTTACAGCTATAGTGAAAATTGAAGGAGAGATCACTGATCCTTGAGGAATCCCATTCTGTTGTTCATATATTTCTGACCTATCATTATTCACCTGTACAGCAAAATACCTGTCCTGTAAAAAGTTTTCTAGATACCTATAGGTTTTACCAGTAATGCCAATCTTTTTCATTTTGTAAAGAGCTCCATCTCGCCAGCATTCATCATATGCTCTAGCTACATCTAGAAAGACTGCCACTGTTTTCTCTTTCCTCTTGAACCCTAGCTTTACATCATGTTCTAATCTTACAAGCTGGTCTACTGTACTTCTGTCTGCTCTAAACCCTGACTGGTTTGGGCTATATAACTGGTTTTTTTTCTAGGTAGAATTTAACTCTTTTATTCACAACAGTTTCCAGTATTTTACCTAGTTGTGATGTTAAGGAGATAGGCCTATATGAACTTACATCATGGGCTTCCTTATTGGGTTTTAGAATGGGTACTATCATAGCTACTTTCCATGCTTTTGGTATCTTTCCTAAGTTCCAGATTTTGTTATAAAGTGAAGTTATTATGTTTATAGTTCTTTTGGGTACTTTCTTAAGGATTTCATAACTAAGTATATCTTGCCCTGAGGCAGTATTAGATTTATCTTTTATTGCATTAGTTACTTCTTCCTCTGTTATATCAGCATCTAAATAGTTTGTTTCATCTATCTGGTCTGGTAGTTCTTTTAAAAAATGTATCCTAAGTCTTTCTCTTCTCTCATTTTCTTCCTGTCCAAGGCTACTTTTTGCACTGACTTTATAGAAATACTCGGCAAGGGCATTAGCTTTTTCTTTATCTGTTTCTGCTCTCTTTGGTAGTTTGATTGTTGGCATTATTGTTTTCTTATTGTTCCCTTTGATTGCCTTAAGCTTTTTCCATACTTCTCTAATTTGAGTGCTAGGTTTAAGTGACTGACAAAACTCCTTCCAGTTAGTTTCTTTGGCTTTGAATATTATTCTGTTAGATTCATTCCTAATAAGTTTATACTTATCATAGTTTTCTTCTGTTCTGTTATTTCTATATTTTTGTAAGGCCCTTTTTCTTCTCTCATGAATTTCTGCACAGCTTTTATTCCACCAGGCAACTGGTTCTTTATTCCATTGAGTTTCTCTTTTCTTATTAATGTTATTTATTGGTTTAAGGTGTTGTGGCATATTTTTATTTGGTATATACTTTATTGCTATTTTCAGAATTTCATTGGTCAGTGTTTCTGCCCACAAGTCAGTATCATCTGATTCCATGTCTTTATATTCCATCACCTCCAGCTCTGATTGGAAAGCTTCCCAGTTTGCTTTTTTATAGTTGAAGGTAGGTTTCTCTGGTTCTGGGTTTGGAATGACATTTTCATGCATGGTTATTACAATGGGCAGATGATCTGAGTTTGTGTCTTGTAACACTTCCCAATTTACATTCGCTAGGTTGTTAGTTGCTATACTTATGTCTATTGCTGAGTCTGCCCTATTAGCTTGTGGATTAATTCTTGTTGCAGATCCATCATTTAGTATTAGTAGTTCATTGTTTTCTATGAAGTCAAGTAGGCATTTTCCTGCATTATCTGCATGTTGTCCACCCCAAGCACAATGATGGGAATTAAAATCGCCTACTATGATTGTTTTGGGGCCTAGTCTGGTGCTTATGGCTAGTATTTCTTCATCTTTAATTGTGCCATCTTTAGCATATACATTTAGAATTGTTAGATTGTTTGGTTCAGCTGCTATAGTAACCTGGATACCTTCTATATTGGTTGTATTAAATACTTCCCAGTCTATGATTTTAAATTTTTCGCTAACTAATACTGCGACACCTCCTCCTCTACCTTCTTTCCTATCGTGTCTAAGTATCTTAAAGCCCTTACAACTATATCTATTATTTGGGTTTAAATGGGTCTCTTGAAGAGCATATATATCAGTATTTCCTCCAGTCTCTGATAGTAGGGGTGTAAAATTTTTTTTTAATACCCCTACAATTCCACTGGATAATTCTAAATCTTTCTAAATTGAATTTTAACATCATCTAGTGTACCTTTTATTTTGGTTAACTATCAAATTGCTCTTATTCTGCATTTCCTGTACTTGTGGACCCACTATCCATCAAGTTCTCAAGAAAAACCTTATTTAAACTTATCATTTTATTCCTAACTTTTTCCACTATGTATGGTAAAAGTGCCTCAACGTGTCCTTTGATATTTTCTTCTAGGTTGACCACTTTCCTATTTTCATCCAATGCTACATTCCCTTCTCTCCCTATGTTAATCTCCTGCCTTTCACTTTCCATTCTTTTTAGTATTATTTCACTTTCTTCTTTTTGTTCAGACAGTTTGACTAGTATCATTTCATTTTCTTCTTTCAGTACAGTCAGTTTAGCTATATCCTGGGAAATTTGGTGCTGTATGGCTTTCACTTCTTGAAGCAATGCCTCTGCACTTTTCAGTGCACTTGTGTCATCCGAGGATGTAGTTGAATCATCTGACTGGTTTTTTGGTACTCTTTTATTACTTTCTAACTTGTTCTTACTTTCTTTTGCCATCTGTGACTTAAGCATTTTGACATCTTCTTGCACACTCTTAATTTCTGTTATAACTTTATTGTTCGTATAAGTATCATTTTCTTTTAATTCTTTAATGACCGTTTTGAAAGGGGTTTGGGTTGTTATAGCTACCCTCAATGCTTTTTTGGTCTGCTGATATACTGGGCAGCCCTGGAATCTGGCGCTATGGTTTCCTTTGCAATTAATGCATTTTCTGTTTGCATTATCCTTTTTATAGTCAGTATCTGACTTTGCCTTTTCGCATTGCGTGAAAGGGTGTGCCCCCGCACAAAACCTACATACTGCCTTCCCCCTGCAAGTGTGGCGCCCATGACCAAACTTCATGCAGTTGGAGCACTGCAACACTGGGGGAATGAAGGCTTCTGTGTTTTTTTGTGTTTTCCCAAATAGTACCGTCTTGGGGGGTTCCCTACCTTCTGTTGTTATCACTACCACTGGGGTAACGATACTCCCTTTCACCATTATTCTGTCCACGTGTACCAGCTTTATGTCTGGGTTATGTTTTGCGAGGATGTTCATAACTTCCTCGCTTGAAAGGGTAGTGTTTATCCCTTTTAACACACATCTACTGGTCACTTTTGCTAGCTCTATCTTTACTTCTATGTCGTGTGCAAGAGTCACTGTTTTTGCTTCTACTTTGAGTTCCTCTATCATCTCTTTTATTCTGTCACTCTGATTTGGGATAATTATTATGCCAAAATGGGTTTTTGAAATTTTGGCTATCGCCTTTTTGCCTAACACAGGATCAAGGATGTTTATAATTTTGTCTTCATCTAATGCCTTGATCTTGACAGCCTCACCAGCTACTTGCGTTATCTTTAAACGACATATGTTTACTACATCTTTATTTTTGGGAGCTGCCTGGGTTGCTAGATGTCTTGAGTCTTTTTTTGGTACTTTCATTGCTATTTTTTTGGTTAGTATTTTCTTCTAGTTTATCATGCCTGGTGTCCCTACCTTGGTTTTTAACTGCTTCTGCCCACGTTTTGCCTTCCTTTGTTGTTTTTACTTCTGAGCCTCCTTTCAGTTTATCCCCTCTGGTTTCATGACTTGTTTTGTCCGCGTTTACCTGGCTGTCCTGATTATCCTTTTCCCTGGGTCCTTTCTTTCCGTTCGCTGTGCTGGTTCCTGATCTTTCTCCTTTGTTGATTCTGCTTTTTGTTGTTTTTCCTTCCGCGCCTCCTTCCCGATTTTCCATTATTGTTTTACTCGTGTCCTTTAGTTTTGTTTTTCTGATTTCAGGGTTCGTGGTCCTGTTTCTTTCTGTCCGGTTTAAAGTTTTGTCTTTTTCTGGAGTTTTGGCCATCGCTTTCCCTTCCTCGGACTGTTTTCTGGTGAATACTACCATTGGTTATTTTCCCTGTCTTTTAGTATGCTACTATTTGTTGTCTTTGAATTATATTCTGATGATTGAATATTATATGTAATCTTTGGCTTATTTTGTTATATATATATATCTTTACCCCACTATGATTATTAAATTAAATAGTCCCCTAATACTTAACCTTAACTACAGTAGGCCTACTCTAATACTATCAACAAAAGTATAAATTATTCACCACTTAAATATGTCTTTCAAGATGGCTGCCTGATCTCACTCAAAGAATTGCCACATGGCGCTATTTAATTTCTATTATTTTAATTTCTAAAATTAACTGCAATAAGATAACACTGAAGATGGATAAAAATATCAACTTATCTGATAACTTGTGTAGTTCGAAGGATGTCTTCACTGTGTCTTGTCCTAAAAAGGACGTATCAAGCTTGTGTGGTTTGAGGTAAGCAAAAATGCGTGTTACCCCTGTAGTAGACGGAAGTGGAATGTCCATGAAGAGGGTCTGTCTCAGTTATAAAGTCTAATAATTTTATCATTTGGATTGTTTCCCCTGATACAGCTAAACACGTTAAATTTATATATAGATTATTGCCTGTAAACAAATATGATTATTATTTTCTGTCATACATATTTCAAATAAAAAAGCTATAACGATTGTGTTGTTTTAAATAAAAGTTTCTCGTTTCGGTGAGACGCGACCCATTCAACTTAGACATAAGGATGACGTCTGTTATAATTAGGACACATGTCTAAATAAAGAAGATTTTTCGTTCTGGTGTATTCTTTAGCTTTGAGCTAGTTTCTTTTTTTAAAGGACCAAAAATAAATTTAAAAAAAAACAAAACTTAAATGTTGCCTTATTTTGGCGAGGCGCACCACGTTTAAGCGCATGTCCAATTATAGAAGACCCTTCTGTCCAGCAATGTGATAACGATTTTTTTCTTTTATGAAAGATGAAATAACAGTAACCTATTTGCTCTCCGACAGTATGAAAAATACTGTTTCAGTTATGAAGTCTTTTTTTTAATTATTATTAAGATGTTTGCTACTTTTTTTGTGTAGCACGCCCCTGTCAACCATCTACTAAATACATTGAGTTATTGGTTATATCAGGGCGTGTTTCCTTTATTATAATACGTTTTTGTCTGTATTTATTTTATATTATTATCTATAGTAGGTATTTTTCCTTTTGTAGTTATATTTCTATATGGTTTTCTTTTCCAAAATATGATATTGTCTAAACTGGTTTGTTTTTAATTTTCACTGGAGGGTTATTTGGTCAATCCGTATTTATCCTGGGGGGAGCCTTTCACCAGTGCAGACTACTGCCTCGCATCCTTATTTATCTATTTTTTATATGTTAGCTTTTGTTTTTGTAATAAAGTGTTTTATTAACTTTTGTATTTCTGATGGGGTCTTAGTGCCAATGAGATTTTCTAGACTCATTTCTGCCTTGTGGTTACTGCAGTATGTCTTAATGTTTTGTCTCTGCTGGCCATATTTTTTGCAGTCCACCAGAAAGTGTCTAATTCTGTTATGAAGTCTTTAGTCTTTTAAAGACTATGTAATATTAACTAAATAAACAGAAACTGCTTAGTAAAATGTAATTAAACGAAATAAACAGTAATAATAACTTAAATACTACATAAAAGTAACATTTTTTTTTAAATTTTCGCATAAAGCATTAGTGTCTGTTTAAATGATTTAAATCGGTATGTAAAATAAAGAAATGTAGAGTTGTAAATTACGACCTTTTAATAATAATTTTATTATTTGGATAGTTTCCCTTGATTTAGCTAGACACTTGTTAAATTTATATCTTGATTACGACCCTGTTTTACGAGTAGAAAAATAAAGCAAAAGCATGTGGAGAGTGCTTATTTTATTCGGATATGGATCCACATTGTATTGTCACTACGTTTTTTTTTTAAAATTTCCTCTTAAATTAAAAATGTATGGTTAATAGTTTTGAACTATGTTGTAAAATATGGAAAGGTATGGCAGTTGTTACAAAAGCAAAATAATAGATTTTACATTTATATTACTTCCTTTGATTACTCTTGAATTTTTCTTTAACTTGATTATCGCCCCTGATTTGTTTACATTTCTTTACGTAAAACTTTAATTAATTGTAATGTCATAATTACAATATTAAATTGTGAAATAAGTACACGGCGTTACACGGCAGTAATTAAAGAGACTTTCTGCCAAAATTCATTAACAAATAATAAGGCATGCGGATTTGTATTAAGAACATAGAAGCAAACAACTGTATTTTCCCTTTTATATATAAATATATATTTGCAAGAAATGGTGGAAATATCCGGTCATCCTGGTAGAGCCACCAAGCCAGGTAAGAGGCAAGGGATGTTCTTGAGGAAGTCATATCAGTCATTGAATATGGGCTGGGAATACTCACGCTGTCAGTAACACCATGTGAACTACTAGAACGCATTCAAAAATGAAGGGATGTGTATAGTCTAGGGCTGTACGCGTGATACCCCCATTGTGACAATGAGGTACATGCTTGGAGTGTTGTCGATTAGATCCAGATATGCGATGGCCCAGACAAAAGCCTATATGGGAGTAACCACAGACAAACGCACCGCCCGCATGGAAACATAGCTGACATTAAGGGAGCAAGAATAAAGAGAGGAATGTCATGGATGACACAGGCCGAAACAACGATCAAGCAGGTGACCCCAGTTTAAAATAAATTCAAAGGGGAAGAGTGGAGTAAGTCACGTAAGAAGTGGATTAATTACCAGCAAATCATCATAAGCCTTGGCAGAGAGTGTAGAACTTGGGGCAATGGAAAAGCGGAACTGAAAATTAGTCATCTGATACATGATCATGTCGAGGATAATGATGCCATTGTGTAACTGATGGGTCTGTGATCCGTGGTGAAAAATCAGGTTAGTGATTCTCTGCTAGTGCTAGGGTAAAGGGCAGAATCGTCGCCGAACCTTAACGGGGCGTTCAAGATAACAACTTCCAGCATGAGAATGGAGGTAGAGGAAGCTACTGCAGCATTAAGGTGGCAAAGTGAAACTTCAGTAACAAAGGCAGTCATTGTGTCAGACTCTTAGTCCATGCTTCGAAATGTTCAAAATGGTTGGCTAAGACATGAATGGAAAACTTTCATACAAGCTTCGAATCTGCAGGAGCTAGTGTGGATCTACTGTCCTAGTTATGCAGAGGTATGTGGTAATGAGAGAGCTGACAGACTAGCATCAAGAGCACCCACAGTGGGGACACTGGATATGGATAAGGGAGAGATACTGAGAACAATTTATGATCGCCTGTTAGAGAATGACGCTGCAATAGATGAATCATCAAGGTTAAGACTGTTGGAATTTGATATCAAACATAAGGCTAGCAGAGATGGACGTATGAGAGGATGCATTCGGCATATGTACAATCAGCGCGCAACAGGAACTGTTAGCATTCATACCCTTCGACATTTGCTGAGGGAGACTGAGCACCTAAGGGTTTGCCCGAAGTGCAATGATTGTGACGGTATTGTCTCCCCTGCTTTGCAGTAGTGGTCCAACAGTGGCCAAAACTCAAGTATCTATTATAAGCTTCAATGGAGTCTATCTTTACACAAGATTACTCTTGGCAGAAATGTCGATAAAATAGTAGTAAAGCTTCTATCACATGGGAGTCTTCATAAGATATTCAGATAAGCGAAAACAATGCTGGCTGTCACTAAGCACGTTAATTTTATAATCTGCCGACACTTTTATTAAGAATTTAGCTATGGTTTATTCTAGCTCGTTAAGCCCCCACCGCTGAGTTAATCAGTGAAATTTATTATTATAATATATATATATATATATATATATATATATATATATATATATATATAATATATATATATATATATATATATATATATATATATATATATATATCTGTTTAGAGTGTGTGTTTAGCAACTTTGACTGAGACAAACATGTAGTACATTTAAAAGATTAAATCGAAGTTAACATTTGTCTGCCCACATGTG
This sequence comes from Oreohelix idahoensis, assembly GCA_024509875.1. Classification (NCBI taxonomy): domain Eukaryota; kingdom Metazoa; phylum Mollusca; class Gastropoda; order Stylommatophora; family Oreohelicidae; genus Oreohelix; species Oreohelix idahoensis. Next base: position 494,937 of record JAMPIV010009810.1, on the reverse strand, counting down.
TCACACAGACAGTAATCTCGTTATCTGTCGCATGAGTACGCAAACTCCGGGTCTTATCGGTGATTTAAGCCGATAGCGCAGATGGAAGTTTTAATCTGCCGCGCCTATAACCACAAATCTGGGTAGCACTACTTGCAAATGTGATATTTATCACCTACATGGTGATTTGATAAAATCAGATATCTGCTACTTAGCAGAACAATAAATAAAGAAAGAAAAAAAGAAAGAAAAGTGCGATAACTGACAGCATCTAATAGAAATCTGTACCACAAATGTACCAATACTGCCGGAGGGCTGAAGGTGTGAGAGATCACACAAAAGAGCATGTTCAGACGTTTTGTCACAATGATGTCCATTCTGAACAACGATAACAATAACAATATTTGGTTGAATTGTTTTTCTGAAGTATTATTATTGTTAATATTGCTACATTTAAACCCCAATAGTAGGTATAGTTGCAGTTTTTTTTAAATATTTACTTTTTTGTGTATTTCTTTTCAATTTACAAAACCATGTGCATTTTACAAAATGGAATACAAGTAGAGTACACTGTATGATACATATAAACACTCGCGCGTAATCACACTTTCATTTGCACACTTAAAAGAAAAAAAAACCATATACACTCGTTCACACCCACACATTTATACTTGCACCCATATGTTATAGGCCTACACTCGTTCACACACATATTTATACATGCACCCATATGTTATAGGCCTACTTATTCAATTTCTCCTGATGAATAGGGCAAAATTAAATTTGGCTTCGATTAATGTTAAAGAATAGGATTTTTTACCGGATTGTAAAATATTTGTAGTGGAAAATAGTGTACCCATCGCGCGCGCGCGCACGCACACACGCGCGCACGCACACACATATGTAGACTCAAAACGTTTTTCCACTGCTACTATTTACGACTACCGCTAGTTGACGACTTTCAATGTTGACATTCTTGGCCGTCCGAGTCCCGTAATTACAGGTGTCAGACACCGTTGCTCGTAAATCTGCAGTGTCACAGATCTGAATAGATTTAGAAACTGGCGAGAACTGCCAAGGTTAAGACATATTTACGAAGTATTTGTGGTGAATATAACATTGCCTTAGAACATTATCCCAACTCAGCTGCCTTTTTCATAATATTGTGGTCACCCACGTACCGAAGACCACACGGTCTGCAGTAGAATACAGCAAAATTGTCCTAACCCAAAAAAAGAATTTAACCTACTTCTGCACTATCCGTCTTTAAAGAGAGATTAAAAAAATATCCTACATATATACATATGCATTATTCTACACACATTCATACTGTGACGAAATGGACGACCTCTTAGCGATCTTTTTTTCTCTCCGGCAGTATCAGTACATTTGTGGTACTGATTTTTATTATGTGCTGTCAATTATCGCATTTTTATTTCCCTCTTTGTTGGTTTCTTTCATTATTTTTCTACTAAGTAGCAGAGGTTTGATTTTATCAAATCACCCTGTAGGTGATAAATATCACATTTGCAAGGAGCGGCTGATATGATACATGACATTTGCTTGGCGCTACCCAGATTTGTTGGTTATGGGCGCGGCAGATTAACACGTACATCGGCCAGCGCTTCGGCTTACCTTTTATTTGAGAACCAGATGACTTTAAAAAGCACAGGAAATCTCTACATTTTAATAAGGAACACTGGGACTAGGAAACTGAAGAAACACGGAGTCAGAGGGGAATATATTGCAAAATTAAAGACATCATAGACGCGTGTAAGAGAACGGTTCGTCTCTTTTATTCCTCTTAGCAAGAAACGTCTGTAGCCAAGATTGGCTTATTGGGGGTACCAGCAGAAAGTACTATCTCTGGAACCAAGTGAAGGTAGAAGTGAACTGACGTTGTGAGAGACGCCATCCTAAGAGGGTTTTATAGACAGACGCAGAACCAACTTGGCCGTTACTCCTTGAAGTTCTTGGAACGTGCGGCGCCTGAACTTTGACCAGAGACGAGCGAGAGCAGAGTGAAAGGAGCTAACCATGCGGGAGAAGAAACTACCACTGACAGCTAAGTGAAAATATCCGCTGCCAAAATTGACCTCCTTTATTCAGTTAAATCCCACCCCAGTGATGAAATCCTTTTCATAAATATTCAAATTATTTTCCAATTGTTAAAACTTAAAGTGATTATTAAATTTTGTTATTTGTAATGTTACAAATTTAGCTTGGATTCAATACTTTTAAATGTACTACATGTTTGTCTCAGTCAAAGTTACTAAACACACTCTAAACAGAGCTATATATATATACATTATAATAATAATTCCACTGATTAAATCAGGGGTGGGGGCTTAACGAGCTATAATAAACCATTGCTTAAATTCTTCATAAAAGTGTCGGCAGATTACAGAATTAATATGTTCAGCGACAGCCAGCATTGTTTTCGCTTATCTGAATATCTTGTAAAGACTCCCATAAGATAGAAGCTTTACTGCTCTTCTATCTACATTTCTGCTGAGTAACCTTGTGTAAAGATAGACTCCATTGAAACCTATAATAGATACTCTTGAGTTTTGGCCACGGTTGGACCACTACTGCAAAGCAAGGGAGGCAATACCGTCACTTATACTTGAAAACAGAATAATAATAACGATTATAAAAGAATACATACATAAATTTCCAAAACCATTACATACCGATATATATATATATATATATATATATATTATATATATAAAATATATATATATATATATATATATATATATATATATATATATATATATATATTTATTTATTTATTTATTTATATGTGTGTGTGTGTGTGTGTGTGTGTTAAATCTGCTCTTTTCATAATGTTACAAACATCATGTATATTATTAAAATACAAGATCAAACTGAAATACAGATAAAATGGGCATATACATTCGCTCACACTTATTTCTGTTAAAAGTCTACTTTCATTAGCACAATAATAAACAAGCCAACATGTCATATATACATTCATACTTAAATATTGTCATGCGATTTTCCCTTCGCCGTACTGTCAAATATTTCCCTCCTGAATTTAAAAGGTGTTAACAGTATAAAATTAGCGTCAGAGACTTCCCACGAACACATTCAGGAATCAGTCGACAATGGCAGATCTTGACACCTTAACGACGTCTATAACTGTGGTCAACATGACCTCCCTGACCGAACTGTGAAAAATCTTCAATTGTAATAGTAGAAAACGAGTAGAAAAAGAGCGAATACAGGAGTAGTTTAAAGAGTTCAAATGAGTATTTGGCCCAGGACATGGAGCACTGTGAATATGTATCACATAGCTAAAACCCTGTATTTTTAATTGAGATTGTCATGGCTGGGTAAAAAGTTCAACTTAAGAACTTAAGAGGACAGGGGAAAAGGGTGGGGGGGGGGGGGGGGGGGATGGAAGGCTGAAAGCGGACTTACAAACTGTTAGAATATACAGAGAATGAGATAGTAGGGAGATGGAGGGGGAGACAGTGGGGGGAGAAATGATGGTTTTAAGAATCAAGGATGCCTCGTTAAGGAAGAGATACCATCTCAGGGGCAAGTGATGAGACTTTTTGGCGAAAAATGTGCAGAAATAAACTACCATTGAAAATACGATAATTAACGTGGCAAAATTCCTAAAACTCCAAATCTGAGTTCTAAATTCTGACAAAATAATCAAGATCTGTGTGTGTGCGCTATTTACTGTTTTTTGGTATTGTGTTTAACATGATTGCTTTGTAGATATTTGATTTTTGTTTTCTGCAGTAGTTTCATTACAGGTATGATTGTACTGCACTCAAAACACAAATGGTATTCCGTTTCCGGAATGCTTTTCCTACATAGCTTACATTTTGATATTAGGTTGGATCTGTGGGCTTCTCGTTCTGTTGTGGGTGTCATGTTGTATATTAGTCTAAAAATGACCTCTCTTGCTTTAGCAGTGATTTGTTGGTTGTGCAAGTTAGCGAAAGTCTCGGTGTAATTTGTTATGACATATTTCTGTCCTCTTTTAATTCTTAGGTGTAATGGTGGTGCTTGGAACTTAACTAAATGTTTATATATTGCATTTGTTTTCTGGTGAGTTTTGTTTTCATGTCCCTGAATGGCTACATATCTTGGAAGTAATATAGACAAAGTTGGAGGGACAGACAGAGATATCAAAATAAGAATACAAAAAGCAAGAGGAGCTTTCATTGCATTGGGAAACATAAGGAGAACAAGAGAAATCAAGTCCAACACCAAAATAAGAATCTTCAACTCAAATGTCAAGTCAGTCGTATTGTATGGCCCTGAGACATGGAGAGCAACAAAAACAACAACCAAAAAGCTACAGACTTTTATAAACGGGTGCTTGCGTAGAATAGAAGGACTGAAATGGTATGACAAAGTCACAAATGTGGAATTTATGACAAGAACCAGACAAGTGCGAGTGGAACAAGAGTTGAGAAGAAGACGCTGGCGATGGATAGGACACACATTGAGGAAACCTGTTGATAGCATTACAAGGCAGTCCTTGTTCTGGGATCCACAGGTAAAGAGAGGCAGAGGTAGACCAAAAAACACATGGGGAAGAGAACTGGAAACAGAGGTGAAAATGATGAGGAAAACATGGAAAGAACTTGAGTGGATGGCACAGGACAGGAAGACTTGGCATGTGTTTGTTGAATGCCTATGCTCCCTGGGGAGCTAAAGGGTATTGATTGATTATTGTGTGTCGTTCTAGGTGTTTGATGATGCTGCCTATGTGTTTAATTCTGAGTGCCTGGATCTTTGTTTCTAAGTGTCACAGGTTCGTTGTTTGGCTCGTGAATCGTGACGTATCTTCATAAGGTAGTAATTTAGTATGGTCGGTAAAATCTGAGTTTTTTATCTCTCATGACAAGTGGTTTTGATTATCCCTATTCAACTTGAACAATCAACATACCCAAGGTTGGAACATTGAAAGCAACCAATTCTCAAACGGAACCAACTAGAGATTAATTCACTGGAAGTCATTATTTACGAAATGTCCTCAAGGTTTATTGATTATATCCACAGAATCATAATAATATTCTTTTGATATTTCTGCTCACGTTGATAAGTTAAAACAAAGCAATGTTACACTAATTCAGACTTAGTTACTTCTACAAAGTTACTGCTAATACATACTTAGGAGACGGTTAGCTTAAGTAGATGTAGCTGAGTAGAATATTATACCCTGGAAGAATTTCTTCATATTTTCCACTGCAGTGGTACTTCTAATATTGACGATTCATGGCTTCTAGGCATTAGATTCTGTAAGAAATACACAGTTACACGTTAAAGGCGCGTGCGAGATTGCCCTTCTCAATTCAACGAATTATTTAAAAATGTCTTTCGTAAGCGCAATAAGCGCCGGTTTGTGAATAGTTAATTTCTCAAACTAACCTTCAATTCCGTCCATCGGCATTGGTCGTATTCTTTGGGACGCTTATTTCGACAAGTTTCATAGCCATATTCTTGACTCCAATTTCTAAACGAAAGGAATATTAAAATCCTTAACATCTATTGCATTTTCATAGAATTCGTTCAAGATATTCAGCCATTTCTTGAAGGACAGATTCAACCGCCTTTCATTGTTCTTCAAGGACTTCATCTTTATGTTTTCTTGTTCCTCTATTCTTTCTTTTTCGTCTCTATTCTCTACGTCACTTGTCTCCTGTTGTTACGTCGTCTTGTTACCAAACAAAACCTTTGGTGTATCACTCTGAGAGTGTAGTTTGCATCTCTCTGCTCAATTTGACTTAATTTGGGGCAAAGTCTACAGACAGGGGGTATGATGTGCTGGTGTTGTGGGTAGTGGGTTTCCCCCCTTGCTTCACCCTAGGCCTAGTGAATTCTGTTCATGAAAGGAGCGACCATTGCAGTGTTAGTCTCTTGGCCTAGCAAAACCTCTCATACCCCAAGATCGTTGTGCGTGGTGAAGAGCCACACCCTCCTCGAGGTAGTCCTGGTAACTGAGGGTGCGAATCCTCAGGCTAAACACAACGGATCTAGAGGAGCAAACCTCGATAATAAAACCGGTGCACTACACCGTACACGCCCTCTGTGGGTGGGAAGGAGCCAGATGGATACTGAACAAGTCTTGGGAGTGGGAACGAGTGTGGACTGCTCCCTGAAGATCGGAACCCATCGTACAGGCACAGAGACTCAGGACGTGACGATCCTATTGCCTTCAACTCTTGGTCACATGCCTAGAGCCTCGGAGAACTCGGCGTAACCAGCAGGCAATTTGGTGGCGGGGAAAGAGCACTGTGAGCCCTACCTTGGCTACGTATCACAAGGAGACGCAGAAACACCCCCTTTATCTCCCCCAGAGCTGGCACAGTACACTTCTGGCTTCTACCCGGGGCGTTAGGAAATCCACAGGCACCCCAGCATCACAATGCCAAGAAGATGACAAAGTTGGAATTTACTAACTCAAACCTGGCAGAGCAAGTCCTCCAACAGATGCGGCCGATGCTGGGCCCACTGGCGCGTGGACACGTCCCGATCCCCATCGAGACTTGCCCGGGGAGCCCACCCCGGCTCAAAAAAGCAGAGAAGGCCACTCTCCAAACCTCCGATGTCTTGCGGGCAGTGTTAGGATGTGCAAGAACATGGACAGGAAGACTCCACAACTTCCCCACTGAAGACACGCCCACGGCGACCGTTGCCTCAACTGGCTGTGTGTGGTGTACCCGGAAACGGGGCCTCCCAGTACTGAGACACAGTTAAGTCCCCGATGTCATTTATCGGTGCAGAGTTGAGAGAGATGGCTGAGCATCACAATCCCCCCTGTGTTGCAGCATGATGAGAACCCAGAATTGCACACTGAGCTTGGGGGGAATCACTTGGGCACCAGACTTAATACTGGCTCTTGACTGGATGGCCGCATGCAGGAGATGTCTACAATGGGGGGTTGGCAGGTGGTGGGTATCTGGAAGTGGCTCTGTGCAGGACGTGAGGATTCCTTGGGTGAGCCCAGAACCAGAGCACAGCATTGTGCAAGCTCTGCATAGTTGGAGAGCCCCCTGGATGACGGGGAATGCACAGTGTGCTACCCCACCTGTCCCCAACTGCTAACTTAGAACCAGAAGTGGGGTCCTCTGTATGCGTGCCAGGCCAGGATAAAATGCCTGGGAAAGAGACTGGAGCTCAGAACTCCCTAACTCAAAGTTGCAGGATGGCAGGAAAGACAGGGCTATTTTGAAGATAATGCAACCATATTTTCACCATACGAGCTCGGACGCCGCCTCGGTAAACAAGGTCCGCGCAGAGCAGTGACACCCCCAGGCTGCTTGCGAATAGTCTACTACTGGGAACATAAACAGATTAGGGATGAGCCCACTCTCCCGTTGAACAGGTGCTAAAGTCATAGATACTGGGCCAGAAGGCGCACCGGAAACCACAGTATCACGCAACTCGCTTTTTTTTTTCTATGGAGAGTACACCGTCAAATAAATCTCGTACTGGTGCTCGCCCTGTGGAGCTCCACCAGGCAGGTGCAGTGCCGGGCTCTGAGCCTCGACAGAGCCCACCCTCAGCTACTGGAGGACCCTCTAGACCGTCTTGTGGAGTCAGCAGACGGCGGAGGAGAACTACTGACCAAAACAAAACAGAAAAAGAGAAACCCAGAGTGCCACTTGTCATGATGCACTGGAATGCAGAGGGAGTGAACAGCAAGCAGGCTGGATACAGCAAAAAGACAGAGCTGGAAAACATCTTGTATGAGAAGCAAGTCAGTGTTTGCTGTATCCAAGAGACTCACTTGAAAGCAGATCAAACCTTTAAAATAAGGGGATATCAATGCTTCAGATCCGACAGAAAAGATAGACGAAAAGGAGGAGTACTTACTCTTGTAAGGAATAACATTCCTGCACACGAAAGGAAAACCTTCATGGATGGAGCAGAATATCAGCTGTTGCAGATAAAGGTAGACAAGATGGAAATAGAACTCCTGAACTATTACTGTCCGAACAACAAACCCCTGAGTCTCAGCTCTATACAGGTACCAGCCACCAACTTTATAGCAGTTGGAGACTTTAATAGCCACTCCCAGAGCTGGGGCTATAACCATCTGGATCACAGAGGTGAAGAGGTTGAAACTTGGCAAGATGATCACTCCCTAATCCTAGTCAATAATGCCACAGATACTCCTACCTTCTACTCCAGAGGATGGCACACAACTTCAACACCAGATCTTGCCTTCTCCACACCAGATATAGCTGGATCTATTAGTAGAGAAGTAGGAGACCAACTAGGGGGAAGCGACCATCGCCCAATCTTTCTTACTGTCCAGAGTGCAACTCTCAGTACAGGCCCAGCCTTTACAAGATGGAACTACAAAAAAGCCAACTGGGGTTTATTCAGGCATCAGGTGAACACGCTGCTGTCTACCCTCAAGGTACAGAACAGAGACATTAATGAAGTGGTAAAAGACTTCAACAGATGCATACTACAAGCTGCAAAAGAAACCATTCCCAAAGGATGCCGGCGTAACTACATACCATACTGGTCCAGCACACTCCAAGAACGTCAGGAAGCCATGGACAGGGCTAGAAAGGACGCAGAGTCTCAGCCTTCACTTGAAACTCACAACAAATGGAAAAAGGCTGTAGCAGAGTTTCAGAGAACAAAGCTAGAAGAAAAACGGAAAAGCTGGAGAACTAAAACGGCATCGCTGAACCTTGAGAAAGACGGCAGGAAACTTTGGAGATTAGTCAAGTCTCTAAATGAAGAGCGTTCCTCACCTAGGCAGACTATCACATTGGATGAAGGTGGCAAACTTTTCAGAGGAAAACAAGCTGCAGACTTGTTTGCTAGAAGATACAGTTCAGAAAGCAACTTACCCATTAACATAGATCATCAGAGAGAGATAAGAAAAGAAATACTGGCAACCATGGGACAGACAGATACTCCTGCCCCAATGAGGGAACCCATCACACTAGGAGAACTACAGAAGGCTATTTCCAAGCTTAAGTTTCAAAAGTCACCCGGCCCAGACAAAATCAGCAACGAAATGCTAGTAAATCTGAGCTCAGCAGCAAAGACAAAACTGCTTGAGATATTCAACCACAGCTGGTTGAAAGGAACGGTACCCCAAGTATGGAGAGAAGCCATCACAATACCCATACTAAAGAAAGGGAAATGTAAGACCGAGGCTGCAAGTTACCGGCCAATCAGTCTCACAAGCTGTGTTGGGAAGACTATGGAGCGAATAGTCAACCACAGATTGAAATGGTATTTAGAGTCTGAGCAGATCCTGGTGCCGGAACAAGCTGGATTTAGAGAATGCTACAGTATAGAAGACCAAGTTACTTACTTGTCTCAAGCAATAGAAGATGCCTTCCAGGCGAAGAAAAAGGTCCTAACGATCTGGGTCGACTTCAAGCAGGCCTTTGACAAGGTGTGGAAAGATGGCCTCATTGCAAAACTTAGGAGAAGTGGAATCCAAGGCAACATGATGAAATGGATCCAGTCATACTTGCATAACAGGAGAACTAGAGTCACTCTTGACGGTCTGCAGAGCAGAAAAGTGTTGCTCCATCAGGGGGTACCTCAAGGAGGAGTAATTTCCCCAACACTCTTCCTTGTTTACATCAATGACCTGGTGAAAGATCTCCCTGCAGGAGTGAAAGCTGCCTTATATGCAGATGACCTAGTACTCTGGTGCGCTGATGAAAATGTCACCACAGCAAATTATAGAATGCAGCGGGCAGCAGACATGCTAGTGTCATGGGCAGAGAAATGGCTTATCACAATAAACACAGACAAAACCTCCACAACACTGTTCTCCCTCGCCCCCAAGGACAAATCAGCTAACATACACCTAGGGACAACCGTGATCAAGGAAGAAAGCTACCCCACCTATCTTGGGGTGACATTTGACCAAAGGCTTACATGGAATAAGCATATTGAAAATGCAGAAGGAAAGGCCCGAAGGCGACTAGGCATACTCAGAAAATTAGCAGGTACCAACTGGGGAGCAAATGAACGAAATCTAAAGAAGATTTATAATGGAGTAATAAGACCACACTTAGAGTTTAGCTCAGCAGCATGGTCATCAGCTGCTAACTCACATCTGCAGTCTTTGGACAAGGTGCAAAATCAAGCTCTCAGGCTCATTACAGGAGCCATGAAAACTACACCAATAACAGAGATGCAGAAGGTTGCTGGATTACAGACATTGTCCCATAGAAGAGACACAAAAACCATGATCCAGATGGAAAAGTATAACAGTATGCCAATGCACCCAATGAAGGCAAGACTAGATGATCTGGCATTGGGACGTCTAAAGCGTAGCAGCTTTGTGCATCGGGGGAAAAGACTTATAAGACAGCATCAAGAAGACCTATCCATGAAGACAAGACCACTGAAGCCCACCCTATACCCTGTACCATGGGAGCAGGCCAGCAGTGCCCTCCAAATTAATACATCAGTCAGTGGTCTCACAAGTGGATGTGAGTATAATGATCTGCAAAAACGAACTGCTACATTGAGTATGATCCAAGAAAGCTATCCCGATCAATCATGGATACATGCCTATACAGATGGATCAGCAACTAATGCTGTTAGGAATGGAGGTGCCGGTATCTTTATCTCATATCCTGACAACCACTATGAGACTAGGCACATTCCCACTGGTAAATTCTGTTCCAACTATACAGCTGAGGTTCAAGCTCTAGAGCAAGCTGCAAATATGATTTATAACACCAACTCTGACTGCCACCAGGTAGTCATCCTCACAGATGCACTGTCTGTCCTGCAAGCTCTCAAGGGTGGTAAACTCCCGCATCTGAGAAATGAACTAAACAAGGTAGCTGCCAAAAAGAGAACCATACTTCAGTGGGTACCATCTCATTGTGGTGTACCCGGAAATGAAAAGGCAGATAAACTTGCAAAAAAGGGAGGAGAATGTGAACAAGAAGATAATGAAGTCACATACTTTGAGAAAAAGAGAGCTATCCAGACTATCAGAAGAGAACAGAACCAACCCAAAGACGACTATCACACTCTCGACCGGCAGGGACAGATAACTATTTTTCGACTCAGGACAGGGCATAACAAACTGAATAAACACATGCACAAGCTACGATTGTCTGCTTCACCACTGTGCACATGTGGATTAAACGAACAAACTGCTGAGCATGTTCTACAGGACTGTCCTCTGTATGACCAGTTAAGAAAGATATACTGGCCGAATGACTCAACACTAAACTCAAAGCTATATGGAGTTAAAGAGGAACTTCAAACAACAGTCGAATTCATCATGAGAACTCGTCTGACGGTGTAATCATAAAAGATGCGATCGCAAGAAGAAGAAGAAGACTTAATTTGCGCCATCGCGATCTATAGGTCTCATCTCCTGTGACATATGTCTTGGAGGGCAATTCCTCCGTGTTTCTTTTCTTGTATAAGTGTCTTGTGTTTAATGCTGTAAACTGTGCGACCAAAAACGAATGTTCTGATCTGTTTGTTTATATCTGTGATAGTCTCTTTTGGGGGGTCGAAAACTGTGGCAATATAAAGTAACTGAGGGAAAATGTATGTATTTACAATTAAACTTGGTTCGAAAATCGTTGTGGTTTTGTATTTGTATCTGTGCAGCATGTCTCGTATTTTGGATGTTAGGTTCCTCCATGTGTCTCTGTGTGTGCGATTTTGGTGTGAGGGAAAGGTTATGCCATAGAGTTTGATGTTGTTTGTTGGTGTTAGCCCAAAGGAAAAGTCTGCTTTGTTCTTCCATTTGCCTATGCCCATTATTGTTGATTTTTGAACATTTACTTTTGCTCAGTTACGTTTGCTAAAGTACGTGAATGTGTTGAGGATAATTTCTATAGACTTCTCATTTGGTGGGAAAAAGATGGTGTCGTCTGCATAGGCAAGCAACTTTTGTTCACCTTTCCCTTGTAAGAAAGTCCCCTTTATAGAACTGTCTTTTCTAATGTTCTCTAGTAGTGGTTCTAGTGCAAGAACATACAACATGTCTCATGTGTACCGTTTACTTGTAAAACTGATTTCATACCATATTATTTTTTAATTTATATATTTAACAATAAAGGTGAGAGAGGGCATCCCTGTCTGGCAAATCTTGTTAGCCTGAAGGTGTGTGTTAGTTAATGTATGGTTTACTAACACTGCTCTCGGGCTTCATGTACAAAATATTTATCCATTGCCTGAAGCGTTCACCTATGTTGCAATGCTAGTAATGTTTTGTGGAGGTATGAGTGTGATATTCGGTCAAAGGCTTTCTCTTGTTCAAGGGAAAGAACTGAAGACTGACAATCTTTCTGGTGTGTGTAGGTGATTGTGTCTCTTATGAAATGTGTGTGCTGATGGATGTTTCTCTGGTGTACGCTACACTACTGGTCTTCGTGTATAAGGGTCGCCCATGAATGGTTTTAGTTCGTTTGTTAGAGCTTTCGGTAAAATTTTATAGTCTGCGTTTAAGAGTGATATTGGTCTGTAGTTTTTAATATATAATGAAGGGAAACCCGAGGCCTGTAAACAGTAAATAAATATTAGACAAATATAAAGGTATGTTTTCAGGCACTCGTAAGAAATAAAGAAGTAGAACACTAGACAACAGAAAAACAACAGACATGAGTCTCTTACCCAGGATTCGAACGTGGTGTTTCCACACGTTGCTCGTTTGTCTTGTCTTTGTTTGGGCTTGTTGGGTTATTGTTTTTATAAGCTTGCACTGGAGTAGAAAATGCTTGAGGGTCCATCATCGTAATGTTCGGTGTGTCTTGTGTAGTGACGTTGTCCTCAGAGTGGTGAAGTTGTCCTCAGAGTGGTGTCATATGTTCAAAAAAAGAAGTTGTCAGCCTGAGGCTACTGGTATCTCCGTACAGTTTTTCCATGAATGGTACTGGTGACGACCATAAGTGCTTTCTCTGTTCCTTATATGTGGGCACCTCTGAAGCAGATGTTCAGCAGTCATTTTATCAGTGCCACAGTTACATTCAATCAAAAGTTTCTATCTTCAGCTTGTTGAATAGATGGTATCTTAATCCGTTGTGACCTGTGCTAAGTCTCAAGATTACTACTAGTTCACATCTGCTTAGCAGGTAGTATACATCTTTTTTTGGTGGGCTGTATGGCCTGCTTCCCACTTGCTCATGTATCTGCTCTTATTTTAATCTACTTTGTACAAACGTACCCTTGTAACAAAAAAATTTCTTTTGAGAAAATTATTTAAGTTTACGCAAATCTCAGTTGACGCGTGCGGCTCTAGAATATAACCCTCACATAAATCATGATGTACATCAATCATGAATTCATAAGCTCACAGTTGTCACTTAGAAGGGAATATAAAGCTACTAGTGTCATATGTGTTTGTGTGACATCATCATCTGCAATCTCCATATCGATGGTCGGCAGCAATGGATCTCCGGTGACTTTTTACATGGCCAAAATATTTTAGCTGTCTATTTAATGATCTCCTTCATTTTCTTTCCATTTCTAGGTTTTCTGTGACCTCTTTATTTGTTTTCTTCTCTTGGGTGAGATCTTCTTCTTCTTTGATCCTTAGCCGCCGACTGTCAAAGCAGTCAGTGGCCATCACGCCTAGTGGCGTCTTGTAGGGCAGCAACAAACTGCTTCCACTTTGCTCGGTTGGTGGCCATCTTTCGTGCAGTACCCCAGCTCTGGTTCATTCTTTGCATCTCGGCCTCCACAGTTCTCCGCCAAGTTGTTTTTGGTCGGCCTCTCTTTTGCTTTCCTTCAGGGGTCCATAGCATAGCTGTTCTTGTGATGGCATCGAGGTCTCTTCTGAGGACGTGGCCAACCCAACTCCAGCGTCTGCCAGCTATGATGGAGTGCATGTCCTCTTGGTTTATCAGAACATAGACAACACACAACAGAAATGGAATCCAATGGACTCTGACTAAGCAGTTAGATGATCTGGATTTTGCTGATGACTTGGCTCTTCTGTCCCATAACCGTAATCAGATGCAGGACAAATTGAAAACACTCGATGAGAGATCACAGAAATTGGATCTGAAAATACACAGGGAAAAGACAAAAATAATGAGAATACATGCAGGTAATGATAACAGGGTTGAACTTGAAACACCGATACAAGATGTAGAATCGTAAACATATCTTGGCAGCAATATAGACAAAGTAGGAACGAACGAACGAACGAACGAACTTTATTTTCAAAGGGTTAAGAATTGGGCACGCAGGCCCGTCTGACATTCTGCCCTTCCTCTCTCTCTCATCATGTATACTGTATCCTTTCATCCTCACATTTACTTTAAGCATTATTAAGGCATTTATCATTATAAAAGTAATATAACATCAAACATTTGCAATAATCATCATAATTAAAGTATGTTTTTAAATTAAATAAAGATAGATAGATAGATAGATAGATAGATAGATAGATAGATAGATAGATAGATAGATAGATAGATAGATAGATAGATAGATAGATAGATAGATAGATAGATAGATAGATAGATAGATAACGAACGAACAAACTATATTTTCAAAGGATTAAGAATTGGGCACGCAGGCCTGTCTTACATTCTGGAGGGACAGACAGTGATATCAAACTAAGAATACAAACAGCAAGAGGAGCTTTCATTGCATTGGCAAATATATGGAGATCAAGAGAAATTGGATCCAACACGAAAATAAGAATCTTGAACTCAAATGTGAAGTCAGTCCTATTGTATGGCTCTGAGACATGGAGAACAACAACGAAAAAGCTACAGACTTTCATAAATGGGTGCTTGCGTAGAATAGAGGGATTAAAATGGTATGACAAGGTTACCAACGTGGAACTGAGGACAAGAACTAGACAAGTGCCAGTGGAACAAGAGATGAGAAGACGATGGCGATGGAAAGGACACACACTGAGGAAACCTGTTGATAGCATTACAAGGCAGTCCTTCTTCTGGAACCCCCAGGGCAAGAGAGGCAGAGGTAGACCAAGAAGCACATGGAGAAGAGAGCTGGAAACAGAGGTGAAAATGATGAGGAGAACGTGGAAAGAACTTGAGATGATGGCACGTGACAGGAGGACTTGGCATGTGTTTGTTGAAGGCCTATGCTCCTCTGGGAGTGGAGGGTTATGATGATGATGTCCTCTTGGTTACTCCCAGTAAGCAGTTCCAAGTTGGTGACGATATTCGGCCAAAAGATTTGGAGAATTTTCCTTAGGTAGACTGTGTGGATGGAGGACAATTTCGACATTTCCTTCTCTGTTACTCTCCAGCATTCTGGGTGAGATCAGAATACAGTTATTGCCATTCTATGCCTAACATTAATATCTATATGGCCCTGTTTAGTTCCTGGGGTCTCTGAAGAGACAGAGAAAGAACAGGACCACCCCTCAGGTATGTCGTACAAGGCAACTAGTGAGGTTGTGTATGTGGCTGGCTACCTCAACATGTAAAACAAATTGCCACAGAAACCACCACTGCCAGAGCATGAGAATGCTTGGTGCAGGTTTCCTGCAAGGTGACCCAGTTGCAGTGGTGGCTGCATGCTCCATAAGGAGCACAAATGAGCATGATGATGATGAACATTTATATGCATATTTGTGAAGATTTTTATCATATTTTAATTACTGTACTTGTTATTTACATGGCCAAACAAAATAATAAGGTCATTACTAGGTAAACATTATGCATTACAATATTAATTTTCTTAATTTAAGGCAGAGGTCAGCAACCCAGGAGCTTTTGGGATCTACTTTAGTACCACTGAACCCACTAAAGATCTACTATATATATATGTGTGTGTAATTTTAAGGAGGGGGAGGAATGATAATTTTACAAAGAACATATCGCATACCCATCTCATGCAGTTCACAAATACATTTTAGTAGCCAGCTCGAGAGTTTTCATTGGGAATGCAGAAAAAAGTACATTGTATCCCAGGGACTGCGATTTTAAATGCTGGCGGGAAAGGTCTAGTCTGAAATTTCCCTAGTTTAACAAGTCTTTAATAAGAGTTGCAGTCGCTTAAAGATCTAACAATCATCCATGGGATCTACTGGTTTCCGACCCCTGATTTAAGGCATCATAAAGTTATAAATTACATAGAAATGGTATTCAACTTTTCAAAAAAAGCACCAACCACTTGAGCAGTGCTGCCATTTCTACTGAACATCTCCCAGAAATTATGTCATGAATTAAAAAAACAAAAACAGATACAGTAGATTCTTTGACATCCAGGATGACTGGGAAAAAATCCTGGTTAATTACTACTCATAGCAAATATTAAAAAAGAACAACATTACTTTAAACATTGTATATAACATTGCATTGAAATATAAAAAAAATCTCATATCAAAGAAAATCAAACCCCCGAAAAAAAGAACAGATTTATTCTATTATTTAAAATATATCGGCAAAGAAGTTTGCTTTTTTCCCTTTCATTCACATTTCAACAAATGGAGAAATTGTACTTAATATGATTATGTTAATTTACATAGTTAATATCGATTTATGTAGCAGCATCATAAAAGCACTGTTCACTGCACAATCTTGGTTATACAGTGTAAAAGTTTCAGCAGTAATTAATACAAACAATGTTATATAAGATATGTTATAACTAGCAACTAAATAGTGGCAATGTTATATAAGCTTACGTTGGGTTATACACAATGTGACAATGTTATATAAGTGCTACTGTTGGGTTATACACAATGTGGCAATGTTATATAAGTGCTACTGTTGGGTTATACACAATGTGACAATGTTATATAAGTGCTACTGTTGGGTTATACACAATGTGACAATGTTATATAAGTGCTACTGTTGGGTTATACACAATGTGACAATGTTATATAAGTGCTACTGTTGGGTTATACACAGTGTGAACAGCAATTAATGAAATGGATTTGTTTGTTAGCAAGGTGAAGACAATAAATAAAAGTAGACAGGTAACAAAAGAGGTGAAGTATGACCAACGAAAACTTTCTGAGACAACTGCTGGTCAGCATAGTTAAAGATCACCTGCCTGTCTGTTATTGGACCCATACAGTATAGAGTATGTGAGACATTCACATTATATGATCAGCAGTTCCTAAGGTTAATGATGGAAAGACAAGCACAAGGCCTAAGTGAAATCACTATAATAATATCAATCACATAATTGACAAAAGAGACTGATTCCAAGACCATCTCATATCACTAAACATCATTTAAAACATGTCGATGACATCAATTCATTCACTTCACTCACACCATTTATACAGAGCACAAATATTATCATTATATCATATCACTAACTGTGTACACGGCACTGAAGATACAATTGTATAGATTCCTGGGGTCTCAGACGAGACAAAGAAAGAATAAGTAAGTTCTCATTATATTACATAAAACTTTTATCAACATTTCAGAAAGCAATGGCAAACTACTGAATGACAAAAATTGCCTAGAAAAATCACAAACAGCCAATAAAAGCTGGGGTTGATTGCCACGTCCTGTAAAGGATAAGCAACTAACTTTTATCAACATAGGGCAGGTTCTTTACATTTATTATATCACTCACCATCGGGGTCTTTGAGAAGACACAGAAAGAATAAGCCCAGTGTTAACTCAGGCATAGGAAGAGAACTGAAGATAGAAATGAAAATCAGAAAGAAATGAAAAGAACTTGCGCTGATGGCACAGGACATGAGGTTTGTTAAAGGCCTATACTCCCTAGGGAGCTAAAGGGTATTGATTGATTACTAAAACAACCCATACCCATCTCATCAAATACAAAGTTGAGCACAGTACTGTTTTTATGCCTCAAGTTGAACCTAACCTGTCAGAATCCCACCTCCTTTTATTCAATGGTATAATGCTGCTGGTCTTACAATTGATGCCAAATTCCAGCAATCATAGCCTTGATGATTCATCAATTGCAGTGTCATTCTCTAAGAGGTGATCATTAATTGCCCTCAGTATCTCTCCATTATCCATATCCAATGCACCTTCTAGTGGTGCTCTTGAAGCTAGTCTGTCAGTTTTTTCATTGCCGCGTACCTCTGCATGACCAGGCCAGTAGATCCACACCAGTTCCTTAAGATCTGGGGCTTCTATGGAGGTTTTCCATTCATGCCAGAGCCATCCACTTTGACCTTCCGAAGCATGGATTGTGAGTCTGATAAAACAAATGCCCTTGTTAATGAAGTCTCAGACAGCCATCTTAAGATTGCAGTAGCTTCCTCTACCTCCATTCTCATTCTGGAAGTTGTTACCATGTAAGCCCCACTATGTTCAGCGACGATTCTGCCCTTTACTCTAGCAGAGAAGCCCCACCCTGATTTCTCATTTTTCTAAATATCTACTACAGCATGCTTCTATACTTTTTCTACTACATGGTCTACTGTGTTGTAAGACTCCCAATAACTACTGCACTTTTCTTGGGCTGCAAGTCAAATAAATTTTCTGAAAAAACAAAAAATGATAGTCCCATAACAGATACTGCCATAGAGGAGTGAAGTGTTACAGATTTCACTATACTAGGTCCAGCTTCAAGCTGGGGGTGACCAGTTTCCTTCCTCGTTATGTTTTCCTTCCCTAACTCAAGAGCAGAGTCAAGTACCCATTTACAGCTGGGTCGACTAGAGCATGACACCACCGTGTTTTGAACCTGGTACCTTTGTCATGAGAGGCCAGAGCTCTAACAACTCTCCCGATCGAACATTCTAAGGCATATATAGACACGGTAAATGAGCTACCTACAACTGCTTCAGTCATACCTTTCTTTTTCTTAATGCACAAGCAAGAACCCCACCAAAATATGACAGGGAATAATTATATTGTGTTCTTGCTGCTCCATGTTCTGATGACGACACTAATTCATTTCATTTCTTTCTATTCCATTTCAACTTCATTGGATCTTTATAGTCAAACTTATCATTGGTCATTGCCCTATGAAAAAAATGAAAGGCCTGCATGCTCTTTTAATGGGTGTTCCATTTAGCTGTCATAGTGCAATATGCCCCATTTCCATATTTTCCAGAAAATGCACCATGACCAGATTGCAAGGCATGCACATTCTTTTAATGGGTGTTCAATTCAGGTTTCACGGTACAGTGTGCTCATTTGTCATATTTTCCAGTGTCACTGTCACGTTGACTGATAATTTGTCTTTCCATCACGTCCCAATTTTATTACTCTTTTAATGTTCTGGTTTCCTCGACATTTTCTTTTCTTTCGGATTGTACCTGCGTGGCCCATTATTCCCCTTCTCAGACCCCACCCCGCAGTTTGTTTACGTTCTGGCCTTCAGTATAAATTCCCCACTGGTCAGCAGCGGTCAGCTAACGATAATGTTACCTAAGCGCACCTGGTGTTTGTCTGACCAGAGGAATATCTCTGTGTTTGATCACGAGCGGGAGGTACCCTTTGAGGTCTAGGTAACCGTTTCATCTCTGATTCAGGGGGAGATAAAACTCACGTTCGTTCTGAGAGATTTGTTGTGGCCCCTGACCATAATATTATGTATTGTCTATCTGGGAAACTTTCTAACGGTTGTTGCTTCTGATGTATACCTCTAGAATTACATCTGTCTTACTCTTGATTACGTTATACGCCGAACATCTGTAGAAACAAGCCAGGCCAGGTGTCTGGGTAGCGTTATTTGTAAACTATAAGAACCCGGTAATTTAATTCAGTGATACTGTTGCACCGTCTACAGCCTTAGTTAAACGAGTGACGAAACAGTCAGGTGTCAGTGTTATTTTTTTATCATGGGTTAAAGGTAAACTTACGATAACAGATACTCACTAGGCGTAGAATCAGTCAGTACAGATGCTTACCATGGGTTAAGAGTAGGCTAAAATAACTGTCATTACTGCAAGGAAATGTCAGAGGTGTGGGTTATTCACTTAAAAAAACTGACTAGTGACGTGCAGGCGCTATAACTCTGAATTATAGGAGATAGTCACTTATTCCTTTCTGATAGAAACCTCTAGTGGCTGGGGTGGAATCATGATATGCCGATTTGTGTAGCTAGACACTAGTTATAACTTTCACAGAAAGCAGTCACCAGCCATAGATAACATTATATCTTATGATTCAGTCACACCTGTATTATTATAGCAAGAACATTGCATTTTCTTTGTATACATTTGTGGGATGTTAATATATTTCCCCAAGGGGCGCATACGATTTATTTTGTAATGTCAAATGCTGTAAATTGTTAATGTAAATTCATTTAAATGTTGTAAGATGAATAGCATATCCACTCAGCTGTAACTACAGGGTTAGGTTTCCTGTATGTTGAGTTGGGAGAAGAGGAGCAGATTTTGCTGTCAGAACATTTACTGACAGGTACATGGGTGTACAAAATATATTAGCCTATGCGGGCGCATGCTGATAAATTGATAAGTGGAAGGAACAGGAGGGAGACTTATATGGATAAAGACAGCCCTAAACTATCAAAGCAATGATTACAATAATTTAAATCCCATAGTGGAGCATAACTGGTTGTATAACGTTAGTGTAATTTTATTGTTTGATTGTTGTAAAGGTCGTTTTTTTTTGGGTCTCAGTTTCAGGATACGGTATCGCTATTGCAAGAGTCCAGTCAGGCGACGAACGTAATATTCTCATTGCTCTCACGGCTCCTGAACGTAATTAGCACCACGAGTTGTCACCCCCATACCTGAAACAAAACCCTTTTGTCAATGCCATTCTCTCTAATGGGAAATTAAGCTCACGCAGTGTGCAACGAGCCAACGCAAAATCTGAAATCGTAGTGCAGTAGTAGTTTCCTACTCACCTTTGGATTACCAGTCAGAGCATTGTGGCTTCCAACCTATTTAGCAGCCCAGCGTCTATAGCAGAATTTAAATCACCAGACTTTGTGTGCTTAAACGGAGCACTCAGTCAAACCGCAGTTCAATCCAGCCCAAACCGGATTTACGACCAAGTACACAAGCAAAATTCGAGCACCGGATAAGAGCGCAATGGACCATTTGTCCTCAAGTAACTTCGTCTTGTGTGTGTTTCTGGATATTTAAAACCCCACACTTATGAGCAGTCAACCGGAGATAAACAGAGTCGTCCAGTCCCCCTCGCGCAATTAGGGTGTCACCAACGATAGCGCCTACAGTTAATTTATTGCATGTTAGTTCCATCACCTATGAAGGATATCTACACGTAAAGACACTTACTGGAGCTATTGCATTTGGTCCCACGAAAGCGGACGGACTGACACTCGGTTTATTTATTTCTCCGTGTTCTACAGGTTTTATGTTGGTGGTCTGTGTGTTCGTTGGTGTGTATCTGCATATTTGTGATTATTGATGTAATTTTATGTTGTTTGTGCTGATATGCATTATTTTCATACATTTCTTCTTTAATAAATTTTACTCATTTATTAATGCGCTGTTCACGACCCTTTCATCCATAATTAACATTTCAAGCTCTTTACTATAGTCTCTATTTATGATCCAGAGAAAAGAGGAAGAGCAGGTGGTGCTTAGACTATATAAGTGTGTTGAGGCTTGGAGAGAGAGATAACTTGTAATAAATCTTCTTCCAGGTTTGTCTCAAGTCCACCTCCTATTTACACCTTATCTATGTGTAATCTATAACTTTGTCAGTTCACTATCATTGTCGATTTCACTACTATTGTCCAACTCGACAAATACTCTTACACTTTAACTCAACCACGACATTCAGAAAAGCTTTAGTGATTTTTTCCACTGTTGGTTATGGACGTTTCAGTAAGACAATTAGAGTACAGGGAATTTCTCTGAGCAACTTCTCTCGATAGAAACAATCATGCTCAATCATGACACCTATCATCTCTCTTTCCACTCCTCTACCAAAGACCTTCTTCAACCTTCTGTTAACAAATAAACGGCAATAAAAATCAGCTTATTCCCTCTTCATCCACAACACACTGTCTGGCCAACTCCTCTACCAAACACCTTCTTCAAACTTCTGTTAGCAAATAAATGCAAATAAAAATCAGCTTATTCCCTCTTCATCCAAAATACATTGTCTGGCCAACTGTTTGAGGCAAGCGGATCTATATGCCTATCCCTATCCACTCCCCAGGTTGGTACCATATGGTGCATCTCCAAGAAATTCTTGATAAATCCACTATCATCATCACTATGTCGGTAAGACATCCATTCAATTAGTAACACCTGAAAAAGAGGGCAACAGATGATAAATGAAACATGATCACTTAAGAGAATAAGTAACGAAAGGTACATGTAGATTTTAAAAACATATAAAGAAAATAAAATGTAACAAACAAATATATTCATTTATTTCATCATTCCCTGTCGGGTACATGGGAAAAGGATCCCGTTACATGCTCATTGAGGCATATTGGGAATATGGTGTTAGGTTCACATCGGCACACTAGGGGTGATGTGGTCAGCAGCACGTCGGCCGCCTTAACCTTCCCAGAGTTGCTCTGGTACCCAATTCATGAGGCTGGGTCGACCCCGGAGCCGTTTGCAGTCTAAAAAAATCCCACCTCAACTGGGAATTGAACCATGGACCAATGAGCTAGAAAGCCAGTGCACTAATCACTGTGCTACTGTGGCTCCTAAGTGGCACATGACATCAACAAATAACTTCCAAGTCATCTTGTACTTGCCATTTGCTCAAGGCAGTTCCACATGTTCTACATGCCTTTCGTTTGTGTCTCCAGTTCTCTTCTCCATCTCCCTCTTACCCTGGGGATTCCAGAAACAGGACTGCCTTGTAATGCTATCAACAGGTTTCCTCAATATGTGTACTACTCAATATGTGTCCTACCCATCATTGGTGTCTTCTTCTTATCTCTTGTTCCACTGGTGCCTGTCACATTTCTTGTCACCGTTTCCATATAGCTCATCTTGTCACACTATTTCAATCCTTATATTATAAGCATGCAACCATTTATCAAAGTCTATAATTTCTTGATTGTTGTTTTTTTTTTATTGTTCTCAATGTTTCAGAGCCACACCATTTAAAATTCTTGATAAATCCACTGTTCTCATCACTTTGACAATAGAGAGCCACATCCACATAGGGAACATAGGTTCCCACCCAGCTTCCCCCAAAATTACCCCCCCCCCAATATGACAGACCCCCCCCCCCCCCCCACCCCCCCCCCCCCCCCCCCCCCCCCCCCCCCCCCAACCTCAGGCCCACAAACAGGTCCAACACCCCCCCCCCCCAACCGGCGCCCCCCCCCCCCCCCCCCCCCCCCCCCCCCCCCCCCCCCCCCCCCCCCCCCCCCCCCAGCCCCCCCCCCCACCCACCCCCCACCTCCCCCCCCACCCCCCCCCCCCCCCCCCTACCCCCCACCCCCCCACCAAAAACAAACCAACACACCACCTACACCCCCCCCCCCAACCCCCCCCCACCCACCCCCCCCCACCCCCCCAAATGCCCCCACACCCAAACAAACCCCAACCCAAACACACCCCCACCCCCCCCAACCCCCCAAACAACAACCCCCACCCCCCCCCCCCCCACCCCCCCCACCCCCACCCAAAAAAACCCCCCCCCCCACCACCCCCCCCCCCCAAAAAACCCCCCCCCCCCCCCCCCCCCCCCCCCCCCCCCCCCCACACCCCCCCCCCCCCCCCCCCCCCCCCCCACACCCCCCTCACCCCCACCCCCAACAACCCCCCCCCCCCCCCCAACACCCCACCCCCCCCCCACCCCCCACACCCCCCCCCCCCTCCCCCCCACCCCCCAACAATTAATTACCGAAAGAGCCCAACCCCCCCACCCCCCCCCCCCCCCCCCCACCCAACCCCCTTACACCCCACAACCCCCCCCCCCAACCCACCACAACCAACATACCCCCCCCCCCCCCCCCCCCCCCACCCCCCCACCCCCACCACCCCCCTCCTCCCCCCCCCCACCCCCCCCCCCACCCCCCCCCCCCCCGCCCCAACCCTTCCCTCCACCCCCTCCCCCCCATCCCCCCCCCCCACACCCCCCACCCCCCCCCCCCCCCCCCCCCCCCCCCCCACCCCCACCCCCCCCCCCCCCCCCCCCCCCACCCCCCCCCAAAAGGTCCCCACCCCCACCCCCCCCCAGATGTATGCCCCCCCCCCCAATAGACAACCATCTACACCCTTCAGCTCTACAAAGGAGCATTGTTAGGGTCCACTAAAGACAACAATTATACCTGCAAAATGGGTCCACCATGTACAACAACAGCCTAAAACACCCCCCCCCTCCCACAGGATACAACCCCCACCCCCTAACTCACAGATAAAAATTCCCCAACCCCCCCTATAACCATCCTCAACCATACTCCCTAAAACCAAACCACCTCCCAACCCAGTGAACCCCCCAAAAACTAAAACAATAAACACAAAGTCCTATCATGTAAAACAGATTGCAACAGAAACCACCACTGAAAGAGCATGTGAATGTTTGGTGCAAACTTCCTGCGAGGTGACCAGCTGCTGTAGTGGCTCTAGAACTCCATGATGAGCAAAAAAAGGAACATGATGATGATGGACAGATGGAATGAAATGTGATTTGACAACATTATCATCCTCATTACTTCCCTTGTCACTCCTTATGGAGCTTGGAGCCACCACTGAGTAACAGAGATTGAGGGAGACCAAACAAATACAAACACAAATGGAGATGAGAACTACAGACAGAAAGAAGGACCTAAAACAGACAGCACAGGACAGGGCATAAATTTGCTGAAAGCCTATGCTCCTCAGGAGGCTGAAGGGTAATGACTAAATGAATACACTGGTTGTTGTCTAGCTCTCTTCCATGGGTCTCTCTTATTATATTAAGGGTTTCTACCAGTGTTTCAATAAACAGCTTGAATGACAGGAAACATGTTTTATAAAGACAGAACCATAAGAAGATCAGTAGTCAACACTATCTGATGCTCTCTCTCATCACCTTTCAGCTCTCAAAGGAGCATAGGCCTTCAACAAACTTCCTGTCCTGTACAAACAGCCCAAGGTCTCTCCACATCTTCCCCATATCCATTCACAGTTCTACTCTCCACGCATCCTTCAGTCTCCCTCCACCTCTCCCACCCAGGGGACACCAGAACAAAGTCTGTCTGGTGATTCTATTGACAGCTTTCTTCAATGTGTGTCCTATCCATCTCCAGCATTTTCTTCTTATCCCTTGTTCCATTGGTGCTTGTCTGGTTCTTGTCATCAGTTCTACATTAGTGACCTTGTTATGCCACTTCTATCCTTCTATTTTATGCAATCACCAATTTATGAAAGTCTAATTTTTTGGGGTCTCAAGGTTTAAATTTTACATAAATCAGGACAACTTTTATCAATGACTGGTCAGCAAACTTCTGATCTTTCCTCATCATTTGTTATTTTATAACCACGTCCATTTCCCTGACAAAGTTGAAGGTCTGTTTCAGGCTTCTATCATCGATATACAGCTTCTTCTTCAAAGGTGTGTGTAAAAGCCAAGCTGTCACAATCAGTTTCTCTCATGGAGCCAACATACAGGAAAGTGGCATCACATCTGTCAAATCATTGTAAATATGTCAAATCAAAATTACCAACTTTGCTTATATGTTAAAAAAAAAAAATGCCTATGGGTCTGCCTGGAGTGCAATGATATCATTTCTGAACTACAATAATAGCCTCAGAATGACTTGAGACTTTGATCCACTGTCATTGAGTGTCAGCTCTTAATGATATCCTCAGAATATGTTCAAAGACAGCAGTGGTCAGCCTCAAGATGGTGACATGTCCATAGTTGTTTTTCTGAGCTGCTGCTGGTGATAGCTGCAGGCACTTTCTCTGTTCCTCAAGTATGGGGTACCCTTGCAGCAGGCATTCAGCAATAATTTCATCAGTGCCACAGATGCATTTAAGTAACTGAAAAGATGGTAGCTGTCACAGCGCTATTTCGCAGTGCATCTTAGGTATTGTGTTCGGCGAAAAGTCAGCCGGGCGAGGCCTGGGCTAGCCGGACTGGTGGGTCAGGTGACTACGGAAGTCTGCAAATAAGGCGCAAATTAGGACAGTCAAAAACTAGCCTGTGTCCAGAGAGGACAGACATTTTCCCTTTGCCAGCAAGATTGCTGTATGGTTCATATTGTGGACTGTTAATTGAGTGCTTGCCATATTTCAGACCTGGTGGATAAGTACGTTGTAATGCTAGAGCAGTGTATTGTCTAGTTCGTATTATCTACAGGCCGTAGTTTGATAAAAGATAAATGTTTTTTCAGTGTGTCATTTTCATAGTTTTGCCGCTCAAGTGAGTGATATCCACACTACAGTGGTGTAACCAGTGGAGTGATTCTCCGCGATAACTGGTTTTTGACAGTAGCTCAGTCTATTATGGCCTGTGAGGAGTCTAAAGGTTATTACTTGCTCTCTGCTGTTGAGCTGGTGATAGGTAGTTTTTAACTGGATGTTCGATTTCTCACTTGTTTCTGTGTCTCCTCTTGACCTCTTCAGATGTTAACACTTGTGTCATCATTATTACCATTCAACTCCCTGTGCAGCACATCATCATCATATCATCATAACCCTCCACTCCCAAAGGAGCATAGGCCTTCAATAAACACATGCCAAGTCCTCCTGTCACGTGCCATCATCTCAAGTTCTTTCCATGTTCTCATCATTTTCACCTCTGTTTCCAGCTCTCTTCTCCATGTGCTTCTTGGTCTACCTCTGCCTCTCTTGCCCTGGGGGTTCCAGAACAAGGACTGCCTTGTAATGCTATCAACAGGTTTCCTCAGTGTGTGTTCTATCCATCGCCATCGTCTTCTTCTCATCTCTTGTTCCACTGGCACTTGTCTAGTTCTTGTCATCAGTTCCACGTTGGTAACCTTGTCATACCATTTTAATCCCTCTATCCTACGCAAGCACCCATTTATGAAAGTCTGTAGCTTTTTGGTTGTTGTCTTTGTTGTTCTCCATGTCTCAGAGCCATACAATAGGACTGACTTCACATTTGAGTTGAAGATTCTTATTTTCGTGTTGGATCCGATTTCTCTTGATCTCCATATATTTCCCAATGCAATGAAAGCTCCTCTTGCCTTTTGTATTCTTATTTTGATATCGCTGTCTGTCCCTCCAACTTTGTCTATATTACTGCCAAGATATGTCTATGATTCTACATCTTGTATTGGTGTTTCTTCAAGATCAACCTTGTTATCATTACCTGCATTTATTCTCATTATTTTTGTCTTTTCCCTGTGTATTTTCAGACCCAATTGCCGTGACCTCTCATCGAGTGTTCTCAACCTGTCCTGCATCTGATTACGGTTATGGGACAGAAGAGCCAAGTCATCAGCAAAATCCAGATCATCCAACTGCTTAGTCAGAGTCCACTGGATTCCATTTCTGTTGTGTGTTGTCGATGATCTCATAACCCAGTCTATTGCTAGCAAGAAAAGAAATGGTGACAAGAGGCATCCCTGTAGCACTCCTGTTCTTATCCCAAACGGTTCTGTAAGCTGTCCTTCGTGAAGAACTCTGCATGTCATGTCTTCATATGTTTTCTTTATTAAATTAATGATCTTCAGGGGAACTCCATAATGCCTCATCAATTTCCAAAGTGATTCTCTATCCACACTGTCAAATGCCCTTTCGTAGTTGTTGAGGATTGTTTCATGCTTACAGACATTTGGATTTGAGCTCGATCCGAATGGCTGTATCATGGAACACCTCAATCGAATAGAGATATATCTCCGCGACCGATGTCGATGATTGTTGCATGTGTGCAAGCATTTGAGTTTGGCCAACTCGGATTGCTGCACCATGGAACATCGCAATTGAATATATATTAACGACGTAGTATGCATATCACTTGGAGAACAACAAAGACAACAACCAAAAAGCTACAGACTTTCATAAATGGGTGCTTGCGTAGAATAGAGGGATTAAAATGGTATGACAAGGTTACCAACGTGGAACTGATGACAAGAACTAGACAAGTGCCAGTGGAACAAGAGATGAGAAGAAGACGATGGCGATGGATAGGACACACACTGAGGAAACCTGTTGATAGCATTACAAGGCAGTCCTTGTTCTGGAACCCCCAGGGCAAGAGAGGCAGAGGAAGACCAAGAAGTACATGGAGAAGAGAGTTGGAAACAGAGGTGAAAATGATGAGGAGAACATGGAAAGAACTTGAGATGATGGCACGGGACAGGAGGACTTGGCATGTGTTTGTTGAAGGCCTATGCTCCTTTGGGAGTGGAGGGTTATGAAGAATGCATATCACTATGCATGACGCGTATGTCTTTGTAACGTCATTCGACTTGTGGGTTTTGACCCGAACGGCAGTGTGTTTCAGAAGTGTGGCCATTGCCACTTATATTGTGTGGTATAACCACTGGAAAGTGTGTGGCGTTGTCCACTTTTTAATTGTGTGGCTGGGAAGCCAATTGAGCAGTGTATTTCTTGAACCAAACGTAAGTCGTCGTATGAATAACGCAGTTTGCATAATTATGGCAGATTAGCCTGGCGTGGTATGCCAAAGGAACATTACGGTACTAGCAATAGTGTAAGACTAGTATAGATGGATATTGTACAGCTAGCGGCAAGCGTAAGCCTAGTGTAACGGATATTAAACGACTAGCAGTAGACGTAAGCCTAGCATAATAAGTGTATTGCAGAACTAGCAGGATAGTTAAGTCTAGTGCAAAAGGCTATTGTATCAACTAGCGACGGGAGTAAGTCTAGTTAGCCTCTGAATTTATGCCAAAGGACATTGGCCGTTAAAAGGAACTGACCTCTAACCAGAACTCTAGATAGAGATTGTGAACATGTGCTTATGAAATAATGAGAACTCTTACAGATCGTACATGAATGTGATGTGACTTTTGTTCCCATGTAGTTGGTGTCTGCTCATGGTATGAAATTACTAATTAAATATTTTGAGTCGTCAAAATCACGGTCTTATCAACTGTCGTATTCGGAGTTGAGTTAAATGCTGTTAATATTCAACTGATCATGACCAGTGATGATTAATGTCTTAACACGCTGCATCTCACACTGCCAATATAATCAATAAGACAAGAGACTAATACAGGTCAGTCAAGGGTCGAATATTTAATATGAAACATGTTCAGCACAGAATGTATCACAAGGGTTAAAGCAGACATTATCGATACCAACGGACAGTATTACGGAATCCTACAAAAGTGATAAGAACCCGAGGGACTTTGACTCTATAGACTGAATACGCATATAATAACTTGGTCATCCTCAAATACTAGAAGTCATCGAAGCACCCAGAACATACTGGGGTCCCGAGGCCCGTAACATACTGGTGTCAGAAAGTGTCTGGGTTTCGTGAATACTGGATTCCCCCCTTCAAGTATCGAAGAAAGTTAAACTGATGATGAACGTTTTGAAGGTAAAATCATTCATTCAAGCCTAACTGGCAACTGAAATGCGCATGTCAGTAAGTGACGTCACTACATCGATGCCGTCAACGTTAGCAGACAACATTGCCTGAGAATATCCGAATTTTCTTCAACCAAAGAGACTGATTCACGCAGATAGAACGGTAATCTTCCACTCAAGAACCTGAACCAGTGGAGAATGTATCTCTTCATCAAATTCATCTGAGGCTGCGACGCAGATCGATTGAAGAAACTACGTTCGAAGACCGAAGCAATACTTTCAAACGGTTGTCCTACTGCGAAGGTCAAGGTCTACCATCAATGGACTACAGCTGTTGAAGACACGGTTCGGAACTTGGATTAGAATTACATGCACTCATGTATTTCTCTGAGGGACAGCTAAACAGATAAGTTCTTGATTTTACTTGGGCGCTTGAACATTATCATATTGTCCTTGCATTAGCTTTGGTCTACAGTTCATCGTTACTTTGCTTACTTTTATACTCATCATCTGTGTTCCCCATTCATGTTTATTCGTATATTTGTATATTCGTATTGTTTAATATTGACTGGAACTTTCCCAGGAAAACTTCAGTGAATGTTAACTTCTATTAGATTTGCATGCTTATATTCGCTGACTGAGGATCTGGCTGATTATATTTTTTCTTTCGAGTCAGGATATAAATGTTTCCTCAGTTCGCAATATAACCATATTTTGTGTACTTAGCAGTTTCGTCAAGTGAATTACGTCCTCTTTATTTACGTAACCTAATTTCAGTACTGTTGACAATTGTTGTCGTGTGTGATCTAAAACTTCTTTGTCTACACGTTTCGTTTATGACGACTTGTCTTGTTATATTTTTGTGATGTAAATTCTTTTCTTTCTTTTACTGATTACTGAGTATAAGTCTCCTTTATTTACTTTATAAGTGTAAAGTGTTGTCGTATAACTGAAAAAATCATTTCATTGTAACTCATTTGATTGTTTTCACTGTCTTTGTCACATGTTCTCCGAACTTGTTTGTATTGATTAATATATTCATGTACATATTATAGTGAGTTCTATAGTCCTGGTGTATATTATAGACTATTGAAGGTACTCAGAAACCTATTATCATGTCTACACTACAGGAACTCATTGATATTGGAAAAAGTTATGGAAAATCAGGAGTGGAACTACAAAGTTTTGCAGATACGAAATATGATGAATATTTATCGCGTCTGGAAAGAATGGAACAGCGCGAAATGACTAAACGAGCTGATGAGCTTAGGAGGTTTGAATTAACCCAAGAGAGGGAATTGAAGGAAAAAGAAATATCCATGAAATTGGAATTAGAACGATTGACTATAGCTCAACAAGAAAAAGACAGAGAGCAGAAAGATAAAGAATTAGCTCAACAAGAAAAAGACAGAGAGCAGAAAGATAAAGAATTAGCTCAACAAGAAAAAGACAGAGAGCAGAAAGATAAGGAAATAGCTCAACGTGATAAAGAATTAGCTCAACAAGAAAAAGACAGAGAACTAGAAAAGGAGAAAATGGAATTAAGGAGAATGGAACTTATGCAACTGGATCAAGCCCATAAAAACGCCATGGAAATGGAAGCTTTAAAACTTCATGCCGAAAAAGAAAAAGCTTTAGAATTAGCTAAAGTGCAGTCTGAACAGACTAAAACTGCGGCTGGTACAAATATTTTCTATCCTAAGTTAAAAATGCCACATTTTGACCAAACTCGCGATTGTGTTGACTCTTTCATATCTAGATTCATCATCAAGGTCACAGCTCTGAACATACCCAAGGAAAGATGGAGCAGTCTTTTACTTGATTTTTTGACTGGCAGAAGCGATTTCGATGTCGTAAAAAGAGGTATTACTAAGACGTTTCCAGTTAACTGAGTCTGGATTCAGAGATTGTTTTCATGCGGCTAAGCCAAGCAAGGATGCAGATTTTGGTGAATTCATTGCATCTATTAAACATTTCCTTAGCAGATGGATTGATCTATCTGGTATAAATAAAACATATGAAGGTGTTATAGATCTCATGCTGCGAGATAAAGTTTTATCCGCATGCAGCACTGAATTAGAAGCATTTTTACAAGAAAGACATCCTAATTCTATCGATGAGTATGAAAAACTCGGAAGACAGTATCAGACCGCACATCAGAATAAAGATCTTCATAGATCAACTATTCGAGATCCTATGCCTGTGTGCGCGGCACAACATGATCAGAGACCTCGATCGAAGAGCTTTGATGGACGTTGTCGTTCAGATTATTATCAATCCGACAGAGGTTTTTATAACTTCCGTCGTCATCGCTCTCCTTCGAATTCATATCGACGAGGTTATAGAGGATATTCACCTCATGATCGTGGGTATCACAGAGGCAGGGATTATGATGGTGCACATCAGAAAGGATACTATAAACAGAGATCATCTTATGGTAGAGATGCCAGGAAGGATGACTCCACTGATTTTTATTATAGCAATAAAAAGTCAGTCAATTATAACAAAGGTAATGCCAGATCTCCGTCGAGAGACAAAAATAAACACAGACATGCAAATAATTGCAGTGTCAAAAAAGAGAAAGGTAATGATGATAATGATCATGCGAACGCATGTATGGTAATGAATGATACATGTTATGAGTGTCAGTCGAAAAACAGATTAAAGTCTACAATTACACTTGATTGTGGTCATTGTATGCCTACAATGTCGGCATGTGTAAATGTCGGTTATCTTACATTTCATCCCGGAATATTGGATGGTAAGGTAGTGAGAGTTTTGCGTGACACTGGGTCCTCAACGATAGGCATAAAGCACTCGCTTATCGAGCCCTCAGCTTTTACAGGCAAATCAGTTAAGTGTGTCACATTTGGTGGGAATATAGAAACTTTCCCTGTGGCACGAGTATATATTGATACTCCTTTTTACACAGGCACTGTCTATGCCTGCGGCTTGAGAGCACCCATAACGGAAATTATAATAGGAAACATACCAGGAGTTAAAGATTGCACTCCAGAGGAGATTGCAATGTGGGTTGAATCTCACCCACAGGTGGCAAATGCTGTTGTAACGAGAGCACAACAGTTAGCTACGGACATGGCTACACCACCTCTTCCTATAATAGATACAATTATGTCTCAAGTTGGCACTGTTTCACCTTCTGTTTTTGCACACAAGGATTGTTTAGCCGAGCAGAACAAAAAAACGATTAAATACACAAGAGGGGCTAAACAATGGTTAAAACAATTATACATCAAGTGATAGTACCTAAAGAATACAGACCATTGGTCCTACAAACAGGTCATGACTCCCCTATGGCAGGGCATATGGGGATCAAAAGAACATTGTTTCGTGTTACGTCACAATTTTATTGGCCTGGGGTTAATAAAGATAAGAAGTTATACTGCAAATCATGTACAACATGCCAAGGTACCCTTACAGATTACAGACGTGCCTGAAAGACCTTTCAAAAAGATTGCAGTAGATATAGTGGGTCCGTTATCAATTGTTTCAAATAATGGATTTCGTTATATTTTAACTTGCGTAGATCTTTGCACGCGTTGGCCAGAAGCCATACCGTTGAAAACCATCACAACTGCATCCGTGTCTGATGCATTATTTTCGATATTTTGTCGAATCGGTTTTACGGAGGATATTTTGTCAGATCAAGGATCACAATTTACTTCCAACATCCTGAGGGATTTAGAATCCATGTTATCTGTTCACCACTCGTTTTGTAGTGCGTATAGGCCCCAATCAAACGGTGTGTGCGAGCGCTACAATAGCACTCTAAAACAGATGTTATCTAAGATAACTGAAGAATGCCCTCGTGAATGGGATCGGCTTCTGCCGGCGGCCCTCTTCGCTTTTCGTGAAGTGCCTCACGAAAGCACGGGATGGTCTCCGTTCGAATTGGTTTATGGTTCGAATCCTCGCGGACCAATGATGATACTCAAGGATTTGTTGATTGGAGCATCAATTGATACAGCCACTCGAAACAGCTACGAGTTAGTTATTGATCTCCGACAACGAATCATTGATGCGTGCACTTATGCATCCCAGAGTATAAAATCAGCCACTCAACGATCAAGATTATTACATAATCAAAAGAGAATATCAAGATCCTTCAAAACCAGGGGAAAAAGTTTGGTTGTTGCTACCTCATAACGATAAACAAATTACTGATATCATGGGCAAGGTCCATTTGATGTTATCAAACAAGTCACAGATGTTGACTACTTGGTGAACGTTAGAGGTAAAATCAAAACCTTCCATGTTCAACATGCTAAAATCTAGCAGTTGAAAGACCACAGGAATTAATTCCTGTTATTAACTCTATTGATGATTCTTCACATCATACTGCTTCTTTTGCAGTTGTTCATGAAGAAGATACCACTTCGTCTATCCCTTTACAATTCCAACTACCTTCTTTGCAATCATCGGAATCTTGGAAAGACGTGACTATTTCTTCTTCACTATCTTCGTCACAACAAGATCAAGTTCGGGATATTCTCATTTCTTTCAATGATGTTCTCACCGACCTTCCAGGTCAGACATCGCTTATATCCCATGATATTACTCTTACTGATTATAAACCTATCAAACTTAGACCCTATCCTATATCTTTACACCACAAAGATAGGGTAGAAAAAGAGTTAAAAGAGATGATACGTTTAGGTGTGATATCTCCTTCGGAATCACCATATGCATTCCCAATGGTGATAGTTAAAAAGAAGGATGATTCTTTACGTATTTGTATTGATTTTAGGCGATTGAACAAAATTACAATCACAGACGGTGAGCCTATGCCTCTTTTAGATGATCTTTTGTCAGAATTATCTAATGCTACTTTCTTTAGCAAACTAGATCTCTCTAAAGGCTACTGGCAAATTCCTCTTGCCGAAAATGCCAAACCTTACACAGCTTTCACAACTCCATTTGGGCTCTACCAATGGAATTATATGTGTTTTGGGTTAGTGAATGCGCCAGCGACGTTTGTGCGCATGATGCGCCGCCTTCTTGGCGATCGTAAAGATGTCATCACGTACATCGATGACATCTGCCTATTTCATGACTCGTGGGAAGACCATATTGATGGTTTAACTTCCCTTCTACATACGTTACGTATGCATGGTTTGACTGTGCGACCTTCAAAGGTCCAAATAGGTTGTCAGGAAATTTCTTTTCTTGGTCACCGCATAGGTAACCACAAACTGTATCCTGACGACAATACAGTCAAAAGAATTCTAGAGATTTCTACCCCTTCAACTAAGAAACAAGTTAGAAGCCTTTTAGGCTTGATAAACTATTACCATAAGTTCATCCCGCATTTCGCACAACTATCTACACCTTTGTCCGCACTGTTGACCAAAGGTAGTCCTAATAAGGTACGTTGGGACAAAGATTGCGAAAGCGCTTTGGTAACAATTAAGAAATTATTTAGTAATGCACCTATTTTGTTATTACCGAATATACGTATTCCATTCATACTTCAATCAGATGCCTCGAGTTACTCCATGGGTGGCTGTTTGCTGCAATGTTACAAGGAAACACTCCATCCATGTTTCTATGTGTCGAGGAAACTGACTCCGGCTGAACAGAAGTATGCGACAGGTGAACGTGAGCTCCTGTCGATGGTCTGGTGCCTGGAGAAGCTGTCAAGATATCTCATCGGCACGCACTTTTACATTATGACAGACCATAGTCCTCTTACTTACATAACAGCTAGAACAATGCGTAACGCTAGAATACATCGATGGTACTTGTTGATTCAAGAATTTTCATTTACGATTCTGCCTATTGCTGGATCAGACAATAACTTGGCAGATCTTTTATCGCGCAACTTCTCTGAGAAGAAATTGAATTAACTCTTTAGTCACCATGTTGACAAGTGCTATTATTAATGTTATAAAATTTAATGTGTCTACTTAATGAGTATGATGTTTATAAGTAGGTAGTACTAATATTAATATATTCGGGAGACGAGCGTCTTCTCCATCACTATCATCCGTGCCACAAGTGTCACGTTTGGAAGTGAGGGGGATGATGTTGAGGATTGTTTCATGCTTACAGACATTTGGATTTGAGCTCGATCCGAATGGCTGTATCATGGAACACCTCAAACGAATAGAGATATATCTCCGCGACCGATGTCGATGATTGTTGCATGTGTGCAAGCATTTGAGTTTGGCCAACTCGGATTGCTGCACCATGGAACATCGCAATTGAATATATATTAACGACGTAGTATGCATATCACTATGCATGACGCGTATGTCTTTGTAACGTCATTCGACTTGTGGGTTTTGACCCGAACGGCAGTGTGTTTCAGAAGTGTGGCCATTGCCACTTATATTGTGTGGTATAACCACTTGTTTTGTCCAATTGTGTGGCTGGGAAGCCAATTGAGCAGTGTATTTCTTGAACCAAACGTAAGTCGTCGTATGAATAACGCAGTTTGCATAATTATGGCAGATTAGCCTGGCGTGGTATGCCAAAGGAACATTACGGTACTAGCAATAGTGTAAGACTAGTATAGATGGATATTGTACAGCTAGCGGCAAGCGTAAGCCTAGTGTAACGGATATTAAACGACTAGCAGTAGACGTAAGCCTAGCATAATAAGTGTATTGCAGAACTAGCAGGATAGTTAAGTCTAGTGCAAAAGGCTATTGTATCAACTAGCGACGGGAGTAAGTCTAGTTAGCCTCTGAATTTATGCCAAAGGACATTGGCCGTTAAAAGGAACTGACCTCTAACCAGAACTCTAGATAGAGATTGTGAACATGTGCTTATGAAATAATGAGAACTCTTACAGATCGTACATGAATGTGATGTGACTTTTGTTCCCATGTAGTTGGTGTCTGCTCATGGTATGAAATTACTAATTAAATATTTTGAGTCGTCAAAATCACGGTCTTATCAACTGTCGTATTCGGAGTTGAGTTAAATGCTGTTAATATTCAACTGATCATGACCAGTGATGATTAATGTCTTAACACGCTGCATCTCACACTGCCAATATAATCAATAAGACAAGAGACTAATACAGGTCAGTCAAGGGTCGAATATTTAATATGAAACATGTTCAGCACAGAATGTATCACAAGGGTTAAAGCAGACATTATCGATACCAACGGACAGTATTACGGAATCCTACAAAAGTGATAAGAACCCGAGGGACTTTGACTCTATAGACTGAATACGCATATAATAACTTGGTCATCCTCAAATACTAGAAGTCATCGAAGCACCCAGAACATACTGGGGTCCCGAGGCCCGTAACAGTAGTCCACAAATCCGATGTACAGTGGTGAATTCCATTCCAGACTTTGTTCAACTATTATTCTCAAAGTGGCTATCTGGTCTGTACATGATCTGTTTTGTCGAAAACCTGCCTGCTCATCTCTCAGTCTCCTGTCTATGGACTCTTTCAATCAATCAAGGATAACCCTGTTTAATACTTTTCCTGGCACTGATAGTAACATTATTCCTCTATAATTTGTGCACTCTTGTAAATTTCCCTTCTTAGGCAACTTAACCAGATATCCTTCCTTCCATTCTGCTGGTATCTCTTCCTTTTCCCAGACTTTACCAAGTAATTTATATAACATCTCTGTAGCCATGTCGATATCTGCTTTGATGGCCTCTGCTGGAATGCCATCAGGTCCAGCCGCTTTTCCATCTCTTAGAAGCTTTATGGCTTTCTTTATTTCTTCCTTCGTTGGTCTTTCACCGTTAATTTGTAGCTCTTCTTCTGCTGGCTGGATGTCAGGGGGTTTTTGTGGAGCTGGTCTATTGAGAAGGTCACCAAAATATTCTGTCCACCTCTTCATTTGCTTCTGTATATTGCTGAGCAGTTTCCCATTCTTGTCTTTTATGAGGCAACTTGTTTGCTTGTATTTCCCTGTTAGCTTCTTTGTGCTGCTGTACAGTTCTCTCATATTTCCTTTGGCTGCAGCATCTTCTGCCTCTTTTGCCAACTCCTCAATATACTTCCTCTTGTCTCTTTTGATACTTCTTTTTACTTCTTCGTTTGCTTCTGTGTACACTTCTTGAGCCTTGGCTTTGGAACTTCTGGTTTTGCTTGTGTTTAAATCTGCTTTCTTGTTTTTTCTGTCTTTTATCTTATTGATGGTTTCTGTTGTTATCCATGCTTTTTGTTGTCTTTCCCTTTTCCCCACTATTTCTTCACATGTCTCATTCCATACCGTTTTGATTTGCTGCCAATAGTCTTCTGTATTCTCTACATCTTCCAGCTGTTGGTGCACTTGGAATTTGTTGGATACTGTGACCGCAAATTTGTCTCTTGTTTCTTGATTTCTTAGATGTCCTACATTAAATTGTTGTCCATAATTCTGCATTGTTGCATATCTCTTGAGTTTCATTTTTACTTTGGCTATCAGAAGGTGGTGATCTGATGCCACATCTGCTCCTCTATATACCTTTACATCCTGCAATGATGATCTAAACTTCTTGTTTATGCATATATGATCAATCTGATTTTCTGTTCTATGGTCTGGTGATATCCATGTTGCCTTGTGTATTCTCTTATGTGGAAACGTTGCTTCCTCCTATAGCCAGTTGATTTGAAGCACAGAAGTTTGAGAATAGTTCCCCATTTTCATTAATTATTCCTAGCCCATGTTTTCCCATGACTTCTTCAAATCTGGTATTGACTGTACCTATCTTTGCATTCATGTCACCCATCAAAATTGTGATGTCTCTTCTTTTTACTTTATCCATAATTTCCTGTAGTCTAGTATAAAATGCTTCTTTCACCGACTCTTCTTTGTCATTAGTTGGTGCATAACATTGGATGACATTTACATGTATTTTCTTTTTAGCTGTTTTAAAAGTGGCTGTTATTATTCTGGGTCAACAGCTTCCCATTCAATGAGTGCTTTCTGTGCTTTTTTAGATAACATAAGAGCTACCCCTTCACTGTGGTGTGAACTTTCGTTTTCATGTCCTGAGGACAGCACCAATTCACCTGTGATGAGTTTTTTCCTGTCTACCCCCTTCCACTTTGTTTCACACATTCCCAGAACCTCGATTTTATATTCCCTCATTTCTGCTGCTACTTGTGCCACTTTCCCTTGTTCGTTTAATGTCCGAACATTCCAGGTGCCAAATCTGGAAGTTCTCCTAGAAGAAAGAAGGTTAGTCAGTAACACAGACTCCTTTCGGCTTTCTCTGTGTTGCATCATACGCCTCCCTGCGAGAGGACCTTCCTCTGTCTTGGATGGCTGTGTTTTATTTTCTTTAATTGACTTGTCCATGTTTGTTGAAGTTTTTTTGTGGTTTAAATTTTTTACAGGATGGGGTAACCAGCCCCATGCCCAACCCTCCTTAGTCGCTTTCTACGACATGCTTGGCAGGGAACAGTGTTACTATTCTTTGCTCCCCTTTCAGGCCCCGGTAACATACGGGTGCTGTGCAGCACAGAACTTCAACAAATACATCCCAAGATTTCCTAGTCTCTGTCCTCTATTGAAGGTTTGTCCATGTAATCTTCATCCATTTCATCTCTCCAGTTCTCTTCTCCACGGCTTATTTGATCTCTATTTCTCTTATCATGGGGATTCCAGAACAAGTACTGCCTTGTAATGTTATAAACTGGTTTTCTCAATGCAAGATGATAGCCTTGATGCAAAACCCCAGCACAAAAGGTGATTTCTCTATATTATCTTGAGTACAAAACGTGATTGTGGATGATGTATCCATTGCAGAGTGCCAGTAAATTACTACAGGTCTGTAACCCTTATCTAAAATCTTTGGGGGCAACTTGTTTCACAAACCAAATTTTTTTTAAGTTTTCAGATGTCGCCGGAATTGCATTAAAAAAAATAGCGTAAATTCACCCTAAATATCCAGAAATCGCCCAAAATGTGATAAGAAAATTTAGCCCACGGTAACTTTTGCTTTTCAGAATATTTTGGTGTTTGAGTGTTCGGGTAAAAGGTTGAAGACCTGTAGTATAAATAATGGCAAAAGTGGAGACTAAGAATATTTTGGTGCTTGAGTGTTAAAGGTTAAAGGCCTGTAGTATGAACAATGGCAAAAGTGGAGACTAAGAATATTTTGGTGTTTGAGTGTTCAGGTTAAAGGTTGAAGACCTGTAGTATGAACAATGGCAAAAGTGGAGACTAAGTATATTTTATGAGGTGTAATATTATCATCATCCTTATTGCTCCTTATGAAGCATGCAGCCATCACTGCTGCTGGTTATCTTGCAGACAACCTGTAACAAGCAATTACATGCCCTTGCAGTGATGGTATCTGTATCACATAATGAAGTTTCCAACCTCAGCACAACCTCATATTAGTCACCTCGTACGGCATGCCCGAGGGAGCAGTACTTCTATTTGTTCTTTGTCCCAACAGAGACCCACTGGAACCACACGGGGGCACCACAATAGGCCTAACAACTACTTACGTAAGTCTTACTGTTATAGTGACATTACCTTAACATTGACTTGCTGGAAGAACTGGTCTGCACATTCCAGGACAGCGCTTTCATTACCTTCCAGATCCAGCTTAAGAAAAACCATCCTCCCTTTGACTAGAGGTACAAGGTCATCAAGACAGATGGCATCCACTAGCTGACTGATACATGAATTTAGTTAGAAAAAGTGAATTACTGTATTATGTAATGTCAGATTAAAAGAAATCAAAAATCAGAATCTTCAATTTAAATGTCAAGTCAGTCCTATTGTATGGCTCTGACACATACAGAACAACAAAAACAACAACCAAAAAGCTACAGAATTTCATAAATGGATGCTTGTGTAGGATAGAAAAAGTGAAGTTTTATGACAAGATCGCTAATGTGGAACTGATGACAAGAACTAGATAAGTGCCAGGAAACAAGAGCTGAGAAGAAGACTGGAGATGGTTAGGACACATACTGAGGAAACCTGTTGATAGTATTACCAGACAGTCTTTGTTCTGGTAACCCCAGGGTAAGAGAGAACGAGCAAGATGAAACAAACATGGAGAAGAGAACTGGAGACAGACATGAAGGATGAAAAAGACACTGAAAGACCTCGAGCAGACGGCACGGGACAGGAAGCCTTAGTATAAGTTTGTTGAAGGCCTATGTTCCTTGGGGAGCTGAAGGGTGACCATGTTGATGTTAGAGGTGATAATAATTGTGGTAGAGAACTTCACTGATATTGGTAAGGTCTTGTGTTCCATTCTCTGATTATACATCTGCCATGGAAGGATTAAACAGACTCTCAGAAAAGCCACCTTCAGATATCATCAGACTATTGTGAACAACCTAAAAAAATGGCACAGGAAAAATATGCGGAAGAAGTCTTACAGATACATCATTATTATTCTCCTTTGCGCTCCTCACAGTGCATGGACCACTGCAACTGGTCCCGCAGGAAGCCTGCTCCAAGCAGTTAACATACTCTTGCTATTGTGCTTCTTATGGCAATTTGTTTAACATGATGAGGTTGCCAGCCCCATGCACAACCTTATATTAGCTGCCTCCTATGACATACCTACCATAGCGAAGAGAAAGGAAATGAAAAGAAAGAAAACAGAAGCTAAGTCTCCCAGGTTAAAGGCAATATATAGTGAACAGTTCAGTCAGCTGATCAAGGAAGTAAAACGTCAAACCCGTGCTAACAAAAGGACATTTCTGGATGACCTTGCAAGACAGGCAGAAGAGGCAGCACTGAGAAATGAACAAAGCACAGTTTATAAAATAACTAAAACTATCAGTGGAAAACGAGGTGCAAACAACATAATGTTAGTAAGAGACAAGCAAGGAAATCTCATCACCACAGCACAGGGGCAGGAAACAAGATGGGCAGAGCACTTCAGAGAAACACTGAATAAGGAACCACCAGAGACTCACCTGAATGTTCCTGAGGCTGAAAGTGACTTAGACGTAAATACAGACATTCCACGAAAAGAAGAAATCATCACAGCTTTCAAAGGGTTAAAAAATGGAAAAGCGCCTGGTCACGACAATCTAAATGCCGAGTTATTCAAGGCAGACCCTGAACTAGCAGCAGAACTATTAGAACCACTATTTGCACAAGTCTGGGAAACTGAGACAACACCAACACAGTGGAGTAAAGAAATAATTGTCAAATTGCCCAAGAAGGGCGACCTTGCAGACTGCAACAACTGGAGAGGAATTACTCTCCTCTCAGTTCCCAGCAAAATACTAGGCACGATAGAATGAATAAGTATGGCCAGAAGGTTGGCCTGAACATCAATCTGAAGAAGACAGAGGTCATGACACTAAATGTGGGCAATCCTGAGCCAATAACAGTAAGGAACCAGCAGTTACAACAGACAGACACATTTACTTACCTAGGATGCATAGTAACACCTGACGGCGGAACAAGCAAGGACATTAACAACAGAGTGAATAAAGCGAGAACAGCCTTTGCTAGTCTCAACAACATTTGGAAGTCTTCCCAGTACAGCACAAACACCAAATTAAGACTGTATGAGAGCTGTGTACTTTCTGTGCTTCTCTATGGTGCGGAATGCTGGAGAGTAACAGAGAAGGAAATGTCGAAACTGTCCTCCTTCCACATAATCTGCCTAAGGAAAGTTCTCCGAATCTTTTGGCCAAACACCATCAGTAACCAAGAACCATCTATTCGGAGTAACCAGGAAGATATGCACACCATCACAGCTGGCAGACGCTGGAGTTGGGTTGGCCACGTCCACAGAAGGGACCCTGATACCATCACAAGAACAGCTATGCTGTGGGCCCCAAGGGAAAGCGAAGGAAAGGCCGACCAAAAACAACTTGGCGGAGAACTGTGGAGGCCGAGATGCAAAGAATGAACCAGAGTTGGGGCACTGTACGAAGGATGGCCGTTGACCGAGCAAAGTGGAATCAATTTGTTGCTACCCTACAAGACGCCACCAGGCGTGATGGCCACTTACTGCTTTGACGGTTATGGATCAAAGAAGAAGATGACATACCTGTGGGAGCAGTAGTCATATTCCTTCTTTGTCTCCTCAGAGACCCCAGGGAGCTACACTGATACATGCAAACTCAACAAGCTGACTAATTAAAGAAGAATACACTAACATCCACAGATTACGCCAGAAAGATTTTCAATGACCTGTGCGTTGACAGGATTATGATTTAAGTGAAGATTGAGAGAAAGCTGTTTTTCAACTTTTTTACTGAAATAGTTAAAAGTCAAACAGCATTTTAATGATCATCCACTATGGAGGTTATGTGAAGCATAAGTCATCAATCAGCTTGTACTTGAAGCACAGGCCATCAATCAGCTTGTACTTGAAGCATAAGCCATCAATCAGCTTGCACTTGAAGCATAGGCCATCAATCAGCTTGTACTTGAAGCATAGGTCATCAATCAGCTTGATCTGCCCTGTTAAATGTTGTTCAAATTATAATCGCCTGTGTTGTTTCCTCGGGTCTCTGAGGTGACAAAGAAAGAATAGGCCTACTGCCCTACTGACACTGTCATAAAAGCCGACTGAAATCATGTAAAACACATCGCTACGGAAACAACAACTGGAAGACACATAAATGCTTTAGTGTGAACCTCCTATAAGGAGACCAGCTGCAATGCTGGGGCTACATTCTCCAATGGGAGCAAAAAGGTCAATGATGCTTCGTAAATGAAACTAGAATCATTCAATCATTCTTGTATTAAAAGAACATTCTGAAAACAGTTATTGCTGCAATCAAATCGTGTCTCGTAACCTACCACAGATCATTTAAGTTAACTGTAAAGCCGAAAACAGTCGCTCTACACTAACTTGAGTTACTGGTGGCTCTATATGCAGCCTGAATGTAGCGTGGGCAGATTCCATTGCTTCACAATCTTCCCAAAACTTTATCCTGTGTAATGCTTCATTATAATTATGAATCGCAGAAACCAGCCGATTTATTTCCTCTATCCAAAATCCTTTTCGAAGTAACAATCTTCTGATGAATTTATCATCCTCATTCTCTTTTCGATTGCTTGTAGCTGATATCTTCTTTGCTTCTCCGAAAAGTCTAAATTTAAACCTTTCAAATTCAAATGTAAAGGCTTCATTCACATTTTTTACCATAAAGCATGTGGGCAGAATTGAATTTGTTGTTGATGTCATGACTAAATTTAGGTGTACTGATATGTTTCTTGTTACGACCGCCAAAAGTAATTTTTTTTAAATTACTTTTTTTTTCATAATGTACCAGCTTGTAATACACGTACACTAGCAATAATACTTAAGGCTTAAGATTGATTAATTACTTTTTTGTTTTTTATAGGTTTAGGTTTTTATTTCATTAAAAAGGGTATGAGTAAAACCAGGACTATGGAGTTTTTTTACTGACTGACTCCTGACTCCAGTAATTTATAATAACTCCAAATCCCTTAATTATTAATCACATCATACATGATCATATAGTTGATATATGCCTAGTGACCAAGGAGCAGTGGTGGCACAGTGGTTAGCGCACTGGCTTTCCTAGCTTGATGGTCCATGGTTCAATCCCCAGCTGAGGTGGGATTTT
Source organism: Oreohelix idahoensis (assembly GCA_024509875.1). Classification (NCBI taxonomy): domain Eukaryota; kingdom Metazoa; phylum Mollusca; class Gastropoda; order Stylommatophora; family Oreohelicidae; genus Oreohelix; species Oreohelix idahoensis. The sequence goes on along the minus strand of JAMPIV010009810.1, from coordinate 451,135 downwards.
TTAGGCCGCAAACGGCTCTGGGGTCAACCCAGCCTCATAAATTGGGTACCAGAGCAACTCTAGGAAGGTTAAGGTGGCCGGCATGATGTTGACCACATCACCCCTAGTGTGCCGATGGTCAAGAAAATAAGGGCCTAACACCACATTCCCAATATGCCTCAATGGGCATGTAATGGGATCCTTTTACCTAGTGACCAACTAACATCATAGTACCCATACTGCAACCTTTCCTGTCATTTGGTTTTAGCATAATAATTCCTGCACATGAATGTTGGCGATATACGCTTATATTTAATAAGCAAGGCAGGGCAACTAAAAAAAATAGTCTTCTTTAACTTTAACAGGCATCTTATGTTACATGACGCTAAAAACTAGAATGTTCTTAATAGCTACAAACCTAAAGATGAAATTAAAAAAACTTTGACCTTCAGAGCTTATTTTCATCTCCTGGAAAATTGAAATTTTTAAAGTTTAATTTGTTCTAAGATGGAGGACTGCTTCAGTTATATCCTCCTTCACTGCTGCCCTCAAGTCAGACCTTACCATTCAGAAGGCAGAGAAGAAGGGCTTCTATACTTACTTGTGTTGGTGGCACAGCTATGACAATAAGAGAGGAGTTTCACACAGATGAGAAGTATCGAGGTATTGCCTCTTCTACATGCATCTTCGAAGTATGATTAATTATTTGTACCTCATTCAGTGGATTAGTAAATTCCAGCATAAATTTGAATATTTCAGTTGGCTTTCTTTATCTACTTTCCTCTAAGTTTAATCGACAGTGTTTTGATCGCTCCAACTCTTCTAGATGTTTGTAAAAATCCAGATTGTCTTCAGTATCCAAAGATCTAATGAGGGTGATGAGTCGTCTTGTGGTGACTGATGTAAAGCCTCTTCCTGAGGCATTACACTTTTTACTGATGTTCAAATGCCTATTCTGTCTGCTTTTAGGGGTTACTCATTTCACACTTTTTATTGAAATGGCTCGGTAATTCTTAACAGGGTAACATGCATTCATAGTTCTCGTCTTGCCTTTTACTCGGTACATTCATTCATTCATGTTCCTTTGTTAGGGTTACTCGGTACATTCATTCATTCATGTTCCTTTGTTAGGGTTACTCGGTACATTCATTCATTCATGTTCCTTTGTTAGGGTTACTCGGTACATTCATTCATTCATGTTCCTTTGTTCTCCTTACGAAGCATGGAGCCACCACTGCAGCTGGTCCCCTTTCAGGAAGCTTGCACCAAACATTCACGTTCTCCTGCAGCCATGGTTTGTATGGCAATTCGTTTTTCATGCTCAGGTTGCCAGTCCAAGTACAACCTCATATTAGTATGACAAGCATAAGGGTGCAGTAGTACTTTCTTTACCTGTCTCTTCAAAGACCACTGGGAACTGCACGGGGCACTCGATACACTGGGTCAACATAAATGGCAGTTAAAGGGATGTCATTGTCCAAAAGACGAGTTTCTCAGCGAAGGGCATTCCAGAATTTTACAATAGTTAGAGAAGTCAGAGAGTTTGGAACCAACTCTGACTACGATGCTGCAAAAAATTACTGACTTCTCAGCCCTGAATAAAACAATTCAATTTACTCAAATATTGAATAAAACACACATATTAAATATTTTATTTCAGTTCTATATTATAGCTAGTATAATTCATGCAGGACTGAAAATGAAAATAAAGGAACTAGAGCAATGAAGAGTCCAGATTTCATGTTCGGGCAAAAACCTGCTGCTCCACTGCTTCAAGCTCCAGTTCAAAGCTCTGGCAGTTTGTGGTTCTACCTGCACTTCTGCGACAAAGATGCCATTTTTCAACATAGTACCTAGCCAATTAATTCACTTGATCGAGGGTAAATAAAGGTCCTAAAGGAACTGACTTTTGCTCCTACGGGATTAAAATTTTACCACATTCCACACTCACTTCTAAATTTTGTGTGTGTAATTAACCATGTGCATGGATTGTCAGTTACATCAGGACGCTTTTTTAAAATAGTGTGATATACTTCCAGATTATGAACGCTGTATGTATTATTACTTGTGATAGTGGTTTTCCACTTAAAGTTGTGTTATGGTTAGGTCATTATGCCTTTCAGTGGCTCCACATTTCTTCTTACCCTAGGCGCTACTTCTGGCACAGTGAACTTCCAATGTTCACTTAGGACACTGCTCTTAAATATCCTGAGTTCAATTTTAAGGCTGTTATATGGCACAGTAAAATATTAGAAAGGACAAATTTACAATTACTTAAAATTACTTCAGGTTATAGAAAGGACAAATTTACAATTACTTAAATGTACTTCAGGTTAAAAGTCTGACCTGGGGTTAATTTTATTCCGACGAAATTCAAGTATCTCCAGAACACGTGACCCTCCCACATTGTGTGGGTCAAGGGCTACCCGCATCTGCATTCTGTTTCTGTACACAGCATTATGAATGAGTGTTACATGACATGATAAGCCATTTATGAACAGCGACCTCTGTAAAAGCTTCAGGCTGTCCATCATGGAGTCAACTGCTATGACCTGTAAAAGTAAAATTAAAATTTGTTAAATGTAGAGATTTTTACAGAGTCACTAGGAAAAAACATGATACATGTCTGTATCCTTTTATCTGAACACCCTAAAACCAAAACATTCTGAAAATCAAGTTTCTCTGGGCAATTTTGGGCTACTTCTATCTCACAACTGGGCAATTTTCAAACACATTTTGGCCAACTGTGGGTTATTTTGGGGAGACTTTTCAAACATGATTTGGGCGACATCTGGAAACTGAAAAAAAAATCTGGTCTCCGAAACATGGCTGTCATCGAGGTTTTCAGATAACAGGATATGGGCCTGTAATATGTTAGTCAAATAGATCTTCCACGTGGAAAAAACATGAAAACAGTTTTTAAAAATATTAAAAAGAAAAATACAGATGTAAGTAGTGCTCTCTTGTGTTAAGAGTGTCATCACTATCATCATTCCCCTTTTCCCTCATTATGCAGCAACCATTGCACCAAAAGGCATTCATGTGCATTTACAGTGACAGTGTCTGTAGCAATTTGTTTTACATAATGAGGTTGCTACCCCCATGCAGAATCTCACATCAGTCAGCTCTGACTTGCCCGAGGGAGCTGTAGCCCTATTCTTTCTTTGTGTCCTCAAAGACTCCCAGTTTTTTTAATCATTACTGTGTTAGATTTCCAAAGCGATTCTTCGTCCACACTGTCAAATGCCTCTTCACAGTCCACGAATCCGATGTACAGTGGTGAACTCCATTCCAGACCCCGTTCAACCACCATTCTCATTGTGGCCATCCGGTCCGCACAGGATCTATCCCGTCGAAAACCCACTTGCCCATCTCTCAGCCGCCCGTCTATGGACTCTTTTAATTAATCTCTCCAGGATGATTGTTTAATACTTTTGCTGGCACTGATAGTAACATTATTCCTCTATAATTATAAATGATGAGGAAAACATGGAAAGAACTTGAGCGGATGGCACAGGACAGGAAGACTTTGCATGTGTTTGTTGAAGGCCTATGCTCCTTGGGGAGCTAAAGGGTATTGATTATTATTGACTGTGTTAGATTCTTATATTTTTGTGTATGTTTTGTTGTTATAATAGATCCAGCAGTATTTGAGCTCCTGCCCTGCTGCAAAATGTCATGTAGTGGTATCTGTATGTTATGTAAGATGCTGTTTTGTTTCATATAAGGTGTTCTATTTGTCTGGCTGCGGAAGAAGAAGCATTTTTCTAACATCACTGAATGCTGGGCACTCAAAGAGCTGGTGGTCAACAGTTTCATAGGAGTAAGTACACAGCTGGCATTCTGGAGTGTATTGTGGTTGAATTCTGTTCAAGTGCTTATTAAGCGATATATACAGTGTTCTGGGCTGAAAAATTGTGCTCTGATCCCTCTTTGTAAAGTGGTTGATCTTGCCACTGGAATCGGGACTGGCCATGTCTGTATACCTCTGTCCCAGTGTTTTCTATGGCCCAAATGATCTGCCAGTTTCTCTGTTGTTCTTATGTGTTGTTTAGCTGTTGGAGGCTTGTTGCTGTGTATGGCTATTCTTGTCTTGATCCACGTAAATCTGCATGTCCAGGGATCTACTGCATAACTATTCTAACAACATGGGATGTGATAAGCTTGTTGGCATTTCGGAACAAAATGTGACACTTATTTTGGAACCAATTATACAGGTCCATTTCCTTTTATCTGAAATCCTAAGGGATTTCGAAAACAAATTTTTTTTGGTTTCCAGATGTCACCCAAGTAGCATTTGAAAAGTTGCCTAAAGTCACACACAATAGCACAGCTGCACAAAATGTGTTTGAAAATCACCCAAAAGTCGCCCAAAGAAACTTTCAATTTTCAGTTTTCAGATGAAAGGATACGGACATGTATTTAAATAGTTTTTCTTACCTCCATTCCCATTTTGGCTGCAGGAAGAGTAAACACACCCAAGTTGCAACCTAGATCTACCAAAACCATATCAGGAAACATCTTGTGTGCCTCATACATGGCTTCAACATTCTCTGGCTCCCAAGCTCCTTTATTCTGGACAAGGCATGGATAAATAAAAGCATGTAGAATATCAGGATGTTTGCAAGATAATAAAGATACTTACTTACTTAGTTGTTCCTCTTCTACAGTGAGGTGTAGAGGTTTGGAAGAAAGAGCACCATACTATCCTATCAGCTGTCTTCCCCCTGGCATGGTTCCATTTCAGTCCTCGGTCCTTCAGAGATTGCCTAATGTTGTCCTCGCAGCTGACTCTGGGTCGTTCTGGATCCCTGGTTCTTAATAAACGTACTAGCAACAACTAATTATCTTATTTATGCTCTATTTCTGATTCTTTTGTTCTTATCACTACAAGGTCTCTTCTTTATCATGACTTTTTTCTGTCTGATGAGTTTCATTTCAAAATGATAGTGCTGTTGTTTTTTTGTCTGATGAGTTTCTTTCATTTCAAAATGATAGTGCTGTTGATGGCTGTTGCGATAATGACCAATCGAAAGAAGAGTATTACTAAAAAACAAAAACAAACATGAATAAGGGAAAACTAAAATGAAGACAAAAGGGGATGCTGAAATTAGTGCAGATATTTTTATAGGTCATACAGAAGGGTTATAATGGCACAACAAGATCATCAATGCAGAACTGATGACAAGAACCAAACAAGTGCCCGTGAAACAAGAGATGAGAAGAATATGCTTGCAATGAATAGGACACACACTGAAGACACCTGATGATAGCATTACAAGACAGTATTTGTTCTGGAATCCCCAGGATAAGAGAGATAGAGGCAGACTGAAAAACACAGGGAGAAGAGGAGGTAGAAATTAAAGACATGGAATGAACTTGAGCTGATGGCATGCAACAGGAAGACGTGTTGATGACCTTTGCTCCCTGGGTAGCTGAATGGTAATGAATGAAGTAATGAATTAGAGAAAACAAATATAAAGGGAGATGATGACATGTAAGGCCATACTGAAGCAATGAATTAGGGAAAACAAATACCACTGAGAGATGATGACGTATAAGGTTATATTGAAGTAGTGAATTAGGGAAAACAAATATAAAGGGAGATGATGATACATTAGGTCATATTGAAGTCAATACAAATGAAAATGAAAAGTGATCAATAAGTTAATATAAAAAAGAACTACAAAAGGATATGATGAATTTAATGCGGAAGGAGAAGAAGATGCTACAGGTCTATAAACCTATCATCTGAAAACTGAAATATTTTGAAAATCAACAGTTTTTATAACGGAATACAGACCTGTAATATTAATGACTAAAGAGATGGATAAAGAAATGCTAATGTTAATGATCATGAAAAAATGGAAAGGGAGAGGATTAAATCAGTTTAAAAGAGAATGTTAAAGTTGATGTGGAAGGATAAGGAGATATTAATGCTTATGATTAGAAGATGGATAAAAAGATGCTTAAGATAATGCACAAGAAAATGAACATGACAATGCCAAAACTGTACCTGACCTTCAAATGGGCAGAAACCATCAGGTCCTTTTTCGGGTCGTGAATACAAATCAGTAACGTTCCAGTTTTACTAGGTGCCTGAACATCTACACACTCGTTAAGATACGGATTAAAATCAGCCTGATTATTCTCGGTCTTTGCTTCATCCTCAAACCTACTACGTTTTTCTGGTACAGATGGTATCACATGGATATTACTTTTATTGAGAATATAAGAGCCCAGATTAATTTCCGATTCACAAAGTGCGCTGGGCCTGGTTTCATAAAGTTCTTGTGATAATAAGAAAATAACCACCACAACAATAACCACAAGAAGAATAAATGATGGTTCAGTTCTTTTAACACTGTAAGAATTCAACATTCTTCTTAAGTTCATTGTTCTATAATAATATAGAGCATTTCCTATTAAAATATAAGAGGTATGAACAACAACGAATCACAATATTAGATTATTTACATATAATATATGCAATTCAACCATGACTACAGAACAGTGTTAAGAATAGACAGACCTAAGGAGGTAAACAATATAGTCAAGAAATATTTAACAAAAATAAAAATTTATGCGTAATGGTTAGTGGGGATGTGGTGGATTGAAGGTCTAGTGAGGTTCTAGTGATACATAATACTAATGACAAATGAAGAGTTAATTAAATATTAACCCAAAAACCTCAAGCTTTCAACACACCCTTCTCCTCCCCCTTTTGGCTATTATTTAATATCTGATAAGTATAAAGATACTACTATTTTAGTACACAGGAAAAAAACAAAACAAGCACACACACAATTTGGAAATGTATTTACAATAAGTGGACAGGTTGTGATGCCATGGTCGGATATCAGCAGTTGAAAATGTTATCTGGAATTAGAGGCATTGTATGTCCTAATTATAGCCCATCAGTGGTTAAAGACACAAACACCAAATTAAGATTATATGAGAGCTGTGTGCTTTCTGTGCTTCTCTATGGTGCTGAATGCTGGAGAGTAACGGAAAGGGAATTGTCAAAATTGTCCTCCTTCCACACATTCTGGATAATTCTCTGAATCTTTTGGCAGAATACCATCATCAACCAAGAACTACTTACTTGGGAGTAATCAAGAGGATATGCACATCATCATAGCTGGCAGATACTGGTGTTGGGTTGGCCATGTCTTCAGATGAGACCCCGATGTCATCACAAGAACGGGCTATGCTATGGACCCCTGAAAGAAAGCGAAAGAGAGGCTGACCAAAAACAACTTGGTGGAGAACTGTGGAGGCCGAGATGCAAAGAATGAACCAGAGCTGGGGCAGTGCACGAAGGATGGCCGCCAGTCGAACAAGGCGAAAGCAGTTTGTTGCTGCCCTACAAGACGCCATCAGGTGTGATGGCCCTGACTGCTTTGACAGTCAGCCGCTAAGGATCAAAGAAGAAGAGGTTAAAGGCAATATTTTTCTTCATAAATAAATTAGAAATAATCCTTCTTTAATCATAATTCTACTATTTAATATTTTGAGAGGTAACTTTGGCTACCCTTTTCAACATGTACTTTGTGACTTTTTGTAGCAAATGTAAACCTAATAATATTGCTCAGAATAACTGGGACATTTCTGTAATATGGCCATAGATTTATATACATAGGAAAAATTATAATATCACATGGAAAATGCAACTAAGAAATAAAGAACAGAATAGTCCAAGCTAAAAAGCAGTCATAAAATTCTCTGAGAAGCATCATAGGCAACAAATCTTTGTCAGTGGAAGTAAGGAGTGTATTGTTACACAGAGCTGATCCTATAATATGGTAACAATCATTGATCAGTAAACAAACTATGCTAGCCACAGAGATGTGGTTTCATAAAATAGTGTTAAGAATCCTATAGACAGCTGAAAGAAATGATGAGAATGTGTCGAAGGAAATAAATGTTCCAAGCTTTTCTTCTTCTTCTTCCGTTGGCTTGAAATATATTGTCTATATCTGCAATGTTGTTTCTTGTATAAACTTCACAGTCTTTTGTAGTTCATCATACAGAGGTCCATATAGTTTTGCTTCCAGCGTTGTTTCTCTGGGCCAGTGGGTTTGCCTCAATATATCATATTCGGGGCAATCTTGAAGTACGTGCTCCGCAGTCTGGGGTGCCTGTCCACATGTACACATGGCTGAATTGCCAATCTTGAATTTTGTATACATGTGGCTTCGGAGGCGGTTGTGTCCTGTTCTGAGGCGCAGAATGACTATTTGTTCTAATCTGTTCATAGCTTGGTAGTCATCCTGCGTTGATGTTGGTGGCTTTCTGATAGATTTGATCATCTTTTTCTTCTGATGGTATGTAACTGGTACATCCGGTTGCTCGTCTGCAGCACCTTCTTTAGCCAGTCCATCTGCTCTCTCGTTTCCTGGTATTCCACAATGAGACGGTATCCACTGCATGGTGACCCTGCGCTGGTTGCACAGTTCAGAAAGTAGGGCTTGTATGCCTGGCAATTTTCTGGACTGAAGTGCTTGGAGTGCTGATCTTGCATCTGTCAGGAATACTACAGGCTGTGGACCGAGATTGGTGTTCAATAGTTTCTCAGTTGCCACCTTGATTGCCTGGACTTCTGCATCATAGTTGTTACAGAATTTCCCCGTTGGTACTCTGACAGTATCCCTAGTGTTGTTTGGGTATTCTATGTACACTCCTGCTCCTCCATTCTTTACTGCATTCTGTGCTGACCCATCCATGTATACTCGGACCCAGAGGTCCTGTGGGTATTCATCATCCAGGAAACTGAGAGTGACTGTCCTACGTTGCACGCTGTTCTGTTCATCCCTGTCGAATATTCCTTTCACTTTTGTGTGGATGTGTACTGGTAGCCCATGCTCCTCTCTCCAAGGGTTTGTTCTGGCACAGACTTTAGGGGGCTGTTAACTTCAGGCAGGTCTGAGGTTTGTCTACGTAATCGTTTGGCCTGGTGGATAAAGCTGCTTCTTTTCAGTCGCCCCATTGCTAGGTTTTGGAATCTGTCCTTCATTGGATGGCTCGGCATACAGAGGAACTTTTCTGCCTGTGTTAGCACTTTCGTGTCTCTGCGTTCTCTCAGTGCTTGTATCCTCCCCATTTTCTCCATCTTCACTATAGGCGTTGATTTCATTGCCCCCGTGATGACCCTAAGCGCCTGGTTTTGCACCTTATCTAGTTCTTGTAATGTGGTGTTTGATGCTGGGCACCACGCAGCTGACCCATATTCCAGGTGTGGTCGTATGCCCTGCTGGTAAACTTTACTAAGTATTTTCCCGCTGGCTCCCCATGTGGTTCCATTTAGTTTTCTCAGGATGGCTAACTTCCTCCTGGCCTTTGTTGCTGCTTTGTTGATGTGCTGCTTCCATGTCAGCCTATCATCGAATGTAACTCCGAGATAGGTGGGTTGTTTATCTTCTCTCAGGAGCTCTTCGTTTATCTTGATGACACCAGCTTTTTGTTTGGGAGAGAGGGTGAAGAGCGTAGTGCTGCACTTGTCTGTATTGATGCTGACACACCATCTATTTGCCCATGAGGTTAAGGCATCTATAGCTCTTTGTAGCAGTTTGGTGGCCACTGTTGCATGCTCATCTGTGCACCATATTACCAGGTCATCAGCGTAAATTGCCACTTTCATTCCATGTGGTAGTTCAGCAACCAGGTTGTTGATGTAGACTAGGAAAAGTGTGGGGGACAGAACCCCTCCCTGAGGGACGCCATGACGCAGTAGAATTTTCTTACTCTTGAGGCCATCTAGTTGTACTCGGGCTCTTCTGTTATGCAGGTATGCTTTCACCCATTTGTACATCTTACCATTCACTCTACAATTTCTCAGTTTCTTCAGAAGCCCTTCTTTCCAAACCTTGTCAAATGCTTTCCTTAGATCTATCCATGCTGCTAGTACCAGTTTCTTATCTTGGAACGCATCCTCAATCTCTTGGGAAAGGTAAGTTGCCTGATCTTCGGTGGAATAACACTGCCTAAAGCCTGCCTGCTGTGGTACAAGAAGGTTTTCACTTTCAAGGTACCACTGTAGCCTGAGGTTGATGATACGTTCCATTGTTTTGCAGAGGCAGCTTGTAAGGCTGATTGGTCTGTAGCTGGAGGCAGTGGAACTGTCTTTTCCTGGTTTTAGGAGTGGTATCATGATTGCTTCCCTCCAGGTCTGTGGAACTCTGCCTGAGTTCCAACAGATATTGAAGATCTGCAGCAGCGTTGTTTTTGCTGCGGTTCCCAAGTTCTTAATCATTTCATTGGACACTCCATCAACTCCTGGCGACTTTCTCATTTTCAATTTGGATATTGCAAGCTCCAGTTCTCTGAATGTGATTGGTGCCTCCATAACTTCAGGTATGGTTCCATCTCGTCCTGCGTATTGTTGTTTCTCACGAGTCTCCTGTTGCTTCTCTGGGCTAACTTCGATGTTGTTGTCTTTAGCAAAGGAGTCTGCAAAGTGATCAGCTGCCTGTTTTCCCATGAGGATGTTTCCATCTTTGTACAGAGCAATCCTTGAGTTTCTCTCTGTACCTTCATCGTTAAGTTGTTTTACCAGCTTCCACAGTTTCCTCGTATCTCTTTCAAAGTTCAAGGACTCTGTTTTCTCCTTCCAGCTTCTTCGCCTGGCCTGCAACTTGGCCCTTTGAAATTTGGCCTTAGCTTGCTGGTAGTTATTGTGGTGTTCTTGGCATGGACTGGTCTCTGCCTGCTTTCGAGATGTTTCCACGTCGTTGTGCAGCTGCTCTAGTTCACTATTCCAATATGGTTTGTAGTGCTTACGAGCCCCTCTAGGTATTGTTTCACGAGCAGCCTGTAATATGCATCTGCTGAATTCATCGACTAGCTTATTGATGTCTTTGTCTACAGTCAGATCTCTAGCCAGTATACTAGTACGGTGCTGGTACATTGTCCAGTCTGCCTTCTTGTAGTTCCATCTAGAGAGAGTGCTGCTCTCCTTGACAAGTTCATTTTCCACAATTAGGAAGACTGGCCGGTGGTCGCTGCCTCCAAGTTGTTTCCCTACAATGCGTGTGGTGTTCCACTCCAGGCTGGGTGAGTGGAATGCCAGGTCTGGTGTAGAGGTGGTGTGCCATGATCTCGAGTAGAAGGTTGGTGGGTCGATTGGCTGGTTAATCAGGATAAGCCCATTGTCATCCTGCCAGTTTTCAAGCTCCTCACCTCTCCTGTCCATGTGATCATAGCCCCAGCTCTGTGAGTGGCTGTTGAAGTCTCCGCATACAATCAGTCTTTCTTTTGCTGGGATTGTATCTAGTGCCAGTGGGCGGTCGCTCGGACAGTAGTAGTTGAGCAGGTGGAATTCTGAACTGTCTGTCCTGAGATGAAGCATCTGGTATTCCGCCCCCTCCATATATGTTTCAAGCTGACATGCACTGATGTTATTCCTTACGAGTGTCAGTATTCCACCCTTTCGCCTGTCTATTCGGTCAGATCGGTAGCACTGGTAGCCTCTGATTTTGAAGGCTATGTCCTTGTTGAGGTGGGTTTCTTGCAAGCAACATACATTTACTTGCTCTTCATTCAAGATATTTTCGAGCTCTAATTTTTTGCTGTAGCCATCTTTTTTTACTATTGACGCCTTCAGCATTCCAGTGCATTATTTTAAATGGTCTTTTCTTTGCTTGGCCAGTAGCTCTATTCTCATGCCTCCTGGCTCCACGGGGCAATTGAGAAGGACCCCCAGTAGTAGGGGTTGGGCCCTTCCGAGGCAGAGGGCCCGGCACTGCGCCTGCCTGGGTGTCCGTCACAGGGCGAGTGCCATAACGTTTTGCAGATATAGGCATACTTCCATAGCGCATGTGCGTGGCATCCTGATTGCTGTGGTGCGCCTCTTGGCTGGTTGCCTCCGTCTTCAGCACCTTGACTTGCTAGGGCAGACTGTGGTCTTGCTCGAGTGTAGGAGGGCCTGGCCAATCTTGGTTTTTCAGCCGCTGATGGCTGTACTTGAGCCCCATCTCCACGTCAAGGAGCTGGCCTCGATGGGGATGTTCCAAGCAAATTTAAAAACCTTTTCCTGCAAAAGAAGTTTAATTTTCATTTCATAACCTTTCAACTCCCCAAGGAGCATAGGCCTTCCTGTCTTGTGCCATCAGGTCAAGGTCTTTCCATGTCTTCTTCATCCCCTGCATGTCTGTCTCCAGTTATCTTATCTGTATGTTTGGTCTTCCTCTATCTCTCTTACCATGGGGATTCCAGAACAAGGACTGCCTGGTAATGCTATCAACAGGTTTCCTCCATGTGTATCCTGTCTCCAGCATCTTCTTGTTATCTTTTATTCCACCAGCGCTTGCATTAGCGATCTTGTCATACCACTTCAATCCTTAACGTTAAAAACCTGTGTGCAGTTGATGGGAATGTTATGAGAAGCTAGAGCACACTTTAACAATAGTGCACGCCTTACAGACAATCAGAACAACAAAGACAGGTGATACTGGATAGTTTAACATTTTGACTTGTATAGACGATACTGGATAGTTTAACATTGTGACTTGTATAGATGATTGATACTGGACAGTTTAACATTGTGACTTGTATAGATGATACTGGATAGTTTAACATTGTGACTTGTATAGACAATACTGGACAGTTTAACATTGTGACTTGTATAGATGATACTGGACAGTTTAACATTGTGACTTGTATAGATGATACTGGATAGTTTAACATTGTGACTTGTATAGATGATACTGGACAGTTTAACATTGTGACTTGTATAGATGATACTGGATAGTTTAACATTGTGACTTGTATAGACAATACTGGACAGTTTAACATTGTGACTTGTATAGATGATACTGGACAGTTTAACATTGTGACTTGTATAGATGATACTGGATAGTTTAACATTGTGACTTGTATAGACGATACTGGACAGTTTAACATTGTGACTTGTATAGATGATACTGGATAGTTTAACATTGTGACTTGTATAGACAATACTGGACAGTTTAACATTGTGACTTGTATAGATGATACTGGATAGTTTAACATTGTGACTTGTATAGATGATACTGGATAGTTTAACATTGTGACTTGTATAGACAATACTGGACAGTTTAACATTGTGACTTGTATAGATGATACTGGACAGTTTAACATTGTGACTTGTATAGATGATACTGGATAGTTTAACATTGTGACTTGTATAGACGATACTGGACAGTTTAACATTGTGACTTGTATAGATGATACTGGATAGTTTAACATTGTGACTTGTATAGACAATACTGGACAGTTTAACATTGTGACTTGTATAGATGATACTGGATAGTTTAACATTGTGACTTGTATAGATGATACTGGACAGTTTAACATTGTGACTTGTATAGATGATACTGGATAGTTTAACATTGTGACTTGTATAGACGATACTGGATAGTTTAACATTGTGACTTGTATAGACGATACTGGACAGTTTAACATTGTGACTTGTATAGATGATACTGGATAGTTTAACATTGTGACTTGTATAGACGATACTGGATAGTTTAACATTGTGACTTGTATAGACAATACTGGACAGTTTAACATTGTGACTTGTATAGATGATACTGGATAGTTTAACATTGTGACTTGTATAGATGATACTGGATAGTTTAACATTGTGACTTGTATAGACGATACTGGATAGTTTAACATTGTGACTTGTATAGACAATACTGGATAGTTTAACATTGTGACTTGTATAGATGATACTGGATAGTTTAACATTGTGACTTGTATAGACGATACTGGATAGTTTAACATTGTGACTTGTATAGACGATACTGGACAGTTTAACATTGTGACTTGTATAGATGATACTGGATAGTTTAACATTGTGACTTGTATAGACGATACTGGATAGTTTAACATTGTGACTTGTATAGACAATACTGGACAGTTTAACATTGTGACTTGTATAGATGATACTGGATAGTTTAACATTGTGACTTGTATAAAGAAAAAGAACAAGCAAACAGCACCTGAGGCTGAAAGTTGTCAACAGGCGTCAGACCCTGCACTAGAATACGGTGATTTAGTTAGTGAAACCCATGACTTAATATGAATCCCTCTGGCCACTCAAAAACCATGTATGATTAATACATGCTTAAGGTTGTTCTTAGGGTGGCGGGGACCCCCAAACATCAACTGAACGCCACAATGGCCAGGGAACAACAAAAATGCTAAAGGCCAAAGCTATGACTTGCCACGTGAGAAATACTGTTCAAGCATGAATATATATCTCTGTGCAGAAAAGTGACAGTTGAATAAATTGATTAGAGCTCTTTGTTATCAATGTGAAGCTTGATTCTTGCGTAAAACACAGAGAAGATGATCATACACCACATTTGAGATGAGATGGGTTATTGTCATCATAGATGGAAGAAAGAGAAACGGAAAAAGATCTGGATATTGGTAGGAATTAACAACTTCTTCAAGTACCATGCCTAGTGGCATAGGAGATCATGTCTCTCCACAACTTCCTGTCTCCAGTACAATTGATCAATTCTGTTGTTGACCTCTTTCCACGTCACGATATCAAACTGTCCAGAATTTGCTCTTTTTGTCTTCCTTTATCTATTTTTCCTTCAATCTTACCTGTTGCTGCGATTTATTCCTCTTCTCATAACATGCCCCCAAAAAAGTGGATTGCTTCTTTCTAACGTGAAGTTAGTTTCCTTTGTGCATTGGCCTATTTTAGGACATCCTCGTTACTCTTTTTGGCTGTCCATGGTATTTTTAACATTCTTCTGTAAAACCACATCTCTGTGGCGCCTAGTGCCTTCCCTACTTTTTTACTAATTGTCCACGACTCACTTCCATGTCAGGGCTGGTTCTATATAACACTGAAGAATTCTCTTTACTTTCAATGACAAAGAATTACTTTTCATTTTATCGGATGCGTTTTTGCCAGAGCTATTCTGCTCTTCACTTCTGAGATGCATCTGCCATCCATTGTTATTAATTTGCCCAAGTATTTGAATTTATTGACCTGTTTTAAAACTGTTCCATTTACTTTGCTGGTGCATTCTGGGGAAGCCATTTTCTTTGAGACAATTACTTCTGTCCTTCTGCTATTAAGGCTGAGGCCTTTATTTTAACTTTCTGTCACAATTGTTCAACTATTTCCTGCAGCTTCGTTTCACTTTTTGCTATTTAGATTGTATCATCAGCGAATTTCAAGTTGTTTACATTAACAACACCATACAATAAACACATTCAGACATAAAATATGCTGGGCTGGTCACCCTTTGACAACGCGGTCCGGTCAGCTAGCACCACATGCCTTCCATCCCACATCATATCTCACTTATATATTAAGCTGGGAGGACGATAAACAATGCCTAGTATTAACGAAATCCAAAAGAATATGTTTTGGTGCTTGCCAAGGCGACACACCTCAAAAATGCATGGAAACTGCATCTCCTCAAACCGCCTAAAGACAAACGCGAATAAAGTAAACCAAGTATTAGACTGTCATCGCAGCTTCAAACACTGAGTCTGGAGGTGCAAAATAAAATATTTTACGAGCTAGTGTAGAAAAAGAAGGAACTCTTTCGTTTTGTCACCATTGTCAACACAATATAAATGAGCCTAAAATAAGGGAATTTCCAATAAATTCTGAAACAATTCCAGAAATGAATAAAAATACAGGCTACTGTGCCGCTATAATACACACATGTACTGTGCAAGGCATTAATGAAGAAATAGCACACAAGTGCTGATCGCGGGTAGTGTGTAGCCGCCCACTGTCATTCAAACAACACACCAAACTCTCCTTAAGCTGCACGAGTTTGTTTGTTCACCTACGTCATTTTGTCACTTGAAATCTGACCTACTTTTACCTTCACAGTTACAATGACTGGACAGGATATGTGCGATGCCACTTTCATGTATCGGCAAATATTAATATTATATGGAATTGAAAACAATATATATCCTAATTATAACCCATCAAGGTATACCCCCATCAGAGGTTGAACGGGATATTCCTCATCATGAAATTAAAAAAAAAAACTACCTTCACCTTGGCACTGAACAGATGTGCCATTAAAAAAAAAATATGAATTACAGTAGAACTCCATTTAACCGAACCCCAATTATCCGAACATCCAATTATCCGAACACTTTTTCCAAAAAAAAAATAAAAAAAATCAGGAGCCACCAGTCATGTTAGACTACATTTCTGAATCTTTTGATGCGGCAAGCTTCAAATGTGTGCGAACAATTTGTAGAGGATATGATGGGCTAATGGTCGGTCGCTTACGTACAAGAAGTCAGTTAGATCATAAAGTCAGTTAATATCTGGTTTACCAATCCAGTGTACGTGTGCGTTCTAGGCAGAACACTGGCTAAACAGACAGTTCAACTTAAAATAATTGTGTCTGCTACTACAGCAGAATAATTTTGGTGTACAAGTATTTCTGGACTGTCAGGTGCGATATAGCATCTTCCAGTAGGCCTAAAGCATATAAAAGGAACTGCAATGTTTTGTCAATTGAAACGAAAACAGAAATTATCAAGAGACTAGGAAAAGATGAAACTGTGTCTTCACTTGCGAGGATTTTCAATGTTGGGAAAGCTACCGTCTCTGACATCAAAAGTAACAAGGATAAAATTATGAGTTTTTGCATCGAAATTGGATAGTGAAAATGGGTCGAAGAAACGTAAAACCATGAGAAATGCGAAAGATTTGAAATTGGAAGAGGCTTTGTATATATGGTTTGTGCAAAGAAGAAGCAAAGGGGAACCTGTCTCTGGCTCTCTATTGTGTGAAAAGGCACTTCAGTTCAACAATCAACTTGACGGTCCTCCTGACTTTAAGGCTAGCCAGGGATGGTTAAGAAACTTTAAATCTCGACATGGCATACGAGAATTGGAGATTCAAGGGGAATCTTTATCTAGTGATGCAACTGCCGCTGAAAATTTTAAAGAAACATTCTTGGCTTTTTTGGAAGAAGAAGGTTTATTCACTCGATGATGTGTATAATGCCGATGAGACTGGCTTATACTGGAAATCATTGCCTCAAAAATCACTTGCATCTCAGCACGAAGCATCTGCCCCTGGGTTTAAAAAGTGCAATTTTGGTAACAAATTTTGCCGCGAATGCCAGTGGAAGTCATCGTTCACCGATGCGGTGCTAATGATCGGCGAAGCCAAAAAACCACGTTGTTTAAAGAATGTGACATGTCTCCCATTGTGCCACAAAGCACAGAAGAGTGCTTGGATGAATAGTGAAATATTTCTTGATTGGTATACAAATCAGTTCATCCCAAATGTGAAGAGGTTGAGAGAACAAGAAAAGAAAACTGGAAACGAATTTCTTCTACTGGACAATGCACCATCTCATCCAGAGACGGATACATTGAATGCAGTTGATGCAAATTTTAAAGTAATTTTTCTGCCTCCCAATGTAACAGCACTGATTCAACCAATGGATCAGGGTGTTATAGCAAAGCTTAAAAAGATGTACAAGAAGGAAGTCCTGCGTCGTTTATTGTTGGCTGAAGATGAAGAAAGTGGGGTGGCGTTTTCCAAAAAGCTTAATCTCAAAGACTGCTGCTATATGTTAGCTGATGCTTGGACCACCCTGTCACAGGATAATCTCGACAAGGCTTGGAATAGATTGCTTGGGAAAAAGGAGGAAATGAAACTACTGCAGGGGACACAAATGATGATTGTATAAATGAAGTTGTGGAACTGTTTCAAGCAATGCCCGGATTTTCGGAATGTGACAAAGATGAGGCACTCATGTGGCTAGAAGATGATAATGATTCTGGTTTTCAGTTTTTGAATGACGAAGAAATGTTGTTTTGTGCAAGAAGAAAAAAAATGCATGTAGTGACCGATGATAAAGACTCCTCAGAAGTACATGATGTACTTGTAGATTAAAGAAGAAAACCCAAAACGTTGACCAAGTCCTGAAGAGGCCTTTATAGCACTAGAAACAGCGATGGCTTGGTACGAGCAAGAAGATGACAGCTGTCCTACACAGCTTCTGCTGTTGAAGAGAATGCGGGACTTAGCAGCCGAGCTTTTAACAGCTTGTTATTTTTAATTATTTTGTGGGTTATTATCAACAAAACACTACTATTTACCTGAAAGTTTCTGCAAAATTATTTAAACTAGTATTAGAAATTAAAACTGAGAAAATAAGACAAATAGTGTTCTCACTTCTTGCCGTGTTTCCTCGCACAAGCAAGGAAAACTTCAGGATTTCAGAATACACGTAACGATTTATTGAACGATAATGAGATTACAGAGATTATAGCTGGTATAACCGAAGATAGCTGGTAAAAGCACAGTAGAAGTAATGAGAAAAAAAAACCTGAGTTAATCTCTAAAAACGAACAGATTTATAACAAAAACCTACTACCTAAGAAACATCTAGAAAAAAAAATGCACAAGCAAACATTTCATTTGCCGTCAAAGCAGTGACATCATCAAACGTCATGTGGGACCCAAAGATGCAGCAATAGAGAATACAGTCAGCGACCCATAGCTTGACTGCTTGCGTCAGGGTCAGCGAACTAGAGCTGACCACGACCCTACTCCACCTCCACGTGGTGGTCCTTGAAACAGGCTGCATCACTGCAGTCTGGCTGAGAGAGTAGGAATCGAAGAGGGAAGGCAAACCCGGTCCCAAAAAATGTCGTGCTGAAGTCGGATGTGTCGGCCGAAAGGCGCAGATATCGCAGCTCCGGTGTAAACAGACACAACGCAACCAACGTCCTTTTCAGGACGAACGAGGAAGGAAGAAGAAGAAGAAGAAACGTCATGTAGCCCCTGGAAAACGTCAATGTACACTCGTGAAAGAATGAGAGTGAGAAGGCAAATAACGTCTTAGATTATTATGAAAATAGTTCTAACCTCGCGGATTCCCTGAAAGGGTCTCGGGGACTACACTTTGATGAGAACCGCTGAACTAGATAAATTGGTATTATTTAAATACCCCCCCCCCCCCAACCAATTATCTTCCCCCGAGAGCGGTATACCAGTAAGACTAAGCTCTTATAAGTCTGCATTACAGACAGGCAGAGAAGTCCCAAAAGTATTTAGCACCCGGGGCGGATCCTACCTTTGGCACCCTCCCCCACATTAAGAAACACATTCGCAAGAGAATTTTTAACAGTAAGTACTCTCATAATATTGTCCGACGGCACCCTCTTCCTGGAAGTGTCCGACGGCACCCTCTTCCTGTATGTCACCCGAGGCGGACAGGCCCCCCCCCCCCCACTCACACTCCCCTTAGTACGCCACTGCAGACAGGGGGTATACTGTGTTGGTGTTGCGCAGCCTTTCTCGATTTTTGTCCTGGAGCAACCCTGGAAATAATGTTCAAGTGTCAGGGAACCCCTGTATAAAAATGATTGCATCTACAGCTCACGGTTCGCTAGCGTGCTCAGTAAGTTGTAAATATAAAAATGATTGCATCTACAGCTCACGGTTCGCTAGCGTGCTCAGTAAGTTGTAAATATAAAAATGATTGCATCTACAACTCACGGTTCGCTAGCGTGCTCAGTAAGTTGTAAATATAAAAATGACGTTCTCTAGCGTGCTCAGTAAGTTGTAAATATAAAAATGATTGCATCTACAGCTCACGGTTCGCTAGCGTGATCAGTAAGTTGTAAATATAAAAATGATTGCATCTACAGCTCACGGTTCGCTAGCGTGATCAGTAAGTTGTAAATATAAAAATGATTGCATCTACAGCTCACGGTTCTCTAGCGAGCTCAGTAAGTTGTAAATATAAAAATGAGGTTCTCTAGCGTGCTCAGTAAGTTGTAAATATAAAAATGATTGCATCTACAGCTCACCGTTCGCTAGCGTGATCAGTAAGTTGTAAATATAAAAATGAGGTTCTCTAGCGTGATCAGTAAGTTGTAAATATAAAAATGGTTGCATCTACAGCTCGCGGTTCTCTAGCGTGATCAGTAAGTTGTAAATATAAAAATGATTGCATCTACAGCTCACGGTTCTCTAGCGTGCTCAGTAAGTTGTAAATATAAAAATGATTGCATCTACAGCTCACGGTTCGCTAGCGTGCTCAATAAGTTGTAAATATAAAAATGATTGCATCTACAGCTCACGGTTCTCTAGCGTGCTCAGAAAGTTGTAAATATAAAAATGATTGCATCTACAGCTCACGGTTCGCTAACGTGCTCAGTAAGTTGTAAATATAAAAATGATTGCATCTACAGCTCACGGTTCTTTAGCGTGCTCAGTAAGTTTTAAATATAAAAATGATTGCATCTACAACTCACGGTTCGCTAGCGTGCTCAGTAAGTTGTAAATATAAAAATGATTGCATCTACAGCTCACGGTTCTCTAGCGTGCTCAGTAAGTTGTAAATATAAAAATGATTGCATCTACAGCTCACGGTTCGCTAGCGTGATCAGTAAGTTGTAAATATAAAAATGAAATTCTCTAGCGTGCTCAGTAAGTTGTAAATATAAAAATGATTGCATCTACAGCTCACGGTTCGCTAGCGTGATCAGTAAGTTGTAAATATAAAAATGATTGCATCTACAGCTCACGGTTCTCTAGCGTGCTCAGTAAGTTGTAAATATAAAAATGATTGCATCTACAGCTCACGGTTCGCTAACGTGCTCAGTAAGTTGTAAATATAAAAATGATTGCATCTACAGCTCACGGTTCTCTAGCGTGATCAGTAAGTTGTAAATATAAAAATGATTGCATCTACAGCTCACGGTTCTCTAGCGTGATCAGTAAGTTGTAAATATAAAAATGATTGCATCTACAGCTCACGGTTCTCTAGCGTGCTCAGTAAGTTAAAAAATATAAAAATGATTGCATCTACAGCTCACGGTTCTCTAGCGCGCTCAGTAAGTTGTAAATATAAAAATGAGGTTCTCTAGCGTGCTCAGTAAGTTGTAAATATAAAAATGATTGCATCTACAGCTCACGGTTCTCTAGCGTGCTCAGTAAGTTGTAAATATAAAAATGATTGCATCTACAGCTCACGGTTCTCTAGCGTGATCAGTAAGTTGTAAATATAAAAATGATTGCATCTACAGCTCACGGTTCTCTAGCGTGATCAGTAAGTTGTAAATATAAAAATGATTGCATCTACAGCTCACGGTTCTCTAGCGTGATCAGTAAGTTGTAAATATAAAAATGATTGCATCTACAGCTCACGGTTCTCTAGCGTGATCAGTAAGTTGTAAATATAAAAATGATTGCATCTACAGCTCACGGTTCTCTAGCGTGATCAGTAAGTTGTAAATATAAAAATGATTGCATCTACAGCTCACGGTTCTCTAGCGTGATCAGTAAGTTGTAAATATAAAAATGATTGCATCTACAGCTCGCGGTGCTCTAGCGTGATCAGTAAGTTGTAAATATAAAAATGAGGTTCTCTAGCGTGCTCAGTAAGTTGTAAATATAAAAATGATTGCATCTACAGCTCACGGTTCGCTAGCGTGCTCAGTAAGTTGTAAATATAAAAATGATTGCATCTACAGCTCACGGTTCTCTAGCGTGCTCAGTAAGTTGTAAATATAAAAATGATTGCATCTACAGCTCACGGTTCGCTAACGTGCTCAGTAAGTTGTAAATATAAAAATGATTGCATCTACAGCTCACGGTTCTTTAGCGTGCTCAGTAAGTTGTAAATATCTTCTTCTTCTTCCTCGTTCGCCCTGAAAAGGACGGTGGTTGCGTTGTGTCTGTTTACGCCGTAGCTGTGATATCTGCACCTTTCGGTCGACACATCCGACTTCAGCACGGCATTTTTTAGGAACCGGGTTTGCCTTCCCATTGCGATCCGTACTCGCTCAGCCAGACTGCACTGCTGCAGACTGTTTCCAGGACCACCACGTGGAGGTGGAGTACGGGCTTGGCCAGCTCTGGTTCGTTGATCCTGATGCAAGCAGTCAAGCTATGGGTCGCTGACTGCATTCACTATTGCTGCATCTTTGGGTCCCAGTTGTAAATATAAAAATGATCGCATCTACAACTCACGGTTCGCTAGTGTGCTCAGTAAGTTGTAAATATAATAATCCAATAATAATTGTCAATGCTCTTTTGAGTAGAGAATGTTTCTTTTTTTTTTATAATGTTGATCTGTTTATTTTGTCCAACTTATTAGCCTATACGTTTTGTGTGGTTGCCCCTTCCCACAAAGGATATTAACTGTAATGCAAGTCAGTAATGTGGGCAGAAGACGTTTAATTTTTTAAAAATTTCCTACTTGCTTTTTTCACCTTATTCAAGTAGGCCTAAAAGTTTTAACACAAATATCTACTCTACAAGATGCTAATAAAATATGGTATTTCGAGATGGAGAGGCTGACGCCATCAGTCTACCATCCTCCCACTACGTGCAATACAGCGATCACCAATTATATATAACTAGCAATAACCCGTCAAACCACGGGTTTTTAATTATAATGTGCTGTTTCCGTTCCCGGATGAGCAGATAGAAGTACATTCTTAGAGTGTTTTTGGTTTCTTTCCATTATACAGTGTAATCAAACTGTTCACGAAGACCGTCATTTGAACGTTTTTCTTTGTTGATTGTAAAAATTTTCGGGAGAGTATATAAAATGAAAACAATACAATTTTTCAACACGATGCATTCCTCAGCTGTGACCAACGTACACGGCGAGAATTATGTTATTTTAGATTCAATTTAAAAGTTCTTTGATGACAACATTTCGTGTGAAAGTGCGTGGATTGTTTTCAAAGAGTGTTCCCTGATAATAAGTAGTTTTAACAAAAACTTTCAAGTTTTCATGATTTGTACGTCGGGTGAGGGCTCATGCACACCAATTTTTACGCACTTTTTTTTTTTTTGTCGAGCGTTACTAATTTCGTGAAAGAATTAAAAAAAACAAAAACCAAAGTATTTGTTTTATATAACACCCACGCCGCGCAAGTTGCACACCGTGCGTTGCGCAATTTTTTTTCCTGGCGCGAGTCACTATTTTGAGTGAGACCGACCGACGCAACATACATCGGTAATTATGTTAGTTGGGATGGAATGGGATTATCAGCAGCCTCCCTTGTCTCGCGTCAAAAACCGATAATGGACTCAACCAAGTGAACAATGTCCTACTGCGCACTGTCATACAGGGTTGCTGGGTCACCGTTCATCACTGCGAGCGCTAACAACGCCCGGCATGAGAAGTTAAAAAAACTACGTTTATTATTTTGTCCCATCACCATCTCTCGCGGAAACCCTAGCGAACTGTCGCGGAACCCTAGCGTTCCGTGAAACCACGGTTGAGAAACCTTGCTGTAGCAGATACGACAAAATATACCATTTGCAAATGTTTTTAAAAAATCTGCCATACACCTGGGGGTAGATACCCCTTTAGTTCCCAGGGGGTCTCTGATGAGACAAAGATAGAATAGGACTTGTGTGCTCCCTTAGGCATGTCGTAGAAGGCAAATATTTTAACTAGTAATTGAGGCTGGAAATCTCATCATGTCAAACAAAATGATACAGAAACGACCGCTGCAAGAGTAAGTGAATGTTCGGTGCAGGCTTCCTTCCACATGCAGGGTACAGGAGAATGATGATGATGGGGATTTGTTGTTGTTGTTGTTGTTGTTGGTAAAGGATCCCGTTACACTCCCATTGAGGCATATTGGGAATGTGGTGTCAGACCCATATTTTCTTGACCATCGGCACACTAGGGGTGATGTGGTCAGCATCACGCCGGCCGCCTTAACCTTCCCAGAGTTTCCCTGGTACCCAATTTTTGAGACTGGGTCGACCCAGAGCCGTTTGAGGTCTAAAAAATCTCACCTCAACTGGGGATCGAACCTTGGACCACCGAGCTAGGAAGTGAGTGCACTAACCACTGCGCTACCGTGGCTCCTGTTGTTGTTGTTGTTTAACTAGGGCCTGCTGAGCTTCTCCCTCTTTAGCAGCCAGTACCAAGTTGAAGACTCCTTGGTATTATCTACACTGTAGATCTAGGCTTTTCCTGTGACTTTTCTGCTATTCTGAAACGTGCTGAGTTGAAGTCATGAGCTCCAGTGTCTCCAGCTTGGTTTGCATTTAAAGGATCGTCACATCTCGTTCCAAGCTAGGAGTAAGAAGCGTGTGACATACTGTGCCGTCCCCGCCATCCAAGGGGGCTCTCCAATTATGGAGAGCTAAAATACTGTACTCTGATTCAGGGCAATTCCAAGGAATTGTCACGTCCTGCACTTCTCAGCTTCCCCTGCCTATCTCTGGGTCCATAGTGAGATCCTTCTGCATGCAGTCAACCAAGTCAAAGCCAAAGAATTACGCCTCGGGCTCAAGTGATTCTTCCAAGCTTAATGTGCAATGCTGGGTTCTCAACAAGTTTCACCACAGGGGGAATCCCTGGAAGTGTGTGGATGATTTCAAGAGTCAATGAGTATGTAACTAGCCTCACAGACACAGGTTCACTTCCACGTGCATATATTGTAGCGTTGTGCATAGCTGGTGGTCATATAAGGATGACTCCAGATACGCCTCCGTGCAAGATGATGGAGATAACAACATGGGAATGGTTGCTTCTTGTAAGGGAAGTAATCGTTATTTCACACGCTCGAACTAAAGGGAGAGCAATTATAGTCAGGAAGAAAATATGCACATCTAAACATCATTTTTAATGGGGGTTTTTTCAGTCCAGTAAAATATGCCCATGATTACTGTGCTAAAAAAAGACATATAATAGAAAAACTTCTGGCTGACAAGACTGCCAAAAAAGAAGCGCAAGTCTCAAAATATTACTGATAAAGTGGACTTACTAAATGTCAAGACAAAAGTGCATCCGTAGAGTATTTGTGACTATTATATGGTATCAGTTCATCTACCATCTATGATGTAATGAAACACAAAGAAAACGTACTACATTGTTATGCTGATAGGGATTTACACAAGTTAACGTAACACATTAAGTCGTTACGCCAGACAAAGAATGTATAAATAGACAAAGTGTTAATGGAGTGTATCCCGACTGCGTCGAAGCGAAAAATATCCTCTCACTTGTTCTCTTGTCATAACCCAGGCACATAGTTTCCATGAGTAGTTCGGCATGATGGCACATGTGAGTTTATATCGGTCTCGTATTGTAACTGGCTATTGTTCCGTGGTTTAAGTGTATTGTTCTATTGTAAAACTGACTTAGTATCAGATTTTTATTTTTTTTATTTATCATTGTTTTTTTTAAAATGTAAATTTAAGCCATGCAATGGTCGCTGTATTTTAAGCCTAGGTACCCGAATTCTGGAAAAATACCCTATATCCGGCAACCCACATTTCCCAGACATGCCTGATTAGTTGTCCCATACTTGTATGTGTGTGTGTGGTGCGCAGGGTGCAGATCAATAGCAAACAGAAACTGTATCCAAAGCTTATGGAAATCGCAATGATCTATAGCAGTGTTGTCGACTCGAGTCAATCGACTCAGACTCGAGTCGGACTTAAGTCACCACTACTAATTAGGTGTAAGCGACTCGACTCGATTCGACTCGAGATTTGCCAATTTTGGTGAACCGATTCGCCGTCCTCATTCATTACTTATTGTTACGCATAAGAATTTTGCTATGGTATCTGTGTACTCAATTTTTCTAATGCAAGGTATATAACTCTTGGAATTGAAGTTAATTTTTACTTTAAGTGGTTACCTGTTCTTATGCCCTTCGGTTGCCGATATTGTGGTTTGACCGATCTTGGGTCGTGTCCATTTATGGAGCGCGCAGGCCCACTTTTCGTGGAAACGGTTGGCAACCTGCGTCGCTAGTTATTTCCTATCCTTATAAGGCTCGATTTTAAGTGTCGTTCTTAGAATATGCCCATAGCTTCGATGTTGTGTGAATTGTATTCAAATCGAAAGTTTCTGCGCATGTCTGTTTTTGGTTGTGGGTTTTGAACAAGCTTCCGCCCGGGAGTGTCACAGATTTGATCGAGAGAGCTAGACGCTTTTTCAGCGTCTGTGATGATCATATTGTTCGGGGAATGGAAGTCCTCTATAGTGTTTGTTCATCTCAGATGATATTCCCCTTTTGTGATTCAAAGCGCCTGGAGGCGAGTGAGTTGTGTATTTATTCCTGAAGAGAAGGTAATTGCTCTACTTGATTATCATTGTCGCTAACTTTCATGAATGACATTTTGTGCCTATTTACCAACTTTCCCTGGGCGGGAAAGAGTCTACGTTATGAGAAGTTTCCAACTCACGAATCACCATGTTGTTATGCATCGGGTTGATGCATGTCCTAAAGGCTATCTACTTGTTGGACTTTGCTGCTCTGGCGGTTCCACGTCAGTTTAGGTTCGATACCTTGGTTATTAAAGGAAATTAGAGGATATTACTTGATACTCCAGAAGTCATGCCTGTCTTGCTGGAGGTCAGAAAAGGAGAAGGGATTTAATCTCCTACATTTTTATATATATATATATATATATATATATATATATATATATATATATATATATATATATATATATATATATATATATATATATATATATATATATATATATATATCGGCTGTTATAGAAAAGGATGATGATTTCCACACCTGAATACATTTACAGTCGTTTACAATGCATTGACGCCAGTTACATTATTCTCCATTAACATGCTGTGATGTCTACAAGTGTTGTCAGTGACTATGCCATTTCGATGTCGTCGTTGTGTCGTTAATAAATATTGAGAAAACGTCACTAGCTCTTCAACACCTTTATGACTTTCCTCGTCGTGAGTCAGTGATGTACTCTGTACTACGTAATGTGGACAATGTTGCCTCTGTACATTAATACTACTGGACCGTAAGGATGGATACCCACAATATATACTTACAACATCATGTTACATCCCAGAAGGACCAATTCCTTCATCTCTAGAGATTGGTACCCATCCACAACGGTGTAACGATATACATACATACTTCAAGTAAAACAATCACACTTTTACATTTGGTGGCCATAAGCTGGTTTGGTCTGGTGCCAGCAGACACGGGGTCCCTTACCCGCTACATTCTTCTACATTCTTCAAGACATCCATCTACATCTACATGATTTTCAAAGTACTCGGCGTTGCCCGGTAGATATCAGAAATTGCAACCTGAACCTGATTCAAGAAAATTGACAGTACCCGGCGTTGCAGCATACATTGAGAGTTGTTCTCAAGTACCGGGATAATCGATATGTTCCTGCTAGAAGGCCAAGTTCTGTACTGAATCAAGTTGCTGTTACGTTGAGAAGGACAAGTTCCTATGCTATTAAGTTGCTATTGTTGGATAAGAAGGCCAAGTACCGTAACTACGTACCGTTTCATTGTTCAGAAGCTCAGTTCTACCATCGTCCTGGCAGTTATGACGCAAGTTCACATGTGCGATCAACGTTGGATCTTCTGACCATAGAATGCTGATCATCACATGTTCTTTGCTCTACTGACGTTGGATTTCCATAAGTTAAGTGGCCTGTTTTGTTGTGAACTGTGCCCTTATACTTCTGCTGAGCCTTCTGTTTCTTCTCATTCTTATATTGTTATATGTTTATATGTTATTTGTTTATTTATATGTTTACATTTTCAGTGGGTTTTCGGTTGGGCGGTGTCTCCTTTTAGATGATACCACGTAACAGAGGTTATCTATTGAGAGCGTGTCGTTAGGAACAGAGCAATTTCCTTAATTGGAAATTGTTAGCAATAACTATTGCTATTTTCGTTTAGTTGTGACGACATGTGCAGTTTTGTTTTCGTTATTTTTTCGCATTCTTTAGTTTTGTTTTGATTTGTTTGTACTTGTAGGTCTCCTCTTTTCTATTGTTTAGTTTTATACACCATTTATATTTATACACTGTGGTGTCATGTCTTTTGTTTAATTTTCTCGCAGATATCACACTTTTTGTGATATTTTCTTTATTTTTCGCTGTATAATTAGTTGATTCCTGCGAATGTTTTCGTATTGTTTCTGATCATTGTTATTGTTTACATTGTTATTGTTTACATTGTGATTTTGTTTACACTGTGATTTTGTTTACATTGTTATTAGTTACACTTATGGTAATTAATTAATGGATTATACTGATGCACTATTATTAATACACTGATGATAAATAAATGATGAATAGTGTCATGCACTATTGAATGGGAAGTGCACCTATGATGAAGAATTGACTGATGATATTTCTATAAAGGTTCATATACAAGTTCTTGGACATAGACTTGTTTCCCACAGAGATTGGGATAATATAATGTGATGTGATTATTCAAGTGCTTGATTTAAGACTTGTTACTATTAAGATTGAAATAAGTTAGTTAATTATTTCAAGTTTTGTGACTCATAATATTAGACAATATGTCTACACTTGAGTACTTTATTGAGCAGGGTAAATCCCTTGGAAAGACTGGTGATAAATTGGAGGAATATGCGACTGCTCAATATGACAAAGCATTAAAGTTGGAAGAAAAAAGAATGGAAAGTGAAGCTGAACAAAAGAAAATAGAAGCTGAAAATTTAAAATTGCAGATGCAGTTTGATGAAAGGAGATTCCAGTTGGAGATGGAAAAACAAAAAAGAGTAGATGAAGACAGGACGTTACAAAGAGAGGCTGATGAGAGAAAAGAAAAAGAAAAAATGGAGCATGAAGAAAAACTCTTAACTTTAGAGTTAGAGAAATTGAAAGTGATGAACATGGGTAATGCTAATGATGCAAATAAGGGGTCATCTACTGATAAGGCTAATGCTAACATCTTTAAGATTAAGCTACCGGCATTTAGTCCTTCCAGTGATGACATAACGTTCTATCTAGACAGATTTGAACGATCACGTAAAACACATAACATAGACAAATCACTATATGTTGATCAATTGTCAAATATACTAAAAGGTGAAGCTCTAAGCATGTTAAGCATGGTAGATGAGCCTGACAAGAACAATTATGAAGTTGTCAGGGCGGCTTTGTTAAAGAAGTACCAACTTAACGAAGACGGCTATCGTCTACAATTTAAAAATATGTTGCCAGAAACTGGAGTAGAATTCTCTGAGTTTATTGCAAAAATACGTCTTACTTTTACATGTTGGGTTGAGCTGTCAAAGACAGATCATACTTATGAAGCACTGATGGACTTAATACTTAGGGACAAAGTCATGTCTTCTGTCAGTGAGTCTTTTCTTGCTTTCCTTCATGAGCGTAAACCTAAAATCATAAAAGAAATGGAAGATTTCTGTTGCCAGTATGTAACTGTGCACCCTCACATAACCATTAGTAACTCTAAAGTGAAAGAAGGTTTGCCTGTTGCTTCGGCAGCACCATATGGCTCAAACTTTGTTCGTAAATTCCAGGGTACTCAACAAAATTTCGATAGGAAGAGTAACCATAATTATGCTCAGAATTATGGCAATCAATCTCATGGTGATTCTTCTTCGAAGAATTGGAGACGAGCTGACAGTCCACGTTACTTTCAACCTAATAATTTTAGGCATTTCAGAAGAGGATATAATAGTAAAGGATATTCCTCGCGAAGACCTCAAAACAAAACTGATAGATGTTCTCATCAATGTGGACATGATAATAAATATGGAAACTGGAATTCAAACCAGGATAATAATTACAATAGAGAACACAATAACTTCAGAGATAATAATAACTCTGATAACTTCAGAGGTAATAATAGTCGCGGTAGATCTCAATACAAAAAAAAGAGATATCAGCAGGCTAACTCCGTACAACAAGAATCTCAAGAAGCCTGTAATCAGGTTGTTAATAATAAAAACTCTGACGCTGTCACATGTTCTGCCTTTGACTTTGGGAGAGCAAACAAATGCCCCCAATGCAGTACTTTGTTCGAACCGACCACCGTAACTACTTTGAGTTGTGGTCACCCTCTTCCCGCTCTTCCTGCTGCAGTTGCACATGATGGGAGAGGTTCTCTAATCCTACATAAGGGTCTTGTAAATAATAATCTGGTCTCAGTCCTTTTCGATTCCGGATGCACCACTATTGGTGTTAGACAAACTCTTGTAGATCCCTCTTGTGCTACAGGAAAAGTAATCAAATGTGTCACATTTGGCGGCACTTTAGAGAAATATCCTACTGCTGTAATTCACATCGCCACTCCTTTCTTTACCGGAGATGTGCACGCTTGTCTCTTACCTAATCCTATTGCGGACCTTATTATCGGTCGTATTCACGGAGTTAGGGAATGTACCCCACAGCAGATTGCTGCTTGTGAAGATCATAATATGCAAGCTACCAATGCAGTGGTTACAAGAGCACAAGCTCTACAGACACCTCAAACTTCATTGACTAGTAATAATGAAGTGCATAGCCAAGACAGTCACTTGGTTATTTCTCGTGACTCTTTCATAAAATTACAAGAAGAAGATCCTTCTCTAAAAAAATTCTTCATTCTTGCAAAAAAAGGTGATCCAAATCAGGATACAAATACAAAATCTTGGATTACTATGAAGAACGGCGTACTTGTACGTATGGTACAAGACTCGACTACGTCTGCACATTCGCAAATTCTTGTTCCAAAGAGTATGAGATTGCAAATATTGCAACATGCTCATGACTCGCAATGTGCTGGACATATGGGTTTTTCCCGTACAAAGTCGAGAGTCCTTGCGGCTTTCTTTTGGCCTTTTGTAAACAAGGACATTCGTATTTACTGCCGATCTAGTAAAGTATGTCAGGAGGTCAAATCTAGAGGACCACGACAT
Organism: Oreohelix idahoensis; assembly: GCA_024509875.1. Lineage (NCBI taxonomy): Eukaryota > Metazoa > Mollusca > Gastropoda > Stylommatophora > Oreohelicidae > Oreohelix > Oreohelix idahoensis. The sequence goes on along the minus strand of JAMPIV010009810.1, from coordinate 420,481 downwards.
GCTGCGCCTATCCAGGCTGCTGACATCCCTATTCGGCCATTTCAGAAAATGGCTATAGATATTATTGGCCCTTTTAAGATCAAGTCGGCCAGAGGACATCAGTTTATCCTTACATGTGTCGATATGTGTACACGTTGGCCAGTGGCTATACCTCTTAAGAGCATTTCCACTGCCGATATCGCAGACGCTCTTTGGCTGATATTTTCTCGGTTGGGTTTCCCCGGAGAAATACTGTCAGACCATGGCACGCAACTTATATCGGACACTATGTCACAGGTAATGTCTACACTACATATTAAAAGATCTCTTAGTAGTATCTATCACCCAATGTCTAATGGGTTAGTTGAGCGTTTGAATAGATCACTCAAGACTTTGCTTGGTAAGATAACTGAAGATCATCCTCAAGATTGGGACAGAGTTTTACCCGCAGCTCTCTTTGCTTATAGAGAGGTCCCTAATGAACACACAGGATTTTCTCTCTTTGAACTTTTCTTTGGCGCGAAACCGCGCGGCCCTATATCTTTGCTACATGATCTTATCACTGCCGATGATATTAGCGATGACACTCAATCTTCATATGAGTATGTCATTGCTCTGAGGCAAAAGATCACCGAGGCATGCAAACTAGCAACTGCTTCATCAGAAATTGCTAAAGAAAAGGCAAGGCAGTTTGCAAATAAGAATAGATGTCTACGACAACTTTGTCCAGGTGACAAAGCATTCGTCCTACTTCCCAGTAGGGAAAATAGACTTCTTATTGCATGGAAAGGTCCGTATGCAGTAGTCTCACGAATTTCCGATGTTGACTATGTGGTCGATATTGATGGAAAGCATAAAACTTTCCATATCAACATGCTGACGGAATTTCATGAACGTCCAGACTATTTGCTGCCTATTTTTCAGGCAACGGACGATTCGCATGTTCCGCATGGTCATTACTCATCCCTGTCAGTCATACAGGATGAGGAAACTACTTTTTCTGATGTCAATCTTCCTCTTCCAGTGATTCCCATACATTCCACGGAATCTTGGAAAAAACATCACTGTTTCTCCTAATCTTTCCGCTGAAGAACATCGACAAATCTCTTCGATGTTACAAACATTTCAGGATGTCCTAACTGACATCCCTGGACACACACATGTCATAGAACATGACATAATTCTTACTGACAATAATCCTATTAGGGTTAGACCTTATCCTATCCCTATACACTTTCAATCACAAGTCGAGAAAGAATTAGACGAAATGATTCGATTAAACATAATTGAACCATCAACTTCACCATATTCTTCTTCCATGGTTATTGTCCGGAAGAAAGACAAGAACATACGCATTTGCGTTGATTATCGCAAATTGAATCAAGTCACAAGGTTCGATGCTGAACCGATGCCTTTATTAGAAGATCTGCTTATTAATAATAATAGCCCCTTCAGTCATAACTGACTATGGGAATGCGCCCCTGAGGTGACAGCCCTCAGCTGCTTATTTTCCTGGTGCTTTTCGACGTTTTCTCCTCACCTCTGCTTCTTGTGTAAGCCTCTCTTCGCCCAATCTGAGGTGGCGCCGTAAATAGCATCGCCACTTAGTGCGATCGGCAGCTTCATCCTCCTATGTTGCTGGATCCATGTCCAGTGCCCTCATATCTCTCTTGCACACATCTTTGAACCTTAGCTGTGGTCGCCCAACTGTTCTCTTGCCATCTGCTAATTGTCCGTAGAAGATATCTTTTGGGATGCGACCATCTTCCATGCGGCGAACATGGCCAAGCCAGCGAAGTCTGCGTTGTCTAAGAAGCATATACATACTTTGAAGGCCAGCACGTGACAACACCTCGACATTTGTCACTTTATCTTTCCACGAGATGCCGAGGATGCGGCGTAGACACCGCAAATGGAAAGTATTGAGCCTTCTTTCTTGCTTAGCATAGGTCGTCCAGGTCTCGCTGCCATATAGGAGTGTGCTGGTGACGCAGGCATTATATACCGCAGCTTTGGTCTTCATTGTGAGTTTAGAGTTTCCCCAAACACGCGATGTGAGGCGGGCAAAGGTAGCTGCAGCTTTGCCAATGCGGCTGTCGATTTCTGTATCCAGTGAGAGTTTGTCATTGATGGTAGACCCTAGGTATGTGAAGTGGCGCACCACTGCCAATTCATAGTTATCGATAGTGATAACTGGTGCAGCACCCACATCCTGACTCAGCACATTCGTTTTCTTTAGACTTATTGTGAGGCCAAAGTCCTTGCATGCTTTAGTGAAGCGATTCATCAAGCTCTGAAGCTCCTGTTGGCTTTGAGTGACGACTGCAGCATCATCAGCGAACAACAAGTCTCTTATAGTGACCCTTCTGATTTTTGTTTTTGCCTTCAGCCTTGAAAGATTAAACAGACGGCCATCTGACCTAGTGTGAAGGCATATTCCTTCAGTTGCATCTCTGAATGCATGTTTCAAGAGTAAGGCAAAGAAAATTCCGAAGAGGGTCGGAGCCAGAACACAGCCTTGTTTAACGCCACTTCGTATATCAAAGGGCTTTGACGTGCTTCCAGCATATTGGACTGCTCCCTTCATGCCGTCATGGAATGACTTTATCATTTCCAGCATTTTAGAAGGGCAACCTATTTTCAGGAGGATTTTAAAGAGTCCATCCCTACTAACCAGGTCGAATGCTTTTGTGAGGTCTATAAAGGCGATATATAATGGTCTTTTCTGCTCTCTTGATTTTTCCTGAAGCTGGCGGAGAGAGAAGATCATGTCTGTTGTTGATCTGCCAGCTCGGAATCCACACTGTGACTCTGGATATATGCGCTCAGCTAACTTGTGTAGTCGCATTAAGATGACTTTGGCAAAAACCTTACCAACAATACTAAGAAGAGAGATGCCTCTGTAGTTATTGCAATCACTTCTGTCTCCTTTATTTTTATACAGTGTTACAATCTTGGCATCTCGCATGTCTTGAGGAATAGTTGTCTCTTCCCAGCACTGGCACAGCATCCTATGCAGGGGATGTAATAGCGTGCTCTTACAGCATTTGATTAAATCAGGAGGAATCTCATCACTGCCTGGTGCTTTGCCAGAGGCCAAGCTATCAATGGCCTTGCTGAGTTCCTCTAATGTTGGTTCGGCATCCAGCTCCTCCATAGTTGGCAGACTGTTGACACCATCAAGGGCTGCAGGCGTAACGGTATTGTCTCTAGCGTAAAGCTCAGAGTAGTGCTCGACCCACCTCTCCATCTGCTTACCCTTATCGGTTAGCTTCTCTCCGCTGATGGTTTTTAGCGGTGCCGTCTTACTTTTATGGGGGCCAAGTGCTTTCTTTATACCGTCATACATTTGTCTAATGTTGCCTGTTTGCGCTGCGATCTGGATGCTCTCACTGAGCTGGAGCCAGTAGTCATTTGCACAGCGTCGAGCAGTTTGTTGAACTTTGCTTCTCGTAGCCCTCAGGATCGGTAGGGTTCTGGCACTCGGTGAACGTTTGTATTCATTCATAGCACTGCGCTTAGCTTCAATGACAGGTGCCATCACATCTGATGAAGCATCAAACCAGTCATTTGACTTGGCTGTTTTCTTACCAAAGGTGGCAAGTGCAGTACTTTGAATGGTGTTCCGTAGATGCTCCCAGTTCTCTGTAATAGTATCACCATGCTGAGGGCTACTGAGCACTTTCTCGAAGGTCGCAGTGAATTGAGCGATCATGAAAGGGTCTGACATCTTGCTGGTATCAATGCGTGGTTTCCCTTCATGTCTGACACGATAGAGTTTTCTTGGTTGTGCTCTGATTTTGCAACAAACCAAGGAGTGATCTGTATCACAGTCTGCACTATGGTACGAGCGCGTGGAGAGCACAGACCTGAGGAGTGGCCTTCTGACGAGAATCAGGTCAAGTTGGTGCCAGTGCTTGGATCGTGGGTGTCTCCATGACACCTTATGCTGGGGTTTTGTCTGAAAGTAGGTGTTGGTCACGCAGAGGTCATGGTGGACGCACAACTCTAAGAGCCGTTGTCCATTTTCATTCATCTTGCCAATACCAAACCTGCCCAGACATGAAGGCCATGAAACATTATCGACACCCACTCTAGCGTTAAAGTCACCAAGGAGAACAAGCTGTTCTTGCCTAGATATGCTTTTGATAATTGCTGTTAGATTCTCGTAGAACTCATCTTTAGCTTCTGAGGCAGAGTACAAAGTAGGAGCATACACACTGACAAGGGTGATGGGACCTGTGCTAGTTTGCAGGCGGAGCGTTAACAGGCGTTCTGATCCATTCTCGCCTGGTTCAACATTTTAGTTAGCGATTTTTTGACCGCAAAACCTACTCCGTGTTCTCTAGCTTTATTAAGATCTTTCCCTTGCCAATAAAATGTGTAGTCCTTCTCGCTCACCGTTCCAGAGCCCGCCAGGCGCGTTTCCTGAAGTGCAGCTATATCCACCTGAAGTCGTTTAAGCTCATCATTAATTATGGCTGTCTTCCTTACATCGTTTACATCCTGTAGGTTTTCGGATAGTCCAGTCAACATAGTCCGGACGTTCCAGCATCCCAATCTGAGAGTTTGCTTATTTCTATTTTTTCGATAATTGCTTGGTGCAAAATTTTCTGTCCACAGTTCGGGTTTGACCCCAATCCCCATGCACCCAATGGGGAAAGCAGACAGTGGCGGGACAACACCTTATTGACTGGGGGCTGCCCAGCTTGAAGCGGGCGGTAGCTGTCCAGTGAGATCCTAGAACCTCTCCCAATGTCGGAAGTAGCCCCTGGCGCCATGCCCTACGCCAATTGGGCAAAAAGCTTATAACCGGTAACTGCTACTTCCCGTGTTTTGCCGACACCTATAGGGTGAAGCTGGAGTGTCCTCTCCAGGGCGCGAGCTTGGGCACAGTTATATGGAGATCAAGCTGTTGCCCATGCAGCATGTTCCCCCTCTCCACACAGCCGGTAGATCCAAAGGAACGGCAGTAGCAGATACAGTTTGGTACCAGCCATGTCGCAGGAGTTGCCAGAATAATGTCGAATCGACATTAGACTGCCTTAGGGACTCCGACTCCGGATTTATCCTCAGGGTTTACTCCCGAAGCCAATTCCATAAATGGATATTCCCGCAAGGCAGCGGTGGTTTGAATTCAGAGTTCCTTCTCTTAGATAAGCTACTAACCAAGGATCACGAGCCCTATCTGCCCGAAGCTGCTGGTTTTAAGGCGCCAGTCGCTCGCCTTTGCCCCTTCTCCCGTCAGTGGAAACAGTTCCGCCGGGCTCAAATTGAGCCACACGTGAAGGCCGGGAGCTGGACTTGGTTGTCAGAGGCTGTTTGAGGCGCGTGCCATAGAAGTATTTTATCTGCAGTGAGAATCTGCTTATTAGGCTTTCTAATTCTAGATTCTTCACTAAACTTGACTTGTCCAAAGGTTATTGGCAAGTGCCTTTAGCAGATAGTGCCAAACCTCTTACTGCTTTTTCAACACCCAGGGGTCTGTTTCAATGGAATGTTATGCCTTTCGGCCTTATGAACGCCCCTGCTACTTTCGTTCGCATGATGCGTCGAATTCTTTCACATCGTTCAGATGTCATCGCATACTTAGATGATATCTGTCTCTTCAGTGATTCCTGTGAAGATCACTATTTGGGTTTATATGAATTACTGTCGACTCTACGCAAGCATAATTTGACAGCAAAACCCTCTAAAGCCTATGTTGGGTTTGGTGAAATCTCTTTCCTGGGTCATCGTTTTGGTCATGGTCTCTTGAAGACAGAAGACCACAATACTTCCAAAATACTGAACATCTCTGTGCCTAAAACGAAGAAACAAGTTAGGAGTCTCTTAGGTTTAATTCAATTTTATGGGAGATTCATTCCGAATCTATCTTCAATTATGGCACCTCTCTCAACGTTGTTGAAGAAAGGATCGCCTAATCTGGTTCGTTGGTCTCAAGAATGCCAATCTTCCTTGGACCAGATCAAGAATATATTCTCATCTCCTCCCATCTTAAGATTACCTACTCTTGATAGGACTTTTGTTCTTCGAAGTGATGCTTCATCCTCTGGGATCGGAGCAGCACTTATGCAGGAATATTCAGAAACTCTGCATCCTGTTATGTACATTTCTAGGAAACTAAATGCGGCAGAGAGGAATTACTCGGTTCTAGACCGGGAATTGTTGGCTATGGTTTGGTCAATTCTCAAATTACAAAGATTCCTCTTGGGCGCACATTTCATTCTAGAAACTGATCAAAAAGCTCTTACATCTATTCAAACTAGGAACTTGAAGAGTTCAAGATCCACTCGATATGCCATTGCTCTTCAACCTTTTCACTTCACGGTACGAGCTATCCGTGGTTCGGATAATGTGATGGCTGACATTCTGTCGAGATGCCCACATGATTCCAACTAATACTTCTGTCCTATATTTCCAGATATATTACAGATCCATAACACTCCTATGTTAAAATCGTACATTATCACATCTGCTCTCACTTTATGTGAACTCTTATTAATGTGCTTTGTTATCATCTTCTTCTGTTACCATCTTTAATATAACAGAAGAAGGCTGAGTATGCAATATAAGGGCCGAAAGTTCACTCGGCCACAATTATTAATAAAAATGTATTGTATATTATGAAACTTCGTCTTCTTCTTTGATCCTTAGCCGCCGACCGTCAAAGCAGTCAGTGGCCATCACGCCTAGTGGCGTCTTGTAGGGCAACAACAAATTGATTCCACTTTGCTCGGTCGGTGGCCATCCTTCGTACAGTGCCCCAACTCTGGTTCATTCTTTGCATCTCAGCCTCCACAGTCCTCCGCCAGGTTGTTTTTGGTCGGTCTCTCTTTCGTTTTCCTTCAGGGGTCCAAAGCATAGCTGTTCTTGTGATGGCATTGGGGTCTTATGAAACTTAATGGTTGTTAAATAGGATTATATTGATTGTATTTTCTCAGCATATTATTGATGATCTGAGAAGTTACCTTACTGTTGTCAAGCATGAAGAATTGTGAAGTGTATACTTACCGTTGGAACGACAGAAGATGTGTCCTTTTGTCATTGACCTGGATCTTCATGTATCGTCTACGTATTTCATTATGTATTGCATTATAGTATTATTACATGTTTAGGTAATGTAATATTTACTATCACATGTGTACATCCTTTTGAAGCGGTCCTAGGATAATGACACCGCTATTTTGATAATGATTATTATTACACTTGCATACAAGATATGTATATTATGTTTACATGCTAACGTGACCAGCAATGTGATGTGTGGTTGGTGGCACCTCCCCGATATATGTATATATTTTGAGACAGATTTTCTCTGCTGAGATATATTCTCACCTGTCACTCTAGGTGTCGATTTAGCATCATCTTAGGCAGTTTGTCTATTTATCCGCGCATAATTCGTGCGTTTGAGCAGCTTTTAGCTTGCTCGTGGATTTAAAAAAAAAAAAAAGTTTCATTTTTTTTTATCGGGAGGTTGCGGTAATATATTACGCATAAGAATTTTGCTATGGTATCTGTGTACTCAATTTTTCTAATGCAAGGTACATAACTCTTGGAATTGAAGTTACTTTTTACTTTAAGTGGTTACCTGTTCTTATGCCCTTCGATTGCCGATATTGTGGTTTGACCGATCTTGGGTCGTGTCCATTTATGGAGCGCGCAGGCCCACGTTTCGTGGAAACGTTTGGCAACCTGCGTCGATAGTTATTTCCTATCCTTATAAGGCTCGATTTTAAGTGTCGTTCTTAGAATATGCCCATAGCTTCGATGTTGTGTGAATTGTATTCAAATCGAACGTTTCTGCGCATGTCTGTTTTTGGTTGTGGGTTTTGAACAAGCTTCCGCCCGGGAGTGTCACAGATTTGATCGAGAGAGCTAGACGCTTTTTCAGCGTCTGTGATGATCATATTGTTCGGGGAATGGAAGTCCTCTATAGTGTTTGTTCATCTCAGATGATATTCCCCTTTTGTGATTCAAAGCGTCTGGACTTGCTGGAGGTCAGAAAAGAAGAAGGGATTTAATCTCCTACATATATATATATATATATATATATATATATATATATATATATATATATATATATATATATATATATATATATATATATATATATATATATATATATATATATATATATATATATATATATATATATATATATATATATATATATATATCGGCTGTTATAGAAAAGGATGATGATTTCCACATCTGAATACATTTACAGTCGTTTACAAAGCATTGACGCCAGTTACATTATTCTCCATTAACATGCTGTGATGTCTACAAGTGTTGTCAGTGACTATGCCATTTCGATGTCGTCGTTGTGTCGTTAATAAATATTGAGAAAACGTCACTAGCTCTTCAACACCTTTATGACTTTCCTCGTCGTGAGTCAGTGATGTACTCTGTACTACGTAATGTGGACAATGTTGCCTCTGTACATTAATACTACTGGACCGTAAGGATGGATACCCACAATATATACTTACAACATCATGTTACATCCCAGAAGGACCAATTCCTTCATCTCTAGAGATTGGTACCCATCCACAACGGTGTAACGATATACATATATACTTCAAGTAAAACAATTACACCTTTACACTTATTTACTTAATTAATCATCTTAATTAAGGAGAATCCCAAAGTGGTTTTGGTTAAAATCGATTTCACCTAGCCATCACAGTGCTACAAGAATTCATTTGTGCGAACACAGCGTTTTTATAACTTATCAGCGACATTGGACACTGTTCTTAGACAAACATTCAGGGAGACAGACCACCTTTCCTAACAATAACAGGCCGCCACTATGTAATAAAAAATATATATATAAATATTTTAAACACAGGCTTTTAATGCACTAAAAAGCCACAAATAATTTTTCAAGGAGTTTATAGCTTGCAGTAAAAAAATGTAACGTCACATTGACAAAAATCCTGGGGCGCTTAAGCGCTTATCATATATTTTATCCATAAGTGTGTAATGAAGTATAAAGCAGAAATTAATTTCATGTAGAATCTGTCTATTCAACCCACACTGAAAACTGGAAGGAAGTAGATAGTGGATGAAGCTGTTGGTGGTGCCCAAAAGTCGCTCAAGCTGAATGAGGTAATTGGATAAACACAGACTAACGGGCGGGGGGAAGGGGGTGTTTGTCATGGTGACGTCCGCTGGTAGTCACAGGCATCAAACAAGGAACGTAGAGACATGGTAGTTTAAGAAATTAAAGAAGCTGAGAATGATAAGAGGATGCAAAAAGCAGTGCAGCAAGCCAAACAAGACCAACATGGGAAGGAGCCCCGCAAAGGTCCTTGACATGGAATGATATATGGCATATAGCGCCTCTTATACTCAGCTTCATTATCAGATCAATGTACGATCTCCTGCCATCGTCCGCAAACCTTGTGAGATGGGGAAAGTCTGATGATGCTCATTGTCACCTTTGCCATGAGAAGCTGGCACTTGGGAGTCACGACTCAAGTGGGCCGTCCCCCTTAGAGTGTAAAGGAGATTAAGAGGCCGAAACACTTGATCGACCGGGGGGGGGGGGGGGGGGGGGGGGGAGGGAATTTCATCTGATGATCAGATTGCCTCCTATTGTATCGCTCTGTAATGAGTTTCCTAACATTATCTGTCCCAGCATAGTCGGGAAACAAATACACGAGCAAAAATTCGATCTTTTAAAAAAAATCTGAGCATTATCCTCAGGATGACCTTGATCTGTGGAAAATATGAGAAAACAAAACAAGCAGCGTGACTTTTTTTTTTTAAGTAAGTTATCACCCACGGCAGGCAGGGCCGGCCGTGACGGCAGGTGTTTATTTTCTGCAGTTAAATAAAAATATAACATTTCGCCGCGTCTTGTTTTATCTTTAGTTCGAATTGTTTTTTATGAAACACAGTTGATAATTTCCATGAAATCATTTACTTTATCTTATATTTGAATAATTTTCATTGAACTGTTTATTATTCTTCTGTTACAAGAAAAACTATTTTGGCCAGTGTTCAAAGAGAGCTAAATGATAGATTTTGCTTTGGCCGTACTTTGGAAAACGATATTGTTTTACCTGGCAAACCTCTGTGCGTGTAAGCAAGCACGGGTTTGTAAATATTACATCAACTAGCAATAACCCGTCAATAATGACGGGAGTAAATCAAAAACTGTAATATATTTTTAAAATATTTTTAAATTCACTATAAAAGTTCTTTGATGACAACATTTTTTGTGAAAGTGCGTGGATTTGTTTCAAAAAATGTTCCCCGATAAAAAGTGTTTTCAACAAAAACTTTAAAGTTTTCATGATTTGTTCCTCGGGTGAGATTGTTGGACTACATGCAGCTCTTGGTCGTCTCACTTGTTGTGCAGCTGCTGCTCTACGTTCGGTTGCTTCTTCTGAAGTCTCATTTGCTCGTTGTGATGCTCTCAACTGACGAATGCGAAAAGCTTCTCCAACGCGTTGAGATTCATGCTCTTCTGCAGACTGATTTGCTCGTTGTGACTGACGCTGTGCTTGTCTTTGTGCCGCTTCGTGTTGTCGTCGTATTGCTGCTTCTTCTAGATCTGTGCTCTGAAACCGGTGTGCCGCGAGCGTCTGCTGGCGTGCCGCGACACCACGAAACTATGTTTCATATAAAATTTTACAAATGATAAGCTGAGTCATCTCCACCCACCAATTTATGGGAGTTCTTGTTCTTCTTCCTCGTTCGCCCTCAAACTTCTACATTAATGACTCTAATAAAGGCAGTAGTCAGCTGAAGGTTCCTGATATCTCCAAACAGTTTTTCGTTGAGAAAAGTAAATTTTTGTCATACTATCGAAGTATGGAGTCCAGCACTCTTCCCACCTTGCTGGTCTCCTGGGGGTAGAGCACCATCGCGTTGAGTACTATTTGTATCTATCATCTTAAGGCGGGGTTGCGTTGCACTATGGTGTGCGCCTTGCAGTCCAGTGCAACCGACGTCACCATGAATTTATTTGGTACTGCTTCCCTACCTTTTGGTTTTTCATGACTTCCTCAAGGCAGCAGTATTGTTTCACTATAGAACTGGTCTCTACAAAAATACAGAAAACTACCTAGAAATATTAGATTATCCCTTTACGGCATCGGTCTCCGGGTTTATTCCTGTCGAGCTGAGAATATTATAAATTTTTTGGCTTGTACTGTTCCTACTCATCCTTCGATGTTTGCAACCAGACCTGCTTTTGACCAAGTCTTAAAAAAAAAAACACAGAAGCCCCCGAAGAACCCAGAATCTACTGACAAGTCTCAGCAATTATAGAAAACTCGGTGAGATAATGGTGAATCACAGGCTTTACTGGATTCTGGAAAGAAATAAGGCCATCGATGAATGTCAGGCAGGCTTCAGACAAGGTTGCAGAACAGGCGAAAAACATACATTTTGTTCACACACAAAAATTTGATGCCTTCCCAAGAAGGTAAACATACCACAGCTGTATCATCGGTCTACAGCAAGCATACGACACAGTGCGGACAAAAAATAGTCATACACGGAAAAAATATACCTCTGGATTTAAGAATTCCTAAATAATAGAACAATAGAAACAACAGTAGAAGGCACTAAATCATTCACAAAATAACACCACAAAATAACGCTGTAGGGGGGAATTACCACAATGGTCAGCGTTAGGCTGCTCCCTCTTTTTCATAACTGACCTCCCACGCCTGCTTTTTTGGACAGCATAAAAATACAACAAACTGGCACCAGCTAAAATAATAGACTCCTAGCTACAAAAACTATGTACTGCAAGCTCTGTAAACTAAAAATAAACACGTAAAAAAAGTATACAGCTTTTTCACCTGGAGCATCCAGGAAAGGAAGAAGGTGTACTAACTAAAACTCGACGGACATCTACTTTGGAGAAGAAAAGCCAGCTTACTTAGGAGTGGAGCTTGACAGACAGCTACTCCTCAGAATCGTCATGCACAAAACGAAGATAAGGCCATTGGGCACCTTAGTGCCCTAGATTCTTCTATAAGAGGAACGTCAACTAAAATTTGGCCGCCATTTTCGGTCGTACCCGTATTGCAGGAAAATGGACCCGATCATGAGTTTCGGACCCAATTTGCATTTTCGTTTAGGTTAGCTAATAATTTGAAATAAAATTAGATGCAAATACAGTAGCACATATTTGTACTATTATTTGTATTTCAAGTAACAAAACAAAAAGAAGAAAACTAGTTTACTTACCGGTTTATTGAAAAGAATCAGTAGCGTGGATTTTTAACACATACTCCGTTGAATTTTATATTCCGTTAGAATTCCACTATTTAGCAACAAATATTCCGTTAGAGTTGCAACACTTAGGAAAAAACATACTCCCATCGAATTGAACTATTTACCTAGTTTGAAATGTGGAAACTGGTGAATGACTGTTGTAGACACTGACAGTTTTACTAGATTCAGATGATCACACCATTTTATGTTTTCATTAAAAATTTTAAAATGCGACTATGTAGATAGTTTTAACAAAATCTAATTACATATTTTGGACCGGAGATTTTATTATAGTTTTATTATATAATTATACTATTTATATATTATATAATTTTTATTATTATATAATAATAATATTATATAATTTATTATATAATGTTATATAATTTTATTACAATTAAAAAAAATTAATAAAATAATAAAAATATAAAATTTTATTACATGATATCATTTTATATTTTATATATTTAAATTATATAATTATAAAATTATATAACTTATATTACATAATTTAAAATTATATAGATAATAAATAAATAAATATATTATATATATAATCTTATAAATATAGAAGAGGTGTTAAGAATAGACAGACCTGGGGAACTGCATAATATAGTCAAACAATATTTATCACGAACAAATGTTAATATTAGTGTCTGGGAATGTGAAGGTCTGATGCTGTTCTTACAATGCATATGACTTTTAACAGATGAAAGTCAATTAAATATCTGTTAAAGTCAGTTATATAACTGGAACCACCAGGCCTTTACACCCCTCCATTTTAATATAATTCTTGTTCAGAGTTTCTTCTTGATTTTGTTTGTTTTTTGTTTTTTTGTTTATTTATTTAACGTATTAGCATAATTGTGATTGTCCCTATTTACAATGATTTGACAAATGTGATGCCACTTTCTCATCGGCAGTTGTTCATATTATTTGGAATTGAAAACAATATATATCCTAATTATAACCCATCAGAGGTTGAACGGGATATTTTTCTTCATTAATTTAAAAAAAAAAAAAAATCTTACTCGACGCTTATTCCCGCTACTAACCCTGGTATTGTCGACAAAAAATGGCGCCCACGTCGTTCAGCCTCGTTTTCGATTCTGACTTAGTTTAACTCTTTATAGAAATCCAGGGCACTAGGGCACCTGAACATTGTGAATTATTTTTCAAGCACCAGCTGGGGAGCAGGAAAAGTAAATCTGAGACAGCTGTGCCTGGCAATATGTCCGATCAGTCATGGATAATAACCTACACGACTTCAGTCGACAATGAACAAAACAATCCAGGCAGAAAAAAGTCCAAAACCAAGCTCTTATGTTCATGTGTGGGGTTATCAGAACCACGACAATAGCTGCCTGTGACTTACTTACGTACTTAGTCGTTCCCCTTCTACCGTGAGGTGTAGAGGTTTGGAAGAGAAAGAGCGCCAGACTATCCTATCGGCTGTTTTCCTCCTGGCCTGGATCCATTCTAGTCCTCGGTCCTTCAAAGATTGTCTAATGTTGTCCTCCCAGCGGACTCTGGGTCGTCCTGGGGGTCTGGATCCCTGGCTCTTTGTGACACCAACACAAAAATTGAACTTATGGACAACGACGTAAACGTATTGTCATTGTCATAAAATTAACGAGTGATACAACGTAAAAATATCTCCAAAGGATAAAATGTAAGGATAAAAACCAATGCGTAAGCTGCTGGAATACATGATCGCCCGCGCCGCGGGTCATCAGGTGTTAGACTTGAAGGCAAAACGGAACGAGGATCAAAAGACAAAAATCTGACTGAACGCGTACTTGAACTAGCGAGGTTAATGGACGCAAATTGGTGGGGCAAGGAGGAAAAGTCACGTTTCCCCCCCCCCCCCCCCAAGTTGACATAAAGTAAGGAATTCGACAGAAGGGACCTTGGATATGATACGCCACAGTCATTTATTGGACGCTTTTGCGATACCAAGCCTTTGATTTGAATTCAGCGGCTAAACGCAGATGCTTGAAATATTACAAAATTTAAAAAGTAACTTTTTCTTAATATTAATGTTAGGAATATAAAAATTAGCTGGCCGGATGGCCCATTCTGAGCAGTGAAATAATATGTTTTTAATTTTACAGACGGATAGATAATAATGAAAATAATGACAAAAGACAGTGTTGTTCACAACAGCGAAAGACTGCATTGAATCAAAAGTGTCGCTATTTGCACAAAAAATCGCGACCTCGAGACGCAGGTGTTCAAATCTACTTAGCATGGAAGAGAAGGGATATTGGTGGAAGCTGTGTCTAAAAATAACTTTTAACGACAAAATTTTGGAGGGGAGAGAAAGGTTGGTTCAAAAATCAAGTACGTTTTTGTAAAAACGCAAGTAGAGACGGACAGACTAACAGATAAAAATCCATACTTGACTGAAGCATGACTGAAATGACTTTAGTGTAGGAAATTTGAATTTAAAAAAAAACCAAGGCATTGATTGGCCACAGACAATCATATCCGCGCTCAGACGAGCTTTTTTGCCATTCCTCAATAGTTGTCCAGTGATAGACACAGTAAATTTCAAGTGTGGTGATTTCCAAATGAAATAAATTGAAATAAGTTCAGGGACGCCATACTATAGCCAGCAGCTCAGCTGAGTTTTGCTAGCATTTCTGTGTTCTTTATTCATAATCTGGTAAGATTGAAATTATTTCTTTGTATATTTTGAATATTGTTTAATGTTCGAGTGATTTGATACTGCCATATCGAAATCTAGCCTTACAAACAAGTAAGGATTCGCTCTGGACCCCCCGCCCTAGTTCAGGGTCTAGGGACAAACAATATATAAACTACAGCAAGGTTTAGGAAGGGGTGATCAAGTGTTGAGAACAGTGAATCATATCACCTATCCTATTCTATGGCAGTGAGATAATGCACCTATTTCAGAATCTGTAGACTGGGGAAACTTACCCTATGCGAAACCAACTAGGTAAGATGTGCTGTCTGGTCAGAGAGAACTGACCCTGTTTATGTGGTGTTATTGTAATTTGTTATGTGTAGAAGTGGCTTATTAGGTAAGGTTCTGAGCAAAAACCAATACTTTATTTCAGAGCTGTGAGTTCGATCTTGACACTAAGGTGGTGTCAAATGCTGATTAATAATTGAAGTGAGGACCCGTGCAGGGTACATTTCGACAGAACATCTGTGTATTGCTCAAGCACGGAGAGGTGGGGCCATCAGATTCCAGCACCAGAACAAATCTGGCAAAGTTAAGTAGGCTAGCTGGCCTGCTGAACTTACACCAACTTCATAAAACTAGCACCCAAGAGAATTTACTACTGAAGCATCCCATTTCCTTCCATCATTAATGGACAATGCTGTGTAGGCATAAACAGGGAGGGATGAAGCCACCCCAACAGCACATCCATTCATAGTTTTCCCAGAAAAATTAACATTACGAACAGTAATACTATAATTAATCTTGAAGATTGCATATGTACACATCTTTCATTTAACATGCCATTTATTCATGCCATTCATTCATAAATTTCAAAATCTTTGCATAAGTTCTGGCCAAAATAAAACCTTGGTTCAGAACAAATAAATTTAAAAAAAGATTTTCTATTCTAAATTTAACCAGCTGAATTTAGTTCATTGTGTTATAAATTTTATTGATAGTATTAGACTTAATTAATATCTGTGGGTGTGGGTATATGTCCATACAACACATTGCATTCAGTACCCTAGATTTTAACGTAGCCACATTCATTAGTAAAAAAAAGATATGTGTGAGGTCATAAAGTGGTAGCACGAAAGGGCCTTCTGTATATTCACAGTTACAATTATCTCAGGAGCCTTCACAGCTGACCTCACGCATCACACTAGGTGATAACACCACCATACAATACCATCAAAATCCACTACATAAATTGGGGTCTTGTCCAGGGATATTTAGCATAAACAGTAATATAAGGATCTCCTGGTGGGAGAAATAAAATTAGGGGAACAAAATTGTAAAATTCCCTTAAAATTAAAAGTGTCCCTTTAAATTAAAAGGGCAATTAGAAGTTGGTGAATCTTCACAGCCAGTAATAATTAATTAGTTAACTGGTTAGTTAGAATTAGTTAGACTATAGTCATAAGAAGTACTTAGTGTATTTACTGGTTAGAGATTTATTTTGTATATTATTATATTGTTTAGAAAGTATGGCGGAGCTAGCAAAATTTAGATCAGCTGCTGTGCTGACCGCAAAGGAGATGGGAATGGATGGTCAGATTTTAATTCAATACGTAACGGCTGAATGTGATAAATATATTGAACGGGAAGAAAGGAGATTAGAAAAAGAGGCTGAAAGAAAATTAGAGTCTGAAAGGTTGGCTGAAGAGAAGAGGTTACAAATTGAGGCGGATAGAGAAATTAAGAGGCTGCAGATTGAGGCAGAAGACAAACGACAGCAAAGGGAGGCAGAAGATAAAAAGGCCGAAAGGGAGGCAGAAGATAAAAAGGCCGAAAGGGAGGAAGAAGATAGAAGGTTGCAAAGGGAGCATGAATTACGACTAAGGGAGCTGGAATTACAAGGCCAGGCTCCTGAAAATGGTGCCAGCCCTTTTGCCTCAGATGCTACGCCCAGTCTGGGAGCCTCAAACTCAGCTATGGGGTTTCATTTAGACCATTTTGTTGAAAAAGACGATGACATAGAGGGGTACCTAGGACGTTTTGAGTTATTAGCTACTACATATGGGTTAGAGAGAGAGAGGTGGAGTTTAAAGCTATCACAAGGACTGAGGGGTACTTCTTATGAAGTCTTTGCTAAAATGAACAGGGAAGACCAAGACAATTATGACATGTTAAAGCAGGCTTTGTTATTAAGGTACGAGAAGAATGGTGAATTTTATCGTAAGAAATTTAGAAATGCCAAACTGTTGCCTGGGGAGACATACCACCAATTCTCTGCTAGACTGGAAACCTATTTGGAGAAATGGACTGCTCTGGGGAAGACCCAAGATCTTAAAGAAATGATCATGATTGAGCAATTGAGAGAGTCCATGGCTCCAGACATGAGAAAATTTCTCATGGAACAAGGTGCAGAGAAGTTGGGAGAGGTTTTAAATGTCGCTGAGAGGTATCAGGCAGCCCAGGCAGAGGTAAGTGGTGCTAAAAAGAAGCACATAGATAATTTTAAAGCTCCACAGCAATTTAATAAATTTGATAATAGAGAGCAGGGAAATAAAAGTAGGACAAACTTTGAGCGGCCAAGAAATGACTATCGCGACAGAAACTCACAGTTCAATGACCAAAAGTTCAATGAAAGAAAACCGTTGAACCAAGGAAAAAGATGGTGTAAATGGTGCAAGAAGGATAACCATAACACCGAATTTTGTAGAAGGAAACCTTCAAACATTGCTGCAATGAAGTCGGGGACGCAAAGATTAAAGGTTAATCCTAATGGACAACAGGAACCTTATCACCCCCCAGTTTGTGAGGATGTTATTTGTAATGGGGCCACCATAAGGTGCCTTTATGATACAGGTTTGGATTATGATTCAGTTGTGAAGTCTAGCCTAGTGGACCCAAGTCAGTATACCACAGAAACAGTGGAAATACAAGGGGCGACCAAGGACATACCACTCATGACACTTCCCATCGCAAGGATAACGGTGAAAACTCGCTATGTGGAAGGAGAAATCAGAGCAGCAGTGATAGATGAACCAATCTACCCTCTGATATTGGGGTGTAGATACGTCTTCTTGGGGAATCCCGAGAAACCTGTGATCATGGCGACAGTGCAGACCAGGTCACAGAAGAAGGAGGAAGAAGGTGAACCTATAAATGCTCATCCAGAGGAGATGAGAAAGGCGCAGGCTGAGGATAGGACACTCAAGCCATGTTTTAAAAAATTGCCCAAATGCCACACACCTCCGAGCAAGGGGGAATATTTCATGAAGAACAAACTATTATACAGGAAGGCCGGAACTGGAATAAATGGTCACAACCAGCTGGTTCTTCCCACCTCATATAGAGATAAAGTGATGGAACTCGGGCATGCGATTCCCTTCAGTGGTCACATGGGGATCAGCGCCACAGGACAGCGTATAGCTTGTCATTACTTCTGGCCAGGGATAACGGAGGATATAAAAAGATATGTCAAATCCTGCCCTGAATGTCAAAGGGTAGCTCCAAAGCACTGGACTGCTCCTGCAACTCTAGGGGAAATGCCCATAGTGGGAACACTTTTGAGAGGGTTGCAGTGGATATTGTGGGACCTCTCACTCGGACCAAGAGGAGGAACAGTTACATCCTTACTCTGGTGGACACTTGTTCTATGTGGGGAGAGGCGGTAGCCCTGCCATCAATTGATTCAAAACATGTAGCAGAGGCACTACTTACAATATTTACCCGATTAGGATTCCCGCATCAAATCTTGACGGATAATGGATCTCAGTTCAAGGGGAAACTAACGGAAGAAGTTTTTAAACTATTTCAAGCCAGACACTTTCATTGTAGTCCGTACCATCCACAAGGGAACGGCCAGGTAGAGAGGTTCAACGGGACTCTCATTTCTATCCTGAGAAAGCTGGCACACGAAAAACCGGATCTGTGGGATCAATTCCTGCCCGCCGCATTGTTTGCGTATCGGGAGGTACCACATAGTTCAACCGGGATGGCTCCCGCAACTCTGCTATTTGGGAGGCCAATAAAAGGTCCTTTAGAAGCTTTATTAAGGACCTGGACGGATGAGAAGGCGGAAGAACCTGTTACCTCATCTTATCAATATGTGAACGAACTGACCACTCGTTTGAAAGCTGGATGGAAACTGGCAAATGATAATTTGAAACAAGCCAGGAAGAAACATGCAGCATATTTTAATAGGAAGGCAAAGGACCGAGAACTAGCTGTGGGAGAGAAGGTGCTTCTTCTACTACCCGGTAGCCAGAATAAATTACAAATTGGTTGGCAAGGTCCATATACGGTTCTAGAGAAGGTGTCTAGAACAAACTATAAAATTGACAAAAAGGGGAAGGAGAAAGTTTATCATGTAAACTTATTAAAGAAGTATCTGGACAGACCACTCCAGGAAAGCACCCCCTTATTGACCTTGGCTATTGCAACCCAGATGCAAAAGGAACCACTCACCTCACATGAATACCCATTACATCCTTGTGAAACAGCAGCACAGGTAAAAGTCAGTAAGCACCTGACTAAAAACCAGAGGGAGAGAGTTCAACAGGTTCTGGAGGAACATACAGATGTATTAACAGATAAACCAGGCCATACAAATTTGCTACAGTATGACATGAAAACTGGTAGACTCAAACCCAATCTGTATGAGAGCCTATTCTATTCCGTTCGCGAAGGAGAAGGCATTGAAGGAAGAAATAGATTATTTGCTGAAGGAGGGGATTATTTCGCACAGTGAATCATCTTTTAGTTCTAGTGTCGTTTTGTTGAGAAAACCGTCTGGGGAACACAGACTGTGCATAGATTACAGGAAACTGAATGCTGTCACAGAAGGACAAGTGGATCCATTACCAGACACAAAACAGTTATTTGCCAGACTGAACAAGGCAAAATACTTTTCAAAGGTGGATCTTAGTAAAGGCTATTACCAGATCCCAGTGAAGCCTGAAGTGAGACCTTATTTGGCTTTTAGCACTTCGGATGGACATTATGAATTCAATATGCTACCATTCGGACTGAAAAATGCTCCGAGTGTATTTTCAAGGATGATGCGCAAATTGTTGGATCCCCTGAATAACCCATGTTTCACGAATTTCATGGATGATATTCTCGTCGCCACAGAGACATTTGAAGAACACATTGAAGCTCTAGAAATGTTATTTAATAGACTTCGGGAAGCGAACTTAACTGCTAGGCCAACAAAATGTTGTATTGGATGCAAAGAGTTGGAATTCTTGGGACACACTGTATATCAGGGTAACATGACCCCTGATCCTAAGAACTTGGAAAAACTGCAGAGAGCACCTAGACCACAAACAAAAAAGGACGTGCGATCATTCGTGTCGTTATGCGGATTTTATCAGAAATACATCAAAAATTTTAACGCTATTTGTGCTCCTCTGACTGATCTGACTCGCAAGGGACTTCCAGATAAAATTATTTGGACTGCACAATGTGAACTAGCGTTCCAAGAGTTAAAGGAAAAACTCACTAGCAGGCCTATTCTCAAACTGCCTGATTTGACACAGGACTTTGTCTTAAGAACCGATGCAAGTAATGTAGGACTCGGAGGGGCTTTGTTGCAAAGATCATCTTCACCTGATGGGGAACTGAAACCAGTCGCTTATGCAAGCCGCAAATTGAATAAGGCGGAACAAGGATACTCCACAAGCGAAAAAGAATGTTTAGCGTTAATCTGGGCAATAAAGAAGTTTCAAATCTATCTGTATGGTAGGACTTTTGTGGTGGAGACGGATCATCAGCCTCTCGTATTCTTATCTCAGGCTAAGCATGAAAACGCAAGATTGCTGAGGTGGTCTTTATTACTTCAACCTTATCAGTTTAGTATCCAATATATCCCAGGCAAATTGAATGTCGGTGCAGATTTCCTCAGTCGGCACCCCTGTGATCAAAATTAGAGTAATGGCAGACGGGAGGAGAGATTTTATCTATGTGTATCACTGGTTTTGGAACTTGCCGTAGGCATGTTTTCAAGTGGGGAGATGTGTCATAAAATTAACGAGTGATACAACGTAAAAATATCTCCAAAGGATAAAATGTAAGGATAAAAACCAATGCGTAAGCTGCTGGAATACATGATCGCCCGCGCCGCGGGTCATCAGGTGTTAGACTTGAAGGCAAAACGGAACGAGGATCAAAAGACAAAAATCTGACTGAACGCGTACTTGAACTAGCGAGGTTAATGGACGCAAATTGGTGGGGCAAGGAGGAAAAGTCACGTTCCCCCCCACCCCCCCCACCCCCCCCCCCAAGTTGACATAAAGTAAGGAATTCGACAGAAGGGACCTTGGATATGATACGCCACAGTCATTTATTGGACGCTTTTGCGATACCAAGCCTTTGATTTGAATTCAGCGGCTAAACGCAGATGCTTGAAATATTACAAAATTTAAAAAGTAACTTTTTCTTAATATTAATGTTAGGAATATAAAAATTAGCTGGCCGGATGGCCCATTCTGAGCAGTGAAATAATATGTTTTTAATTTTACAGACGGATAGATAATAATGAAAATAATGACAAAAGACAGTGTTGTTCACAACAGCGAAAGACTGCATTGAATCAAAAGTGTCGCTATTTGCACAAAAAATCGCGACCTCGAGACGCAGGTGTTCAAATCTACTTAGCATGGAAGAGAAGGGATATTGGTGGAAGCTGTGTCTAAAAATAACTTTTAACGACAAAATTTTGGAGGGGAGAGAAAGGTTGGTTCAAAAATCAAGTACGTTTTTGTAAAAACGCAAGTAGAGACGGACAGACTAACAGATAAAAATCCATACTTGACTGAAGCATGACTGAAATGACTTTAGTGTAGGAAATTTGAATTTAAAAAAAAACCAAGGCATTGATTGGCCACAGACAATCATATCCGCGCTCAGACGAGCTTTTTTGCCATTCCTCAATAGTTGTCCAGTGATAGACACAGTAAATTTCAAGTGTGGTGATTTCCAAATGAAATAAATTGAAATAAGTTCAGGGACGCCATACTATAGCCAGCAGCTCAGCTGAGTTTTGCTAGCATTTCTGTGTTCTTTATTCATAATCTGGTAAGATTGAAATTATTTCTTTGTATATTTTGAATATTGTTTAATGTTCGAGTGATTTGATACTGCCATATCGAAATCTAGCCTTACAAACAAGTAAGGATTCGCTCTGGACCCCCCGCCCTAGTTCAGGGTCTAGGGACAAACAATATATAAACTACAGCAAGGTTTAGGAAGGGGTGATCAAGTGTTGAGAACAGTGAATCATATCACCTATCCTATTCTATGGCAGTGAGATAATGCACCTATTTCAGAATCTGTAGACTGGGGAAACTTACCATATGCGAAACCAACTAGGTAAGATGTGCTGTCTGGTCAGAGAGAACTGACCCTGTTTATGTGGTGTTATTGTAATTTGTTATGTGTAGAAGTGGCTTATTAGGTAAGGTTCTGAGCAAAAACCAATACTTTATTTCAGAGCTGTGAGTTCGATCTTGACACTAAGGTGGTGTCAAATGCTGATTAATAATTGAAGTGAGGACCCGTGCAGGGTACATTTCGACAGAACATCTGTGTATTGCTCAAGCACGGAGAGGTGGGGCCATCAGATTCCAGCACCAGAACAAATCTGGCAAAGTTAAGTAGGCTAGCTGGCCTGCTGAACTTACACCAACTTCATAAAACTAGCACCCAAGAGAATTTACTACTGAAGCATCCCATTTCCTTCCATCATTAATGGACAATGCTGTGTAGGCATAAACAGGGAGGGATGAAGCCACCCCAACAGCACATCCATTCATAGTTTTCCCAGAAAATTAACATTACGAACAGTAATACTATAATTAATCTTGAAGATTGCATATGTACACATCTTTCATTTAACATGCCATTTATTCATGCCATTCATTCATAAATTTCAAAATCTTTGCATAAGTTCTGGCCAAAATAAAACCTTGGTTCAGAACAAATAAATTTAAAAAAAGATTTTCTATTCTAAATTTAACCAGCTGAATTTAGTTCATTGTGTTATAAATTTTATTGATAGTATTAGACTTAATTAATATCTGTGGGTGTGGGTATATGTCCATACAACACATTGCATTCAGTACCCTAGATTTTAACGTAGCCACATTCATTAGTAAAAAAAGATATGTGTGAGGTCATAAAGTGGTAGCACGAAAGGGCCTTCTGTACATTCACAGTTACAATTATCTCAGGAGCCTTCACAGCTGACCTCACGCATCACACTAGGTGATAACACCACCATACAATACCATCAAAATCCCCTACAGTCATGGAAACAGAACGCTGTGGCAGATTAAGAAAAGAACACAAAACCAGACAGTATATTAAAAAATATAAGCAGATTAAAACGAAAATCAATCCTGCCAGTAGCAACAACTATAGCAGAACAACACCACCTCCACAGATACGACAAATAATTGAAATTGTATACCCTCACCTCCACCCCGGTAAGGAATTAAAACTACCCATAATAAAAACAACACTCATGGATAGCACAACAACAAGAGATACAAACAACAGCACTGAAGACAGCAACTATAGAGACTACAGAAACTACTCTAACATTCGTTTGAGACATATGCATACACAGAAGAGTCTGCCTTCAAGGCCAACATAAACGCTTGGCTTGAAGCTTACGTGAAGTACCAAAATGGCAAAACACTAGAATATGTGAACTATGTGGAGAATTCAATACTAATCACTAAGCAGAAATTAAAGCAATAAACACCATTTTCCAGCTATACTCAGAAAATTTAAATTAAAAAAATATATAAGACTTCAGATATCATAATCTTCAATGATTCAAAATCAACAATTCAGGCTTCAGAAAAATACCTCCAAACTGAAAATAAAGAAATACAGCTGGCTGAACTAACTGGCAGCCTGCTAACAACATCAGAGTCACTCTCCAGTGGATACCGGGATACACAGACATGCCAATCAAAGAAAAAACTGACCGCCTTGTAAAACTGAGAGCAAGCTTGGTTCAGACACACATTCCAGCCAATATGCAGACAGCTAAATTACTATTCCAAAACAACGTCAACCAGGAATGGTTGTACTAATGGGCAAAAGATCTACAAGACGTGCCTTATATAACGAACCCACTCATCCACCAAGAATGAGAGCACCAGTAACCTACGATGTGTGAAGCAGAGCTCAGTTTTCCAACTTAGATCATAACCTAAAAATTAAAAAAAACACACACTTAAACTTCTCCCATGAGCCTAATTACCACAACTGTGCCCATCCATATACATGTGACCTGCTCCACACGAAACAGTTCAGCGTGTGCTGTTTACTTGCCCAGGACTCTCAATAGAAAGTAGAAGGCTCTCTGCAAATTCTTCAACAAAAAAAGAACGATGTCAGCAGTCCTAGTTAAACAGCAACAACAACAACAGAAACCACCGATCCATCATAAAAAAACTAAGGAGCATTGTCTCATGATTGTAGCGAATTAAAAAGTATCTACCTCATCAACCCACTTATATAACTGGTCACCCCTAATTATAAAGCTGGATCTAGTATAGTGAAGCCTCTAACACTTTACTCCCCTGCGTTAAGCGACTACCTTCGCATTTACCTTTTTACGAACTTAAGTATTATAGTGTGCCGTGAAATTTTGAAGGACACTTAAGTGTGCCGTGAAGCAAAAAAGGTTGCGGATCACTGTTCTAGAGTCTCGCTTGCTCGTTGTGATTGACGCTGTGCTTGTCTTTGTGCCGCTTCTTGTTGCCGACGTATTGCTGCTTCTTCTAGAGTCTCGCTTGCTCGTTGTGATTGACGCGATCGTCTCTTCCTCTTAGCATCTGCAGCTCGTTTTGCAGCCATCTTATCATTTTAATCCACAATAATAAGTCTGCAATACTTTAAATTAAAATTTTGTCTTGAAGAAACAATCAAAAACTTACATTTTAAGATTATTTTTAACAAAATGATGAGTTAAATCCGTTTCCGGAATGAAACTGGGTTCTACACCGACTTTTCTTCGTTGAGTGTTACAATTTTCGGGAGAGTACATATAAGGGAAACAATACAATTAATGTCTAACTTTCAACCACAGTTGCATCCCTTAGATGTGACCGACGTACAAACGTCGAGAATTATGGAGTTTGATGATACAGCAAAAAGTAAATTATTTAAAACATTAATTGTTAAAATGGGGGCTAGAACATGAAGAGTGCAGCGATACTTGCCTATTACACATCCAATTAAATGCTTTCTATTTAATGACTGCGCTGTGGTGCAATTCAAATATCGGAGAAATAGTTTTCCTGTTGTGAGCTGATGCTAACTATATTTAATACTCGTAGGAAATAAAGAAGTAGAACACTAGACAACAGAAAAACAACAGACATGAGTGGCTTACCCAGGATTCGAACCCTGGACCTAGTCAAAGGTGAATAATTGTGTCTTTACCTTGCGATGTCAGGTTGATTAGGGGTTATCTTCCCTGTTTGTTCATTCATTGTGTTTGACCTTTTGGGTCAAAGGTAATACAGTTCTGGGCTATATGCGATGCGCAGTGGAGAGCGCGAATTTAGACTTCCGTCTTGTTGAGTTGTGAAGTCCTGGCTTCTGGGGACGTGTATGTCCATTGTAGTTTCGGGGAGGAAAATCTTCGAAGTGACTGCGTTGTCAGTTTTCCCCATTGATTCTCTGTGCGTCAGGAAGGACAACAGTGTTGTTATTATGTTCTGAGGATTCGTTGCAAGGTAACACCGACCTTTTTCATTACTATGCTTTCGGTGGCAGAATTTGTTAAAGAAGTACCTTCTGTGAGGACAGCTCACCGATCCTGTATGCAGAACTTATATTTGGTGCTCAAGGTAGCCATCCAAGACTATTAGTCTGCATATTATCCAGAAGTCCAGTGACGAAGTTATATTGTGGGAACCGCAGATTGGCGGTATATATATATATATATATATATATATATATATATATATATATATATATATATATATATATATATATATATATATATATATATATATATATATATATATATATATATATATACATACATAAGCATTACTGCAGGGTTTATGTTAACCTGCTTAATCAGAAGTACACAGCTGACGCCATTTTGAGAACTGTCTTACGGTTACTATACTACAGCCTGATAATGTGCAAGTGGCGTGTTAGGCCAAGTTAGACTTAGATGCCAAAGTTATGAAGGTATCTGACGCGTTTAGTCAGGAATACCAAAGCGGCATTATGATCTGTCATTGAAGAACATTACCATTGATGATGTACGAATATTCGAATGTTTACAGGCCTTTTGAATGCCTGATGTATACCAAACGATTTCCTGTTATCATGACCATGTTTACACTGACTGTTCCTGTTGATACTACTGTGTGTTTCCGTCAATAAATGTTTTGAAACGTGCCAGCAGTGTCTAAGCATCCTTGACTACTGCATGTGAGTGTATGGGTTGCATTGTCTACATATATACGAGCCTAAACACATTCGCGCCTCCATCCGCTCCCACACTCAGCACATCATCTTACACAAACATGTTGTTTACTGTTTTTGCTTGGGGGGAGGGGGGGGGGGTTTGGTGAGGGGTATTGGTAGTTGGTGGATTTGTTTTCCCCCGCCCCTTCAAAAAAAAAAAAATCAACCCATTTTTTGGGGGGTGTGGGGGGGGGGGGGGGGGAAACCCCCCTCCAGGTAAGCTTTTGTGTGATTTTTTTGTTTGGTTGTTTTGGGGGTTTTTTTGTTTTTATTTGGGGTTTTAATGGGTTTTTATTTTTAGGTTGTGGTGTGGTTTTTTTTGTTTTTGGATTTTTTTTTTGTTTTTTTTTTCAGGAGGTTTATTGGGTATGGAAGGGAGGGATTGGATTTTTCAATATAACAACATATTTTTTTTTTTTTTTGTTTTGTTTTTTTTTTTTATTTTTTTTAACAACTGTCTTGTGCAAGTGATCACCTGAAGAACGGAAATAGACAGTTACAATTTCACTACATCGTCAACAATGTTAAAATACTATATTTCTAACAATGTATATGGCGAAGCTTCCAGTGGGGATGTCATTGATGACCTCGATCTGGAGCTTATTTGTGATGTGAGTATGAATAATCTACTTAAATAGTTTGGCTTTGTTTTCCCCCTTGTTTGAAAGTGTTTGGCTTTTTTGTATAACGTGTGCAAATAAAAGAATACTGGCTGTCTCTGAATCTTACAGTAACATACCCATGCGCGCTGGCCTCCCTTGTAATGTCGTCTGTCTTTCAATTAGATATTCAAATATTCTAAATCAAATGTATCCCTTTTTTTATTGGCTTTCTATTATTCTTTCTTTTATCAGTAGCTTACGTCGCGAAACAGAGATAAGAGTTACAAAATCATACGGAAAACAGAAGTGTAGGCAGAATCATAATTAAAACAAAAAGATTGAGCTGATATGAAAATAACTTGAACGTTTAACGCAGGACAGATGTGACATGAAAATCGAGCACCCTGATCGGTCCACTTTACTCTCACCGGGGGACCTCTTTCTTCTTTCAATCAAACTCGATTCCGTGTGGATTTCCATCGCTTCCTAATTAAGCATGCAAGTTAAGTACGTGTAAGCCAGGCCTCTCTCGCTATCCGCATCACTTTTAATTAGCCACGCCTACCTGTCTTCTTTTCACGCGCTATCTAAGAAGTTATTGAGATTCATAAACTGTCATTCCTTCATAAGAGGGGGCGGGCTAATGGTGAAAGACGGCTGTCAGATTACTCACGTCCGGCATTTTCACCGAGATCTGAAAACCTTTTATAGTTGTTTAGCATCAGGAAACTGAGCGGACAGAGTACCCATGTAAACAGAGATTCGGCGGCGAAAGCGTGAAAATAGACTGTCATTCCCGAATCGACAGCAGATTCCTCAATAAACGGGCAGAGGTGTTAAATCTAGCGACCGCTAACGATTTTTTTTTTCATTTAATATATATATCCCGGCTCTTAAAATTCAGTTATCAGTGCGCAAAAGATTTTTGAAGAAAGTACCTAGCTCGCACATGAGAGCCATACTACAATTTTTGGATCTTATATACGTGGAGATTAATTCATTTTTCTGTGCTGCGGTAATAATATATTAGAGTTTTGAGTGTTTTGATTGCTAAAGTGTTTCCATTATATTTCACTGGGTTTTTGGTGTGTGTTAATTAAATAAAACTGCCATCAATGGTACCTATACCTTGTAGCGGTATGGCAGCTTGCGTACCCTGACAATCCCCAGAGCTATACCAGTGGGAGTTTTACTCCTGGTAGGTTCAACCAAGCTGGACTGGTCTGTGTGGGTAGGGGTCAGACAAAAGCTGGTACCCTGGTCCTCCAGGTTGGGGGTTTTAGCATAGGGCTGACACCCCTGTCTATGTAAAAAAAATAATGAAGTTACGGAAACAACATCAAATGAACAAACTTTGCTGCGGGATGGACATTCGGAGTCTGTGGCTCGTATGACTGTCAGTGGTGAAAGCCGAAAGGAAGCCACTGACATGAAAACGGATGTCCTGACCGCAAAACAGGATACAAGAATAGGATTTTGGAATGTCAGGACAATGTACGAGACAGGTAAACTAAGGCAGGTCACGGCAGAAATGAGAAACTATAGGTTACACATCCTGGGGATAAGCGAGAGCAGATGGACAGGGGCAGGAAAAGTTAAAACAGCAACAGGAGAAACAGTACTTTACTCTGGAAGAGAGGATGGACAGCACAGTGAAGGCGTAGCCATTATTCTACAGAAAGGGATAGAAAGGACATTACTGGAATGGAAACCCATCAACAACAGACTGATACGATTGAGATTGAGAGGGAGATTCACCAACACTACAATAATACAATGCTACGCACCAACGAATGATAGCGATGAGGAGGTCAAGGATGAATTCTATCAACAACTGCAGAAAGAAATGGAGGACACACCTAGATATGATCTTGTTATAGTAATGGGAGACCTCAATGCGAAAGTTGGTACACACAATACATATAATGAAAGAACAATGGGGAAATGCGGCAGCGGAATAGCAAACGAAAATGGGGATAAGCTAATAAGTTTCTGTAGCATTAACAACCTGGTCATTGGAGGAACACTTTTCCCACATAAGGAAATTCACAAGTTAACATGGGAATCACCAAATGGTCGGGACAGAAACCAGATAGACCACATCATGGTTAACGGTAGATGGAGACATGCATTACAAGATGTGAAGGTAAGAAGAGGTGCAGATGTGGGAAGCGATCACCATTTAGTAGTAGCAAAACTGAAAGTGAAACTAAGAAGGGCTGGACCAACTGTAACTACACAGAAAAGGTTTGACATCAGCAAATTGAAGGACCCCCTTACCAGAAAAGCGTTTGCGGCCGACATTAAGAAACGATATCAATTTGCCAAAAGCCAGGAAAAGACATTGACTGATGATATAGACCAGAATTTTAACACCATTTCAACAATATATAAGGAAAGTAGCAAATCATGCTTAGGATTCCAGGAAAGGAAGAAGCAAGACTGGATAACACCAGAAACACTAAACACCATAAAGATGAGAAAGGAAATGAAAAGAAAGAAAACAGAAGCGAAGTCCCCCAGGTTAAAGCAACTATATAGCGAACAGTACAGTCAACTGGACAGGGAAGTTAAACGCCAAACCCGAGCCAACAAAAGGAATTTCCTAGACGATCTTGCAAAACAGGCAGAAGAGGCAGCACTGAGAAATGAACAAAGCACAGTATACAAAATAACTAAATTCATCAGCGGAAAACAAGGTGCAAATAATATTACATTAGTAAGAGATAAGCAAGGAAATCTCATCAAGACATCAGAGGGACAGGAAACAAGATGGGCAGAGCACTTCAGAGAAACTCTGAACAAGGAAATACCAGAGACACAATTGAATGTTCATGAGGCTGAAAACGATCTAGATGTAAATACAGACATTCCACGAAAAGAAGAAATCATCACAGCAATCAAAGGGTTAAAGAACGGTAAAGCTCCGGGCCATGATAACTTAAATGCAGAGCTATTTAAGACAGACCCTGAGCTAGCAGCAGAACTATTAGAACCACTATTTGCACAAGTGTGGAAAACGGGGACAACACCATCAGAGTGGAACAAAGGAATAATTGTCAAATTGCCCAAGAAGGGAGATCTTTCAGACTGCAATAATTGGAGAGGAATCACTCTTCTCTCAGTTCCCAGCAAAATACTAGGCAGGATAATTATACAGAGAATTTCAAAGGCAGTAGACTACAAACTGAGGAAAGAACAAGCAGGATTTAGAAAGAACAGAAGATGTGTGACCATATATTCACTCTCAGGAACATTATAGAGCAGTGCTCAGAATGGCAAAGACAGCTTTACATAAATTTTGTTGATTTTGAAAAGGCTTTTGACAGCATACATAGGGACAGTTTATGGAAAATACTGAGGGCTTATGGAATTCCAAGCTGCATAGTGTCAATCATAAAAAGCCTCTATGCCAACTTTACGTGTAGTGTTGGGCAGAGCAACCTAACCTTCGAGGTGAAGACAGGAGTACGACAGGGATGCCCCTTATCAACCACTCTATTTTTAACAGTCATAGACTGAGTGATGCGCCAGACAACAGAGGGCAGTCCAAGAGGAATAAGATGGACTACATTTTCAACATTGGAAGATCTGGAATATGCAGATGACATTGCACTGCTGGCACATTCACATCAACACATCCAGGAAAAAACGGATAGACTTAATAAGTTTAGCCAGCAGGTGGGCTTGAACATCAATTTAAAGAAGTCTGAGGTCATGACGCTCAATTTGAGCAACCCTGAGCCCATATCAGTAAGGAATCAGCAACTGGTACAGACAGATACCTTCACATACCTAGGAAGCATAGTAACACCAGACGGTGGGGCAGGCAAAGACATCAACATCAGAATGAATAAGGCAAGAACAGCCTTCTTTAGCCTAAATAACATCTGGAAGTCCTCCCAATACAGCACAAGCACAAAATTAAGATTATACCAGAGTTGCGTGCTTTCTGTGCTTCTCTATGGTGCGGAATGCTGGAGAGTCACAGAGAAGGAAATGTCAAAATTGTCCTCTTTTCACACAACATGCCTAAGAAAAATTCACCGAATCTTTTGGCCGAATACCATCACCAACCAAGATCTGCTTACTCGTAGCAAGCAAGAGGACATGCATACCATCATAGCTGGCAGACGCTGGAGCTGGGTTGGTCATGTCCTCAGAAGAGACCCTGATGCCATCACAAGAACAGCTATGCTTTGGACCCCTGAAGGAAAGCGAAAGAGAGGCCGACCAAAAACAACTTGGCGGAGGACTGTGGAGGCTGAGATGCAAAGAATGAACCAGAGTTGGGGCACTGTACGAAGGATGGCCACCGACCGTGCAAAGTGGAATCAATTTGTTGTTGCCCTACAAGACGCCACTAGGCATGATGGCCACTGACTGCTTTGACGGTCGGTGGTTAAGGATCGAAGAAGAAGAAGAATTAAATAAACTTATAGCTAAATTTTCTCCAGCCGTAACGTAAAATTAATTACACGCTATTTCCTAAGTAAGAGATGCTTTAAATTAATTAATAGACGCTAGGTGGTGGATAATTTAGAGAACGCGATTTATTTTCTATTTCATCTTGTGTAAATTTTTAAGTGACTAGTGTTCATATCTCATGTTAGGAGCGATGAGATTAGCTAGATGTCACGGCGCTGTTTCGCGGTGACGAAAGATTAGAATGGCTACGTTGTTGGCTCTGAGTTTTGGCAACATTGGATTATTTCTTCTTCTTCTTCGTTCGTCCTGAAAAGGACGTTGGTTGCGTTGTGTCTGTTTACAGCGAAGCTGCGATATTTGCGCCTTTTGGCCGACACATTCGACTTCAGCACGGCATTCCCTGGGACCGGGTTTGCCTTCCCTCTTCGATCCCTACTCTCTCAGCCAGACTGCAGTGATGCAGCCTGTTTCCAGGACCACCACTTGGAGGTGGAGTAGGGTCTTGGTCAGCTCTGGTTCGCTGACCCTGACGCAAGCAGTCAAGCTATGGGTCGCTGACTGCTTTCTCTGTTGCTGCGTCTTTGGGTCCCAACATTGGATTAAAAACCGGTCAGTCCGGTGACACCGGAGGGCGGTAAAAAGGAGGCGCGAAAGATTCAGTAGATGCCGAGCTTTTTCCCGGGAGTGACGGACATTTTGGTTTCCCTTTCGCCAGCTGGATGCTGTGCGGCTTGAGTATGGAGTATGTACGAGAGTTTGCCATAGTGATTTTTTTCTGATGGGAATAATTGTAACTCTGGAGTGGTTTAGTGTCCAGTGATATTATCGTCAGGCCACCGGGTATAAGTTGTTAATGAATTGATTTGTCCATTGTCGTAGATTTTGGTTCGCTATAGTGAGCGATTTTTTCAGTACAGAGTTTACATAGTACTGTCATACTGTCATGTATGAGATTAATCTGTTATATTAATTTAGGCACGTTTCTCGGGCAGAGTCATGTGTTTTTCATACTGTTGTTAGCCGTGTGTGGCTATACTGTGTGCAGTCATTTATTAAAGGGAAAGTCCTGTTTAAGGTGTTATTTCTTCTGTGTCAACTATTATATGTTGTGGTCGTCTCCTAGTGGAGCGAGCCAGGTATAAAGTTATTAATATTAGTAAAATCCACAGCATAAATTATGTCTGACAGCTGGAGAGCTCGTAGTCAGATTATTTGACATCGGGGTGGTTCGTCCTATTCTTTAAAGGCCATGTGGCCTAAATTTTCATTATAAAGCTAGAGCTTAGGATGCACACAGAGTGTTAGAAGGTTTTAGTCACAGTGTGTTGGCGTCTTCATCTTTATGAAGTCACGATAGTGAGTTATTTTCGGTTGTCCAGTTTCAGATCAGTGTGTTTGTCAGTCAGCAGTAGTGAACTGTGGTCGGTCAAGTGTGACGCGTCGCGATAATGTAACCCAGTTTTTTTAGGTCACAGTGTAAGGTTGTTGTCAGCTCAGATAATATTTTCGCATTGTTATTGTGGTTGACACTGTGTTGCAAGTTAATTTCGATGCTAGCGTGGCTAGGATTGTTAGAATATGTGTCAAGTGTGATGAAATAAAGTGCAGTTGGTGTCGGGCTGTCAGTAAACATATTACAAGGTAGTCTTCACAATTTCTTGGTAACATTCGGGGCTCCCTGCGGAGTAAAGTTGCATGTTCAACATGGCGGAGAGACGACTTCGGTTGTTGCGCCATCCTGGTTGATACATTGTGACATTGAGTGTTACCTTAGAGGTATTAGGAGTTGTTGTCAGTCAGCAGTACCTTTGTAGACTTTTAAGTTTACATAGGTCTACGAGTGTGTTAGGGTGTTTTGGCTGTAGGCAAGTTGTCCTGTTCCCGCCACGAAAGGTTGCCATTCAGCCGAACTTCTGCTGCAACCTTCCGGTGTATGTGCCTGTGCTGCAGTCTACCTTGGCTGTGGTGACACCGTGTTTTCTTGTGCAATAGACTGTGACGGACGGTGTCCATGTTTGCTGCCAACCTGCGCTGTAGGTGTAGACAACGGTCCTATGTGCTGAGTCGTGTATGTTACTAAAGTTACTGTCTTGAAGTGTGGCGCCTGCTGATCTGATTGGTTCCAGAGTACTCTATCCTGAAGTCTGCTGGATTCGTGAAGTGTCGTACTGTGAAGTGTTCTGTACGTGGACATATTTATCCTTACGTATTATAGTGCCAAAAGACAGTACGTTAGAATCGGGCACCCAAACTTGTGAAGCTGGTTGATTAGAAGTGTCTTGTGAACCTTCGTGGGAACATTCAGTCATTACTGTATTGTAGACAGGGCTGTGATGGCACGCGTTTAGAACAGTTTATTCGCCTTGATAGTGGTGACAGTACCGTGCCAAAGGACATTTATGTATTAGCTGGCACACAGACTTACGGAAATGTCTGATTTTCTGGATCTATAATTTGCGGTTGGATGTTACAAGTGTGAGTTACGTTTGTGCTGTCCGCATTGTCATCACCGGTGCTGAGGAGTTACGTGGTCAAGCATCGTTCGAGCGTCAGTTAAGTGTTTTTGTTGTGTGTAAATCTTGGTATGATGTGTTATATTTACGCTTTTTGTTTTTCCTCCAAATTCTAAATTGTCTTTTCTGGCTATCCACCGAATACTATTTATCGCACAGTCTGATCTTTTAGAGTAGGATAGTTCTGTTTCTTCATCTGCTTCTTGAAGCTTACTTATTGGTTTGTTGTTGTTTTTCTTTCCTTTTGTTCTGTTCTTTTTCCCCGTTTTCTTTGTAGAACTTAGTCTTATGTTTATATGGTGTTAGTTAGTTAGGTGGGATCTTTCACTCTATTTCATATTACTTGGGTCATTGGTATTATTTACATGCTTTTATATATTATTCTGTTGTTATTATTCGTTATATGTTATTTAGTTTCTTTCGATT
The DNA here is from genome assembly GCA_024509875.1 of Oreohelix idahoensis. NCBI lineage: Eukaryota > Metazoa > Mollusca > Gastropoda > Stylommatophora > Oreohelicidae > Oreohelix > Oreohelix idahoensis. The sequence goes on along the minus strand of JAMPIV010009810.1, from coordinate 386,144 downwards.
CCAGTGATTTGATAGTGGCTAGTGAAGGAGATAGCTCTCATCACTTCATTGTTAAGTGTAGTTGTTGTTTAGTCTATTGTGTTTAAGGGTGGACGGGTGGCGAGTTTAATTCTTCCTTTGCTTACTTGTAGGAAAAGGTTGGATTAGACTGATTTCTTTATAGGGTGTGGCTGTGTATGTTTAGTGGTGGAGTAAGGCAGAGGTGTTTCCTGCGACTGCCCTACTTAACATTCCGAGCCCTGTTTTTGTTAGGTGTATTGGTGCAGTTTGTATTTACAGCGCCCTGTACAACCAGTACTTCTTGGTGGTGTTTAAGTGGTGTGTTCTCTCGTTCCATCCTGCTATCTTGTAAATACGTTTACATGTATCCCTTGTTTTCGTTCGTGTTCAGTCACGCATTGTATATACCAATCTACCGCTGCTCAACTTTGTCTATCATCTTATTCCTCGTGACTGGGATTTTTTCGTAGTGTTTCGTGTGTGTCTTTTCATCTGTGGAGTGTTCATTTTGACAGGGGAAACTTATATAAGATAGATTATTAAGAATTGAATTATTATCTGAGTACAGCACCAGTTTGGGTGCCAGTAACAGACTTTGTAGTAAAAGCTGATGTTATAAAACTGTCGACTATTGTAAGGGTCCTTGAGTGTATCACAGAGACTAAGTGGTCGGAAGGATCAAAATCTAGTGAGTAAGAAGACAGTAAACACAGTGGAAGTGGATTATATTTATACATTAAGCGGTGAAGTGGGTTGTATTTACATACATATGTGTGTTCTTTGATAAGTAATATTCCGATTGATATATCATTACTGCATACTTTGTAAGCAGAAAGGTATCTGCTGATATAAGTGAGGTTATTTTGTAGTACATGTTAGTGAGTAGTGGCATAGTGTGAAGCTATAACAAAATAAGCAGAGTCATAGATAGTACTGAGTATTGTCAGTGTACATCATGAACTTAGAGGGTTTCTTTCGGATAGGTATCCAATGTGGGTACACTGGAAAAGAACTAACGGATTACGCCAAGGCAGAATACCACTCAAAAGTGAATCAGGATGCCTTGAGAGATTTACGTGCCGAGGAACGAGAACTCAAAAAGATGAAAGAGGTAAGAGAATTAGAATTACAAGAAAAGAAGATAAAAGAAGACAGAGAATTTCAAGAAAAGAAGATAAAAGAAGATAGAGAATTTCAAGAAAAGAAGATGAAAGAGGATAGAGAATTAGAATTAGAGAAGGGGAGAATGAGATTAGCTCTGGAAGAGAAGAAGATTGATAAGGAAATACAATTGAAGAGATCAGAAGTGGATGTAAGTGGTCAGAACTCGACTCCTGGGGGAAAGGGGGGGCCTCATCGTCCCTTTAGGCTGCGTCTGCCTAATGTCAGTGACAAAATCGATAGTTTAAATTTTGTTCTTGAAAGGTTCGAGGCCGAATGCGTGGCTTGGAAAGCTGACAGAGGTCAGTGGCCATCTCTGTTATCTACGTTGCTAGTTGGGCCCGCGATGGAGACTTTCTACAGCCTCCCGCTAGAAGAAAGGGCCGATTACGACAAGGTAAAGGAAAGGTTGTTCCGAAAATTCCGTTTGACTGCTGACGGGTACCGAACGCGTTTTAAAAACGCGATGCCAAGCGCAGACCAGGACTTCGAGTAGTTTATCTCAAAGATAAAGCTTCTACTCAATAGGTGGATTGAGTTGGAGGGAATAACTAAGGATTTTGATGGCCTGGCTGACCTGATGCTACGGGACAAAGTGTCATCCTCATGTTCCACTGAGTTGGTAGCGTTTTTTCAGGAACGTCAACCGAAAGATATTTAGTCCATGTCGCAGCTGGGGCAACATTATGTCCTTGTCCATCCGAGCAAACCCATCCAAAAGTCGTGTCTGGCAGACGACTTAGTTGCTGGTGTCAGCAAAGTTCAGCACCAACCATGGCGAAATCGATTAGGCGAGGCAGACAGGTGCCAAGAGCAGAAGCACGATAGTTCCTCTAGTCCCTGTTAGCCAAGAAGAGGAAATTATGGGAATTTCCGTTCCCATCGGAATGGCCGCTCGAACTGGCAGAACCTACAATTTGTAGGTAATAGCGACGGAGGTGAGCGCCAAACGCAAAAGCAGGTACACTTCGAGGACTCGCGGAACGAAGATAGATTTTGGTACAAGACAAAACATCCCAAGCAGAGGAGTGGTTCCTCAGAGAGTCGATCTTCCGACTCCAATGCGCGGTCTTCGTCATCGAAAAGCTCCAGCAAGAGTACATGCGATGAGTCGAAAATGGAGCGCATTTGTACCAATTGTGGGGGCAAGGGTCATCAGGCTGAAACGTGTGCTACCCCTATTGAACACGCAAATTCCGTGTTTGTGTTGGGCACAGTCAACAGCGAGGACTGTGCGGGGTGTCGTCCTCTGTTCCATGCGAACGACTCGCGGGACGAAGATAGATTTTGGTACAAGACAAAACACCCCAAGCGGAGGAGTGGTTCCTCAGAGAGTCGATCTTCCGACTCCAATGCGCGGTCTTTGTCATCGAAAAGCTCCAGCAAGATTACACGCGGTGAGTCGAAAAGGTAGCGCATTTGTACCAATTGTGGGGGCAAGGGTCATCAGGCTGAAACGTGTGCTACCTCTATTAAACACGCAAATTCCGCGTTTGTGTTGGACACAGTCAACAGCGAGGACTGTGCGGGGTGTCGTCCTCTGTTCCATGCGAACGAGAGGATAGTGATACACTGTGGGCATGCGGCACCATGTCTGTCGGCAGTCCATGAGACTGGCAAGGTGAATCTCCACAAAGGTATGGTGGAGATGAAACCAGTCTCCGTGTTGAGGGACACTGGATGTACCACAGTTGGGGTGCGTCGGTCGTGCATCGACGAGTCCTGCCTTACGGGCAAAACTGTGAAGTGTACTACATTTGGGGGCAAAATTGAGACTTACCCCAATTGCTGATTTAATCGCCGGGAATGTACGGGGAGTACACAATGCCATGGGTGAGGCTGGAGCAGGGGCCCAGCAACTCCAGGGTTCCGAGGCGGATGATCAGGTGGTGGAGTTATTACCACCTGACAAGAAAGCTCATGTGAGACGGGGGTCGTGGCAAGTGCCAAGGAACACGAATAAGAACAGGAGTGGCTTATCCGAGAGCCCGATAGCTGGCGATCGCACGGTGTAGGTGCGCAATGTTCCCCTGAGTGCTAGTTGGCGCACACTCAGACGAGTGTTTAATGAAGTCGTGCCAGTAAAGTTCGTGGAGGAATTGCCATTGCGAGACAATACCAAAGTTGCACGAGTGACGTTCGCGAACAGGTGGGATGCGCGTGATGCAGTCAGGTGGAAGCACATGTCGTTGCTTCAGAATCACCTGCTGATAGTCCAGCAATAGCGTAGGATAGGTATCGGTTTCGCGCTCAGTTAAGGTATTTCGCTTAACGCGAACCAAACTCCAGAGTCTGACACACGCAACCAGTTCTATTTTCATGAATATAAGTTGTTCTGTACAGCTTTGTAGTGTAGTAAGAAAGTATTTACATGTGGGAGTGGGTAGCAAGGTATTGCAACCACGGTAGAGATGTGTTATAATTTGTAAAGATCATGTTATTACTATACTATTTCATACTTTGTAATTTATGTATCATGGTGCCATAAAGGCAATTTGCGAGAGTGTTGCATTGAAGGTATATTTAAACCATGGTACATATGATTGTCTATACTATGAGATTAGTTACTGGGTTGGATGTCTAGATAAGAATAACTATGAATGTACTATATATTGTGTTTTGATATACCAGGTGTGGACAGTCGTTGTTATTTTTCACGACTAACAGTACCTGGGTTAGCCTACTTAATACTCATATTGTGTTTTGTGGATAGGTTGAGAAGGCAGATACGACTTTGGTAGGGCAGAACTATGGCATTCTCGAGGCAGATGAGGAGATGCTATGATGGCATATTTTCGTCCAGGCTCCGAAGGGGGGCGGGCAAAGCTCCTCCGGTAGAAGAAAACTACGTTTTCTTTCTGGATTGGGGGGGGGGGTGGATGTCACGGCGCTGTTTCGCGGTGACAAAAGATTAGAATAGCTACGTTGTTGGCTGTGAGTTTTGGCAACATTGGTTTAAAAATCGGTCAGTCAGGTGACACCGGAAGGCGGTAAAAAGGAGGCGCGAAAGATTCAGTAGATGCCGAGCTTTTGCCCGGGAGTGACGGACATTTTGGTTTGCCTTTCGCCAGCTGGATGCTGTGCGGCTTGAGTATGGAGTATGTACGAGAGTTTGCCACAGTGGTTTTTTCTGATGGGAATAATTGTAATTCTGGAGTGGTTTAGTGTCCAGTGATATTATCGTCAGGCCACCGGGTATAAGTTGTTAATGAATTGATTTGTCCATTGTCGTAGATTTTGGTTCGCTATAGTGAGCGATTTTTTCAGTACAGAGTTTATATAGTACTGTCATACTGTCATGTATGAGATTAATCTGTTATATTAATTTAGGCAAGTTTCTCGGGCAGAGTCATATGTTTTTCATACTGTTGTTAGCCGTGTGTAGCTATACTGTGTGCAGTGATTTATTAAAGGGAAAGTCCTGTTTAAGGTGTTATTTCTTCTGTGTCAGCTATTATATGTTGTGGTCGTCTCCTAGCGGAGCGAGCCAGGTATAAAGTTATTAATATTAGTAAAATCCACAGCATAAATTAGGTCTGATACTAGACATTTGTGGGGTTTTAATTTAATTTAATACCAGAGTGCTTAACGAGTCATACCTAATGTGTGTTAGATTAGGATATTGATAATATTGTTAAAGCGTTTATATTTTTCTTCCTAGTTAATCCAGGCTGGTCAAAACCTTGCGATCCAGCGATTTTACATTCTGATGTTACTTTCAGCATCCTGAAAATTATGGTTATAACCATCTTCATGGTATGACCCCTGTGCGGTCCATTTTCTCTATTTATGACGAGAAGTCAAATCAAGAAAAACAACAATAATAGATAAAGTTTAACTAGTACGGAACATTCCCAGAAAACAATTTTTTTCATATCATAATATATATTCAGTCTGCTGAGGCAGAAAGTCAGTACTTTTCATCTGACCCATGACAGGAGTTTTCCATCGGATTTATTCAAGAGAACTCACTGTTCATAGTCGGCTCCCACCTCAACGAACAGCAGATTATTATCATTTAACATTTTTTTTTCCCATCACATTACAGAATGTCATAGCCACCTGAGGCTAGATTGCACTGGAACCATATTTTACCCTATTAATTTCCAGGACAGTGCCACCAAACTAGAAACACTTATCCAAAGCCAATACTTGCAGTGAAAAGGAATAATATCCAGGCAAAAGTAATAACGCATCAATTGCAGCGACTCCCCGAAAAATAGCAGTCCGCTCATCGGATAGTCTTGGGCTGCAATTGACCCCTGAATATGACTGCTTAGTTTTTAATAACTACTAGTGTTTAAATTCCAAGGAAGGTATGCAGCTTCAACATTTGGTAAGCATATCTGTCAGTGGCCCCACGTCTGTAGGTATTTCTGTAACCGTACTGTGTGCACGTGAGTGTTGTGTAACTTGTATTTTGTACAAGGAGAGAAAGAGCGTCTGTAGTTGAATAGAGTCGTAGAAAGATAGGCTGGAATAGAGCAATTACTCAATCCAAGACTGTTTTCTCTTACACTACCACCACCTCGTAAAACAGAAACTATTTCTTACACCTTCCTTTCACATAGCTGTCACCATCACCTTTGCTTGTACGGGACCATAAATATCTCAGTCCTATCATCTCAAAATTTACGACAACAGGTGTACCTAACATGACCTGGTTGTATAGTCTGTGCTCCAGGGGGATAATCGAAACGTCCTGCGACACTTTGATCTTGAGCATGTATTCTAGAGTCCTATGTTGTCATGTAGTATTTCATTCGATTGATGTCAGTAGCCGATCTAACCTCTATTGTACTAGTCGGAAGCGCAGGAGCTTTTGGGATCTACTTTAGTAACACTGAGCCCTCTAAAGATCGACTATATATATATATATATATATATATATATATATATATATATATATATATATATATATATATATATATATATATATATATATATATATATATATATATATATATATGTGTGTGTGTGTGTGTGTGTGTGTAATTTTAAACCAAAAACGGGGGATGGGTGTGACGTATAATGGAAATATAGCCTACAGTGTCCGACAGCCTTTCGTGACCACGCTGTAGTTCTATGATTCGTTAACAAGCCATGCATTAACAGCCTGCGTTTACTCAACCTTTAATCCACGCCTCTTTTCTTTGAGACATAAACAAACGGGTCTGTTTACCAACTTTCGCGACCTGCCAGCGAATAGGGTTTGTTTACCTGAGTTTCTCACGCGAGCTGATCTGTCAATCATCGGACACCGGACAGACCGCACGTGAGAAATACACTTAACCCTTTGATCTTCAGATACGGGAGAAGTCTCTGACGTCGATTAGCATTTCATCTCGAGACGCGAACGATTTTGAAAGAAACCCTGTTATCGTAACGAGGGCCTTTTGATGTTGGTCAACCAGCGCTCGACGAGAGAACCGATAGCTGGCTCAGATGACCTTTTCATTTGGGCCACAGTTTATGAATTCTTATAGTTCGCACGTTAATGCGAAATTAACACCATTAGGGATCAGAGAGCCAATGAATGTATATAAACTGCGTCTTCTAAAATCAGTTATCAGTTGTCGCACAGAATTTTGGATAATCTAAGCACGTTATTCTAGAACCACTGTGGGAGTTGTGTGTTAATGGTATTTCCCGGGGATTGTTTTATTTCTGATTTGTGATAATAGAAATTAGCATTTACGTGATTTAATGGGGTAAGTTTACCATTATAATTCAGTGATTTTTTTAGCGTTAAAACTAGTGAAATGAATAACGCGTAGCTATTTTTATTCCAGATACTTCAGTTTTAATGATAGTTTCCATCACCCGCTCTATCACACCAGAAGAGACGGTTCTAGTTGACTGACTAAGTGCTAAGGCGACTATAGTGACTGAATAGGATTCACGTTAAATTTCATTTTGTGTCTTATAGTAAGTGACTATAGTTTATACCGTATGACTAAACTAACCGGCGCCGACAATAAAGTAACTATTAACGACAGACGATATATGTAAGTGCGCGTAGGGGCCATTAAACAATAGTTGACATTGTGAGCTGATCGCTAACGCGCGCGCAGAGAAGCGGTAAGGTGCATACCTTGGTCCGATCTGAAAGCGCAGCGAGGGCAAAAAGCTGATCGTATAGTTGTAAATAAAGTCACCGTGTGCCTTTTAACTTTAATCAGGACTGACGGAGAGGATAAGAGATCGTCTCGTCCCCTTCCGTGTGTATATAGGTAGAGACATAGAAGAGTAGCATTTTTTTCATGATGTTTCTCTATTCTTAGCATGACCTGATCACAGAACGGCTACCAGCGGTCTTTTTCGTTTGGTCTATTTTGGTCCGTTTTCTTCATCTACTGATTGATTAATGTTGTCTTCTTCGTGGCTTACGTGTCTTCAAGTTCAGTTTTGAACAGGACCGGCCAAAGAGGCAAATTAACATTTTAATGTAAAGTTGACTGGACTCACAAATACCCAGCTATTTATTCAATTTTATCAGCTCATTGAGGCGTAACAAAAATAACACTATCATCTGACTTTTGACAGTCGTATTCTCGGATTTATACAGCAAGTTACGCTGTTTCAAAATCGGCATTCACACCAGAGCCAGCCGATAGGATTTATCATCATCATCATAAATAACAGTTTTTAGCAACCAGAGGTATCCCTATAGAGGAAGTACTGTCTACTGTTTACTGTGAACACAAGAGATCGGGGTTTTTTTCTATATTAACTATTCGAGGTGACATTTGTCTATTAACCACTAAAGTAGGCGTTCCCCTTTTAAAACTTAATTATTCAAGGAGGGTCTGGAGCCTGTTTGGAAGAAAAGACACTGGAAATTTCATATTCAGGATTTATATGTCAAGATATTTGTTCACCCGAGTAGGTAAGAAAAACGAATGAGTATGTCAGAGAAAGTGAATTTTCTTTGTTACAGGGAAAAATTGTATTTTCTGGATTCTGCTTAATATTGTTTATTTTACTGAATAGCGTTAGTAGGAACTTTGTTCTTTTCTTTACTGTCTATGCTATAACATTGTGCTAACCTTTGACCTTTGGGGTTATTAACTTGTTGGGTCTTTTCTTCTCAATAATGGGGAGGGCACATGTATTCTGTTAATTTTCTATGCATGTAATTCTGATCTTATTTGATCTTCTTTAGATATTTGGTGTTGTAAAGTTTAATGCGTAAAATCTATTCTCATACCTTACTTCTCACGTACTATCACCATCCACTATACTCAGGCGGGAGCATAAATATATTTCAAACCTATCTAAATTCACGACAGGGGGGATGATCAACTTTACAAGGAAAAGATCGCGTTCCTACCTCATGCAGTTCGCGAATATATTGTATTAGTTAGTTCGAGAGTTTTCATTGGGAATATGGAAAAAATTTGATCCGGGGATACCGCAATTTTAAATGTCAGCTGGAGAGGTCTAGAACGAAATTTCCCTAGTTTAAAAAGTTTGTCTATTTTTTGTCTGCAGTCGCTTAAAGATGTATCAAATCATCCACAAGGAATTACTGATAGTTCGGGATCGACCGGTTGCCGACTCCTGTTCTGTTGTATCGTCCTCTACTTTCTCTCCTCCATTTTAAGATTGTATAGTATGTGTCAATAAAATCAAGTAGACTCCAGTAAAGCTGATTACGCAAACATTTTTAAACAAATTAAAAAAATGATACGTTGGTCAATTTTCGTTTAAACAATACCAATGTTTTAAAAATTATGTCTATGTTATGTTTCCTTTTTTATTTTTTCGTTATTTTATGAGGTTGGTCAGGTATGAAACTGTTTCATCGGAATACAAACACAGACGCAATGACTCCAAGAACATAAGTAGGTAATAACCATACTGCGTCGATGATACAACAGATATTTCGCTACAGCAAAGGATTTGAAGGTCAGTAGAAATCCACGTTCATTTAACATACATATCAACAGTATATTAATCAACTTGTCAAAGAGTTCAAACGTCTAAGAAGTACCTTCCCTGAAGATATTAGAAAGGACATAGAAATAAGATCATACGATAGCGCATGGGGCCAATAAATTCATGCATGCAACTGCGCATGCACTCAGACATCTTGATGAAGACAAAGAAAAAGCCCTTAAACAGCTGTTTCTGATCACGACGCTTAATGTCTTGTTCAGTTAACAGAACGTTTTAAATGTACGAGTTTATTGAAATGAAGACATAAATTTTTTTGGCTAATAAAATATACAAAGGTGAGTCCACAATAATTACCTGACGATAACGTAAGTTTGCGATATCAGCATAATAAATAACGTACAATCTGATCTGTCAGGAAAAATGAGTTCCAAATTTTAAAAAAATGCCACCATTTATTGCAAATACACCATGAGAGTTTTAACTATACAGAATCATCATGGGAGCTACGGAGATCGTACTCTGTCGTCGATGTCTGCAGCAAATGAAATGAGGAAATACAAATGCAGAAGGAGAGGTAGGGGAGAGAAGGGGAGAGAGATAAAAAGAAGGACAGAAAAGAAAAGGTTCAGAAGGAAAGCAGATCGCATCTCGATGAAATATGTGTGTATAGGATACTGGAATTGTCGAAGTGCCAATCAAGGTGCAGCCATTATACAAGCAATCATCAACAATTTCGATTTCCTCATGACTAAAACTAGTTTCATTGATGGGGCGGTATACAGCCAAGTTTGTCTTCTTGCCAACTTCTCTTATACTGATGAAACCACAGAAGTGGAGAACATTAAGAATAACACAGAAAATATAATTAGAACTTGAACATCTGTCACATGACAGGAGGATTTTCATTTAACTGATTGTAAAATCCAACGTCACCAGAATCTCAAAGGTAATGATGATGCTGATGTAGTGAAGCGTCGCAGGAAACTTTTGTGATCAACTTCTTGCACTGTGGTGTCGATTTACTACCCTAGAAGTCATCTTGGCCACAGGAACCATCCTGTTATTGCATATTAACATTTAACATTGTCGCATAGAGATTTATGATCAATAAATTTTCTATATTCTTTTCTTTTCTACCCGTGTCCTCTACTTTATTATCGCTCTTTTATCCTTTTCCTGCTTTTTACATTCGTTCGTTTGCGACAAAATATTACTTTCCCATTCTGACTTTGCCGTTTCTTTTCTCATAATAGTAACGCATTTTATTGCGTAAGATGTCAGTCCCTGGAGGTGGACGAAATAGCGTGAGAATTCGTCTAGTCAGACATAGAGAGCAGACATTTGTCTACATTTTCATCTGACACGAGAGTTTTCTTCGGCTAGATTCTCGGCGTGAGGTGTGTAATGCACCAATCTGCCTCGCTCAGAAATGAGACATGTCGTGTGAGGTGTGAAGACGCGTTTTGGCAGTTATGGCCAGCGTCTAAGTATGTGAAGTGTTAAGAGGAGAAGGGGAGACGGGGGTTTTTGAAAATAGCGCGCATCCTTTGTCCGTTTTCATATATCTACCCTAGTAGCTTAGACTATTCAATCATTCTCCTAGTTGCAGTAGACGTGATCGCTTCGTTCTAGATACTTATATTTATAAGTGAAACTCTTAGTTTCGTTGTGATACCCGTAGTTCTATTTGGAGGTAAATATAATATATTATATATCTAGTAGTGTTGAGTGATTCAGTGAAAATCGCTTATTTCATTTCACTAGCTAGATTTCTGTGCAGAAGAAATTAAATTTATGTCTGTTATATTCTCTAGATGACGTGTTTCAGTGGATAGCAAAATAAATTATAATTTCTAGCTTAAACTCATGCAGCTATAAATGAATTTAATTAAATTGCTAGTAATTAGTCGAGAATATTTTAAACTAACTTATAACTGCACTCATTCATCATTGAGTATTGACGAAATACGTATGTATTTCTAATTTATGATGATTGATTTAATGAATATAACTTATTTCACGGGAATTTTTAAACGTTAAGTCAAGCTCTACGCTTGCAGTTTATAATGTAAGTTATAACCAAAGTAAATAGTATGTATAAGTATTTTATATGTTGTTTTCTCTTTATTCAGTGAAACTGGGGTAGCCCAACTTTACCAACGGTTTTAGTACAGAGAAATATCTGTGAAGAACAAAAACATTTTTTTCTTAAAGACTTGGGTGTATAAAGTAAAACCTGTCTGGCATTGCGCTGGCATCCAGAACGACAGAGTACCCATTACATGAACTTTAAGATTAAATGAAGTAACGGGCCCATCGAGCCAGATTTAATTCTTCCTGAGAAAAAAACTCAAGTACATTTTCAGCCCTTGTGGCAAGTAAAATATTCCTATCAGTAACATTCCGACGGAGTTCTGACTAGTTGTGGTGTGATCAAATAAAGTCCTATACTGAGAGAAGGCGCCGACCTGACATTCCTATTTACTAGAAATTTAAGCTATTGACACTTTGCTCGCTGTTAACGTTCGTGCCTGGACAATTTTAATGTGACAGAACCAGACATCCAAAAATAAGAATAACCAAGGAAACGTTCCCTGAAGTAGTGAATTCAACCTATCTTTGTGGAGCTGGGGTTCCCTTGGCCAAGACTACCCTGGAGATACTGTATGTGCATGTCCTAAAAATTGTTTTTCCAGAAGTTGATACCAAAGCTGTAAGTACGAATGCAAGCTAGTGATCACGGCTGACTGAATAGAGTGAATGCAGGACTGGGTGATTCCTTTATTGTTGTATTTTGGCACCCATTTTGCTGTTTTAAATTTCTTTATGCAAGTTTTTGTTGCTAACAATATTTTCCTTAGGATAGACCAGAGTATCAAAGTCTGTTCATACCTTTAAAGGGAAATCTTAGACTAAAGCATATGTATCCGTGACTCTTTGGGGCTATCACTTTTCTTCTAACAGGACTGTGGGCTATACATCGAGGGAAAGGATCATACCAATGGGTCTATCATTCTTGTAGCAATTCATTGACTTTATGACTATTTGTATATGTTTGATGTAATTTTATGTGTTGTGATGGAATTTTATTATGATAATTAAAATTCACTTGAACTTATTCCAGTGTGTCGGTCAGTTCGTTCCCAAGTATCTATATTTACATGGTCATAGTTTCACGTAGGTGTGTCTATTATAGTCACTTAGGTGTGTGTATGTGAGGGATATATATATATATATATATATATATATATATATATATATATATATATATATATATAATATTATACTCGACGGTCTGACAAATCTTAATCTGTTGTAGATGATAGGCTGACTGAGAGAAAATCATCTCGAGGGTCAGAGACCGACTCTAATATATTTCCTCCATCTCACCCGTGAAATCTATTTCTATTTTTCATATCCTACTGAGCTATCACTTGTTTCTATTGCTATTAAGAAGGGACCAAACCAAGTCTTAATTCACCTATCATTAATCTACGACAAACATCCAAAACGACACGTAACAGCCTTAATTATGGGGGCCTCAAGCCGGGATAATGAACATATGTTGGTGCAATAATTTTTCAAGTCGGTGGGCTACATTTTCTGCATTGGGTAGAATAATTTTCAAGATGTCAGTGTTGATAGGCTACAAGCGGTTTTCTAAGTCTAACCCTGATCACAGCACTGTACAAGTATGTGTATCGTCATTCCCTGAGCCAGAGGTTGAAGCCAGGAGGAATTTTTTTCATACAGCAGATAAGTATATTTATAGATACATATAGGGTGTGGCTTGAAGAATCTCGTTTGACAGGGTTCTTTTATTTTTATATGTTATATGTATATTTGTATTTACATGTTTGTGAGATAGGCGGGTTGGTTGGCGAGGGAACCATTAATTCACAATACCAATCCTATGGTCGTGAATTATTGGTTGGTCTTTAGGTTTGGTTCATGATTTTCTCAGATAGTGGGACCGGCATTACAAAGCTGTGTGTCTACTGCTACTACTGAGATTACTATCACCATTTGTGTTAGCTGTTTTGCCCTGTTTATTTGTAAATTTGTAGTTGTTGTCATGTTAATTGTAATTTATTTGGTTCATTCTCCATTATTGTTTAAAAATCTGTTCATCTAATCTTGATATCATTCAGTTATTAGATGTATTATATGTTGTGAAATCGTGCTTGTATTGTCATAAATGTGGTAGAGCCGAATTTATTGTTTTTCATTTTTCTACAATTCATAGATTTATGCCCTGGTTTTTTCATTATTATTTCCTTCGGTTGGCTCTGTCTACTGTTATACTGTAATCGTGTTCGTATCTCTATCGTTTTGGTTTGCTCCTAAAATAACATCTATAATTTCATGCAGTTGAATGATATTGAGTGTTGAAATAATTTTTTCTAATATTGCTCACTTATTAATTATATATATTATTAAAATTATTATTGGATAATTTGGAGTCAATAATAGTGAAGTATGGCTACCTTGGAATATTTTACCAAGCTTGGAAAAGACTATGGTATGAAGAGTGAAGCTTTAAAATCATTTGCTTTCAATGAGCATTCAAAGGAATTAAAGAGATTACAAGACGTGGCAAGAGAACAGAGGCTCCTTGATAAGGAGAAAAGAGATGAAGATTTAGCTGAGAAGAAAAGAATGTGAACTTGAGAAGTAGAATAAAAGAAGAGAACATAAACATGAGGAGAAAAAGTTAGCATATGCTCAAAGAATGGCTGAACGTGAGTTGGAAAAATTATAAGTACAACTTAAACAGGCTAACCCATCAGTTTAGGAGGCTGAAAGACCATGCCACTACTTTTAAACTAAATTTGCTAAATTTAATTCTAATATCGACGACATGTCATGCTTTTTAAATAGGTATTAGACATGTTGCCAAGAGTTTAAGATTGATAGAGTTACATGGCCTAGCAGGTTGACGAGTTTGTTGGTGGGTGAGGCTCTTACTGCAGTCTGCACCATGGATGATCAGACTAGAAATGATTATGACGCTGTGAAGGCTTTGCTACTAAAAAGGTATCAACTGGAAGACAATGGGGACAGATTGAAACTGAAATAATTGTTGCCTGATTCAGCTAAATATTTTGCTGAATTCATTTCATCAATTAAGCTTTGCTTTTCTAGATGGGTTGATTTGTCAAAGATTGATAAAACATTTGAGGGGCTGGCTGACTTAATTTTAAGAGACAAAGTACTATCTTCAGTCAGTGGCGACTTTTTGTCCTTTTTTGCAGGAGAGAAAGCCTGAGACTTTGGCTGCTGTAGAAAATCTGAGACGACAGTACCAAGTTGCACATCCTGGAAGAAATCTTGGCAGGAATTTCAAGCTTGCCGAGACAACCTCAGACCTCACCAGAGTGAAGATTAGCTTCATAGTCTTCACTTTTAACCGGACCATTTATTGGAGAACCAGATAAGACTTAAAAAAGCACAGGAAATCTCTTTCAAATTTTAATAAGGAATCCCGGGACTAGGAAAATGAAGAAACACGGAGTCAGAGGGGAATCTGTTGTAAAATTAAAGACATGCCAGACACGTGTATGAGGCCTAACCCAGTGCCTTAACTCATTCATCTGAGCAAAACGTCTGTAGCCAAGATTGGCGTAAGTAGTACATTTTCATTCTGTTTTATTACTAACATGTGAACTAACATATATATATATATATATATATATATATATATATATATATATATATATATATATATATAAATATATATATATATATATATATATATATATATATATATATATATATATACTGTTCAAAAAAAGAAACGCATAGCTGCTGAAGGCACACACATAGCCATAATTTTTACAGTCAATAACTTTTTAAATTTAACGAGTTAATTGTTCAAATTGCACACAAGAATACCTTAGGGTTCAACCAATCAATTGACAGTTGTTTTGCATCTGGGTCACGAGAGTTTTTTGGCATACGGGCTTTCCCGTTAGTATGGTGTGTGGCCTCTTGCATCGATCAGCGACTGGCATCTCCTGGGCATGGATGCGATCAGACGTCTGATGTAGGCCTGTGGGATGGCTGCCCACTCTTCCTGGAGTGCCTGGAACAGATCACGACGATTGGCTGGAGAAACGTCTCGGCGGCAAACACGTCTATGCACTCATCTCACAGGTGCTCAATCGGACTCATGTCTGGAGACAGGGATGGCCAGGGAAGGGTGAGAATGTTGTTGGCAGTCAGAAACTGCGTGGTCAACCGTGCACAATGGAATCTGTTGAAATACAGACCTTTGGGCAGCCAAAAGTGGAAGGACATGGGGTCGAAGAATTTCATTGACGTATCGTTGCGCATTCAAGCCTCCTTCAATGTGCACCAATCGACTCCTTCCGTTGTAACTGATCATTCCCCACACCATTGCACCTCCACTACCGTGCGGCGGAGCTTCATCAACGCAATTTTGGGTAAAACGTTCATTTCGCCTACGGTAGACCCTACGCCGTCTATCATGACGCTGCAACAAAAAGAAAGATTCGTCACTAAACCAGATACGTCTCCATTGATTGTCAGCTGCCCAGGGACGATGCTGGTTGGCCCAAAGAAGTCGATTTTGGCGATGGCGGTGCGTAAGGACAGGTCCTCGGTGAGGTCGTTGTGCCCAAAGTCCAGCGTCATGCAGTCTATTCCAAACAGTTTGACCAGACACATGACGTCCTGCAGGCAATGATTGGGCAGTTGAGGAAGCTGTTGTAAACCTGTCTCTGAGGTGACGAAGCCGAATAAAGCGATCCTCCGCTGCTGTTGTCACTCTGGGTCGTCCACTGCGATGCCGGTCTTCAACTGAGCCAGTGGCTTGGAACCGGTGTCAAAGTCGACTGATGGTACTCTGATGCACGTTTAGATGCCTGGCAACCTGACTTTGACTTTCGCCTGCATGCAGTCGGCCAATAGCAATGTTCCTTAAATTTATCGATAGAGACACCATAAATATCTGCTTGAAAATGAACTGAATTTTTGTGTGTAGCGTTATCCTTTTATAGGGTTTCAGTTGCGTAGTCAGTGAATTGTGTTCACCCCAAATTTTGTTGCTTTCACGTGCGCGCAACATGAGCTGTGGTCAAAAATTGCGTCATAAACACTATTGACCACTGCGTTGTAACGATTATAAAAACGAACGCAATTCAGGTCAATACGTGCATTTGACACTGTAAAGAACATTTGAGGCTGGTTTTTATATACCCTAGCACCAAATTTTACTTACAAACTCATAAAAATTCGCCCTCGGATAGCTATGCGTTTCTTTTTTTGAACAGTATATATATATATATATATATATATATATATATATATATATATATATATATATATATATATATATATATATATATATATATATATATATATATATATATATATATATATATATATATATATATATATATAACCATGTGAAGTTTAATATGTGAAACTCGCTATTGGATGTCAAAGTCATTTGAGACTGTGTAGTGGGTTTGATGGTATTGTATGGTTGATGTTACCTAGTGTGATGCATGAGGTCAGCTGTGAAGGCTCCTGAGATAAATGTAGCTGTGAATTTACAGAAGGCCCTTCTTGCTACCACTTACGACCTCACACATATCTTTTTTACTAATGAATGTGGCTACGTTAAAAATCTAGGGTACTGATATGTAATGTGTTGTGGTAGATTACATACACACACACACACACAGATATTTAATAAGTCTAATAATATTAATAAAATTTATAACACACTGAACTAACTCAAGCTGTTTAAATTTTTGATATTTAAATTTTCTTTAAGTTTATTTGTTCTGAACCAAGGTTTTATTTTGGTCAGAACATATGAAAAGTTTTGAAATTATGAATGAAATGCATGAATATATGTCATAATAAAATAGAAAATGTGTACATATGTATTTCAAATGACTGGTTAATAGTAATTATCTTAAGATAGTCCCAGGAGAACTTATTTCTAGATGAGCTGTTGGGGTGATATCATCACTCCCTGTCTATGACTACCAAACATTGTCCCTTCACTGATGGGAGTAATACAAATTTTATTTCCCAAAATTTTTGTGGGTTCTAGTGATGGTAATATAGTTGGTGTGTTAGTTAGTAAATAAGTTGGTGAAGGTCCAGCAGGCCAGACGCTCACGTATCTTCACTGAGTAGTTCTGGTGCTGGAATCTGGTGGCCCCCACCTCTCCGTGCTTAGGGGCAATATAAGGCTGCTCTGACAAAACACTAGACTGCACTGGTCCACACTTGTATTTATCAACACAGCATTTGACACCACTTTGGTGCCAAACAGGAACTCACACTTCTGCAACAAAAGTATTGGGTCATGTGTCAGAACTCTACCTCCTGAGCCACTTCTGCACACAACACTACACAACAACACCACATAGACGGGGTCAGATCTCTCTGACCATACAGCACATCTTACCAAGTTGGTTTCACATAGAACTAGTTCCCCAAGACTACATATTCTGAAACATGTTCATTAGCTTCCTGCTATTGAATAAGATAGGTGCTATGTTCCACTGATCTCAACACTTGATCCGCCCTTCATAATCCTTGCTGGCGTTTATGTATTTTGTTTGTCTCTAGGCTGGGCTGGGGATCTAGAGCGAATCCTTACTTGTTGTAAGGGATAGATTTTGATATGGCAGTATCAAATCACTCGAAACATTAAACAATATTAAAATATACAAAGAAATACTTTCAGTCTTACCAGAATTATGAATAGAGAACACAGTTATATTCTAGCAAAACTCAGCTGAGCTGCTGGCTCTAGTATGGCGTCCCTCTAAATATGGCAATTAGCTTCTGGGAACTACACCACTGAAGAATTACTGTGTCTACTAATGGACAATTTATGTTGAATGGCAAAAATGCGCGTCTGGGCGCCGATAATATGATTATCGGTGGCCAATCACCGACTTCCCCCTTTCAAATTTCAAACCTCCGACCAAAAGTCAATTCAGTCATACCTCAGTCAAGTATGTATTATTGTCTGTTGGTCCGTCTGTCTCTACTTGCTTTTTCATAAAAAACACGCTTGGTTCTACATGCCTTTCTACACGAATCGGTCTCTAAAGTTATTTTTAGCCACAATTTTCCCTATTTCCCCCTCTCTTTCATTCCAACTAGATTTTAGCACTTGAGTCTCAAGGCCGCAATTTTTGAAAATTAGTGACATTTTTTTAACAGTGCAGTCGCTCGTCTGTTATGAACAACACAGTCTTTTGTCAATATCTTCATTATTATCTATCCGTCTGTATAAATGAAAGCATATTATTTCTCTGCTCAAGATGGGCTATCAGACTAGCTAGGTTTTATATTCCTAACATTATTATTAAGAAAAAGTTACTTTTTCAAGGTTAGTTGTTTTTTTGAAATATGTTCGAGCATCTTCTATAATGCGTTTGCCGCTGAATTCAAATAAAAGGACTAAGTATCGCAAAAGCGTCCAAGAAATGACTGTTGCGTATAATAGCTAAGGTCCCTTTTGTCCATTTCTTTACATTGTGTCAACTTGTGGACGTGAATTTTTTTCCTTTCCTCACCAATTGCGTCTTTTTAGCATTGCTAGTTTCAAGCACGTGTTCAGTCATATTTTTTCTTTTTGATCTCCGTTCCCTCCCATCTCAAAGGGTAAACGTTTTGTCTTTGCGTCTAACAAGTTAGTTTCCATGGCGGGTAGTGAACCGCGGCATGGGCGATCATGTCTTCTAGTAGCTTACGCGTTATTTTTATCCCTACATTTTATCTTTGGAGATATTTTAACGTTGTATCACGGTTAAATTTATCACACATCTCCCCACTTGAAAACATGCCTACGGCAAGTTCCAAAACCAGTGATACACATAGATAAAATTACTCCTCACGCCTACCACTACTCTAATTTTGATCACAGGGGTGCCGACTGAGGAAATCTGCACCGACATTCAATGACCCTGGGATGTACTCAATACTAAACTGATAAGGTTGCAGTAATAAAGACCACCTCAACAATCTTGCGTTTTCATGCTTAGCCTGAGATAAGAATACTAGGGGCTGATGATCCGTCTGGACCACAAAAGTCCTCCCATACAGATAGATTTGAAACTTCTTTATTGCCCATATTAACGCTAAACATTCTTTTTCGCTTGTGGAATATCCTTGCTCCGCCTTATTCAATTTGCGGCTTGCATAAGCGACTGGGTTCAGTTCCCCATCAGGTGAAGATGATCTTTGCAACAAAGCCGCCCCGAGTCCTACATTACTTGCATCTGTTCTTACGACAAAGTCCTGTGTCAAATCAGGCAGTTTGAGAATAGGCTTGCTAGTGAGTTTTTTCCTTTAACTCTTGGAACGCTAATTCACATTGCGCCGTCCAAATTATTTTATCTGGATGTCCCTTGCGAGTCAAATCAGTCAGAGGAGCACATATTGAGTTAAAATTTTTGATATATTTTTGGTAAAAACCACATAACGACACGAATGATCGCACGTCCTTTTTTGTTTGTGGTCTAGGTGCACTCTGCAGTTTTTCCAAGTTCTTGGGGTCAGGGGTCATGTTGCCCTAATATACAGTGTGTCCCAAGAATTCCAACTCTTTGCATCCAATACAACATTTTGTTGGCCTAGCAGTTAAGTTCGCCTCCCTAAGCCTATCAAATAACATTTTTAGGGAGTCAATGTGTTCTTCAAATATCTCTGTGGCGACGAGAATATCATCCATGAAATTCGTGATACATGGGTTATTCAGGGGATCCAACAATTTGCGCATCATCCTTGAAAATACACTCGGAGCATTTTTCAGTCCGAATGGTAGCATGTTGAATTCATAATGTCCATATGAAGTGCTAAAAGCCAAATAAGGTCTCACTTCAGGCTTCACTGGAATCTGGTAATAGCCTTTACTAAGATCCACCTTTGAAAAGTATTTTGCCTTGTTTAATCTGGCAAATAACTGTTTTGTGTCTGGTAATGGGTCCACTTGTCCTTCTGTGACAGCATTCAGTTTCCTGTAATCTATGCACAGTCTGTGTTCCCCAGACGGTTTTCTCAACAAAACTACACTGGAGCTAAAAGATGATTCACTGTGTGAAATAATCCCCTCCTTCAACAAATAATCTATTTCTTCCTTCAATGCCTTCTCCTTCTCGAACGGAATAGAATAGGCTCTCATACAGATTGGGTTTGAGTCTACCAGTTTCATGTCATACTGTAGCAAATTTGTATGTCCTGGTTTATCTGTTAATACATCTGTATGTTCCTCCAGAACCTGTTGAACTCTCTCCCTCTGGTTTTTAGTCAGGTGCTTACTGACTTTTACCTGTGCTGCTGTTTCACAAGGATGTAATGGGTATTCATGTGAGGTGAGTGGTTCCTTTTGCATTTGAGTTGCGATAGCCAAGGTCAGAAAGGGGGTGCTTTCCTGGAGTGGTCTGTCCAGATACTTCTTTAAAAGGTTTACATGATAAACTTTCTCCTTCCCCTTTTTGTCAATTTTATAGTTTGTTCTTGACACCTTCTCTAGAACCGTATATGGACCTTGCCATCCAATTTGTAATTTATTCTGGCTACCGGGTAGTAGAAGCAGCACCTTCTCTCCCACAGCTAGTTCTCTGTCCTTTGCCTTCCTATTAAAATATGCTGCATGTTTCTTCCTGGCTTGTTTCAAATTATCATTTGCCAGTTTCCATCCAGCTTTCAAACGAGTGGTCAGTTCGTTCACGTATTGATAAGATGAGGTAACAGTCTCCTCTGCCTTCTCATCTGTCCAGGTCCTTAATAATGCTTCTAATGGACCTTTTATGGGTCTCCCAAATAGCAGAGTTGCGGGAGCCATCCCGGTTGAACTATGGGGTACCTCCCGATACGCAAACAACGCGGCGGGCAGGAATTGATCCCACAGATCCGGTTTTTTGTGTGCCAGCTTCCTCAGGATAGAAATGAGAGTCCCATTGAACCTCTCTACCTGGCCGTTCCCTTGCGGATGGTACGGACTACAATGAAAGTGTCTGGCTTGAAATAGCTTAAAAACTTCTTCCGTTAGTTTCCCCTTGAACTGTGAGCCATTATCAGTCAAGATTTGATGCGGAAATCCTAATCGGGTGAATATTGTAAGTAGTGCCTCTGCTACATGTTTTGAATCAATTGATGGCAGGGCTACCGCCTCTCCCCTCATAGAACAAGTGTCCACCAGAGTAAGGATGTAACTGTTCCTCCTCTTGGTCCGAGTGAGAGGTCCCACAATATCCACTGCAACCCTCTCAAAAGGTGTTCCCACTATGGGCATTTCCCCTAGAGTTGCAGGAGCAGTCCAATGCTTTGGAGCTACCCGTTGACATTCTGGGCAGGATTTGACATATCTTTTTATATCCTCCGTTATCCCTGGCCAGAAGTAATGACAAGCTATACGCTGTCCTGTGGCGCTGATCCCCATGTGACCACTGAAGGGAATCGCATGCCCGAGTTCCATCACTTTATCCCTATATGAAGTGGGAAGAACCAGCTGGTTGTGACCATTTGTTCCAGTTCCGGCCTTCCTATATAATAGTTTGTTCTTCATAAGGTATTCTCCCTTGCTTGGAGGTGTGTGGCATTTGGGCAATTTTTTGAAACATGGCTTAAGGGTCTTATCCTCAGCCTGCGCCTTCCTCATCTCCTCTGGATGAGCATTTATAGGTTCACCTTCTTCCTCCTTTTTCTGTGACCTGGTCTGCACTGTCGCCATGATCACAGGTCTCTCGGGATTCCCCAAGAAGACGTATCTACACCCCAATATCAGAGGGTAGATTGGTTCATCTATCACTGCTGCTCTGATTTCTCCTTCCACATAGCGAGTTTTCACCGTTATCCTTGCGATGGGAAGTGTCATGAGTGGTATGTCCTTAGTCGCCCCTTGTATTTCCACTGTTTCTGTGGTATACTGACTTGGGTCCACTAGGCTAGACTTCACAACTGAATCATAATCCAAACCTGTATCATAAAGGCACCTTGTGGTGACCCCATTACAAATAACATCCTCACAAACTGGGGGGTGATAAGGTTCCTGCTGTCCCTTAGGATTAACCTTTAATCTTTGAGTCCCCGACTTCATTGCAGCAATGTTTGAAGGTTTCCTTCTACAAAATTCGGTGTTATGGTTATCTTTCTTGCACCATTTGCAACATCTTTTTCCTTGGTTAAACGGTTTTCTTTCATTGTATCTTTGGTCATTGAACTGTGAGTTTCTGTCACGATAGTCATTTCTTGGCCGTTCAAGGTTTGTCCTACCTTTATTACCCTGTTCTCTATTATCAAATTTATTAAATTGCTGTGGAGCTTTAAAATTGTCAATGTGCTTCTTTTTAGCACCACTTACCTCTGCCTGGGCTGCCTGATACCTCTCAGCGACATTTAAAACCTCCCCCAACCTCTCTGCACCTTGTTCCATGAGAAATTTTCTCAAGTGTTGAGCCATTGACTCTCTCAATTGCTCTATCATGATCATCTCTTTAAGATCTTGGGTCTTCCCCAGAGCAGTCCATTTCTCCAAATAGGTTTCCAGTCTGGCAGAGAATTGGTGGTATGTCTCCCCAGACAACAGTTTGGCATTTCTAAATTTCTTACGATAAAATTCACCATTTTTTTCGTATCTTAACAACAAAGCCTGCTTTAACATGTCATAATTGTCTTGGTCTTCTCTGTTCATTTTTGCGAAGACTTCATAAGAAGTACCTCTCAGTCCCTGTGATAACTTTAAACTCCACCTCTCTCTCTCTAACCCATATGTAGTAGCTAATAATTCAAAACGACTGAGGTACCCCTCTATGTCATCGTCTTTCTCAACAAAATGGTCTAAATGAAACCCCATAGCTGATGTTGAGGCTCCCTGACTAGGCGTAGCATCTGAGGCAAAAGGGCTGGCACCATTTTCAGGAGCATGGCCTTGTAATTCCAGCTCCCTTAGTCGTAATTCGTGCTCCCTTTGCAACCTTCTATCTTCTGCTTCCCTTTGCTGTCGTTTTTCATCTGCCTCTAATTGGAGCCTTTTACTCTCCCTATCTGCCTCCAATGCTTTTGCCTCCTTGTCAGCCTCAATCTGCAACCTCTTAGTCTCAGCCTCAATTTGTAACCTCTTCTCTTCAGCTAACCTTTCAGATTCTAATTTTCTTTCGGCCTCTTTTTCTAATCTTCTTTCTTCCCGTTCAATATACTTGTCACATTCAGCAGTTACGTATTGAATTAAACCCTGACCATCCATTCCCATATCCTTCGCCGTTAGCACAGCAGCTGATCTGAACTTTGCCAGCTCCGCCATACTTTTTAGACAATTTAGCAATGAGCAAGATAAATCTCTAACCAATCAATAACTAAAGTAATTCTAATTAATTAATTAATCAATTAACTACCACTGGCTGTGAAGATTCACCAACTTTTATTTTAAGGGACACTTTTAATTTTTACAATTTGTCCCCCTGATTTAATTCTCCCACCAGGAGATCCTAATATTACTGATAAGCTAATTATCCCTGGACAAGACCCCACTATATGTAGTGGGTTTGATGGTATTGTATGGTTGATGTTACCTAGTGTGATGCATGAGGTCAGCTGTGAAGGCTCCTGAGATAAATGTAGCTGTGAATTTACAGAAGGCCCTTCTTGCTACCACTTACGACCTCACACATATCTTTTTTACTAATGAATGTGGCTACGTTAAAAATCTAGGGTACTGATATGTAATGTGTTGTGGTAGATTACATACACACACACACAGATATTTAATAAGTCTAATAATATTAATAAAATGTATAACACACTGAACTAACTCAAGCTGTTTAAATTTTTGATATTTAAATTTTCTTTAAGTTTATTTGTTCTGAACCAAGGTTTTATTTTGGTCAGAACATATGAAAAGTTTTGAAATTATGAATGAAATGCATGAATATATGTCATAATAAAATAGAAAATGTGTACATATGTATTTCAAATGACTGGTTAATAGTAATTATCTTAAGATAGTCCCAGGAGAACTTATTTCTAGATGAGCTGTTGGGGTGATATCATCACTCCCTGTCTATGACTACCAAACATTGTCCCTTCACTGATGGGAGTAATACAAATTTTATTTCCCAAAATTTTTGTGGGTTCTAGTGATGGTAATATAGTTGGTGTGTTAGTTAGTAAATAAGTTGGTGAAGGTCCAGCAGGCCAGACGCTCACGTATCTTCACTGAGTAGTTCTGGTGCTGGAATCTGGTGGCCCCACCTCTCCGTGCTTGGGGGCAATATAAGGCTGCTCTGACAAAACACTAGACTGCACTGGTCCACACTTGTATTTATCAACACAGCATTTGACACCACTTTGGTGCCAAACAGGAACTCACACTTCTGCAACAAAAGTATTGGGTCATGTGTCAGAACTCTACCTCCTGAGCCACTTCTGCACACAACACTACACAACAACACCACATAGACGGGGTCAGATCTCTCTGACCATACAGCACATCTTACCAAGTTGGTTTCACATAGAACTAGTTCCCCAAGACTACATATTCTGAAATATGTTCATTAGCTTCCTGCTATTGAATAAGATAGGTGCTATGTTCCACTGATCTCAACACTTGATCCGCCCTTCATAATCCTTGCTGGCGTTTATGTATTTTGTTTGTCTCTAGGCTGGGCTGGGGATCTAGAGCGAATCCTTACTTGTTGTAAGGGATAGATTTTGATATGGCAGTATCAAATCACTCGAAACATTAAACAATATTAAAATATACAAAGAAATACTTTCAGTCTTACCAGAATTATGAATAGAGAACACAGTTATATTCTAGCAAAACTCAGCTGAGCTGCTGGCTCTAGTATGGCGTCCCTCTAAATATGGCAATTAGCTTCTGGGAACTACACCACTTAAGAATTACTGTGTCTACTAATGGACAATTTATGTTGAATGTCAAAAATGCGCATCTGGGCGCCGATAATATGATTATCGGTGGCCAATCACCGACTTCCCCCTTTCAAATTTCAAACCTCCGACCAAAAGTCAATTCAGTCATACCTCAGTCAAGTATGTATTATTGTCTGTTGGTCCGTCTGTCTCTACTTGCTTTTTCATAAAAAACACGCTTGGTTCTACATGCCTTTCTACACGAATCGGTCTCTAAAGTTATTTTTAGCCACAATTTTCCCTATTTCCCCCTCTCTTTCATTCCAACTAGATTTTAGCACTTGAGTCTCAAGGCCGCAATTTTTGAAAATTAGTGACATTTTTTTAACAGTGCAGTCGCTCGTCTGTTATGAACAACACAGTCTTTTGTCAATATCTTCATTATTATCTATCCGTCTGTATAAATTCATTCATTCATAACCCTCCACTCCCAAAGGAGCATAGGCCTTCAACAAACACATGCCAAGTCCTCCTGTCACGTGCCATCATCTCAAGTTCTTTCCATGTTCTCCTCATCATTTTCACCTCTGTTTCCAACTCTCTTCTCCATGTGCTTCTTGGTCTACCTCTGCCTCTCTTGCCCTGGGGGTTCCAGAACAAGGACTGCCTTGTAATGCTATCAACAGGTTTCCTCAGTGTGTGTCCTATCCATCGCCATCGTCTTCTTCTCATCTCTTGTTCCACTGGCACTTGTCCAGTTCTTGTCATCAGTTCCACGTTGGTAACCTTGTCATACCATTTTAATCCCTCTATTCTACGCAAGCACCCATTTATGAAAGTCTGTAGCTTTTTGGTTGTTGTCTTTGTTGTTCTCCATGTCTCTGAGCCATACAATAGGACTGACTTGACATTTGAGTTGAATATTCTTATTTTCGTGTTGGATCCTATTTCTCTTGATCTCCATATATTTCCCAATGCAATGAAAGCTCCTCTTGCCTTTTGTATTCTTATTTTGATATCGCTGTCTGTCCCTCCAACTTTGTCTATATTACTGTCTAGATATGTGTACGATTCTACATCTTGTATTGGTGTTTCTTCAAGTTCAACCCTGTTATCATTACCTGCATTTATTCTCATTATTTTTGTCTTTTCCCTGTGTATTTTCAGACCCAATTGCTGTGACCTCTCATCGAGTGTTTTCAATTTGTCCTGCATCTGATTACGGTTATGGGACAGAAGAGCCAAGTCATCAGCAAAATCCAGATCATCCAACTGCTTAGTCAGAGTCCACTGGATTCCATTTCTGTTGTGTGTCGTCGATGATCTCATAACCCAATCTGTTGCCAGCAAGAAAAGAAATGGAGACAAGAGGCATCCCTGTCGCACTCCCGTTCTTATCCCAAACGGTTCTGTAAGCTGTCCTTCATGATGAAGAACTCTGCATGTCATGTCTTCATATGTTTTCTTTATTAAATTAATGATCTTCAGGGGAACTCCATAATGCCTCATCAATTTCCAAAGTGATTCTCTGTCTACACTGTCAAATGCCTTTTCGTAGTCCACAAATCCGATGTATAGTGGTGAATTCCATTCCAGACTTTGTTCAACTATTATTCTCAAAGTGGCTATCTGGTCTGTACATGATCTGTTTTGTCGAAAACCTGCTTGTTCATCTCTCAGTTTCTTGTCTATGGACTCTTTTAATCTCTCAAGGATAATCCTGTTTAATACTTTTCCTGGCACTGATAGTAACATTATTCCTCTATAATTTGTGCACTCTTGTAAATTTCCCTTCTTAGGCAACTTAACCAGATATCCTTCCTTCCATTCTGCTGGTATCTCTTCCTTTTCCCAGACTTTACCAAGTAATTTATATAACATCTCTGTAGCCGTGTCGATATCTGTTTTGATGGCCTCTGCTGGAATGCCATCAGGTCCAGATGCTTTTCCATCTCTTAGAAGCTTTATGGCTTTCTTTATTTCTTCCTTCGTTGGTCTTTCCCCGTTAATTTGTAGCTCTTCTTCTGCTGGCTGGATGTCCGGTGGGTTTTGTGGAGCTGGTCTATTGAGAAGGTCCCCAAAATATTCTGTCCACCTCTTCATTTGCTCTTGTATATTGCTGAGCAGTTTCCCATTCTTGTCTTTTATGAGGCAACTTGTTTGCTTGTATTTCCCTGTTAACTTCTTTGTGCTGCTATACAGTTCTCTCATATTTCCTTTGGCTGCAGCATCTTCTGCCTCTCTTGCCAACTCCAGAATATACTTCCTCTTGTCTCTTTTGATACTTCTTTTTACTTCTTTGTTTGCTTCTGTGTACACTTCTTGAGCCTTGGCTTTGGAACTTCTGGTTTTGCTTGTGTTTAACTCTGCTTTCTTGTTTTTTCTGTCTTTTATCTTATTGATGGTTTCTGTTGTTATCCATGCTTTTTGTTGTCTTTCCCTTTTCCCCAGTATTTCTTCACACGTCTCCTTCCATACAGTTTTGACCTGCTGCCAATAGTCTTCTGTATTCTCTACATCTTCCAGCTGTTGGAGCACTTGGAATTTGTTAGATACTGTGACCGCAAATGTGTCTCTTGTTTCTTGATTTCTTAGCTGTCCTACATTAAACTGTTGTCTATAATTTTGCATTGTTGCATATCTCTTGAGTTTCATTTTTACTTTGGCTATCAGAAGATGGTGATCTGATGCCACATCTGCTCCTCAATATACCTTTACATCATGCAATGATGATCTAAACTTCTTGTTTATGCATATATGATCGATCTGATTTTCTGTTCTATGGTCTGGTGATATCCATGTTGCCTTGTGTATTCTCTTATGTGGAAACATGCTTCCTCCTATAGCCAGTTGATTTGAAGCACAGAAGTTTGCGAATAGTTCTCCATTTTCATTCATTACTCCTAGCCCATGTTTTCCCATGACTTCTTCAAATCCGGTGTTGACTGTACCTATCTTTGCATTCATGTCACCCATCAAAATTGTGATGTCTTTTCTTTTTACTTTATCCATAATTTCCTGTAGTTTAGTATAAAATGCTTCTTTCACAGACTCTTCTTTGTCATTAGTTGGTGCATAACATTGGATGACATTTACATGAATTTTCTTTTTAGCTGTTTTGAAAGTAGCTGTTATTATTCTGGGTCCAACAGCTTCCCATTCAATGAGTGCTTTCTGTGCTTCTTTAGATAACATAAGAGCTACGCCTTCACTGTGGTGTGAACTTTCGTCTTCATGTCCTGAGGACAGCACCAATTCACCTGTGATGAGTTTCTTCCTGTCTACCCCCTTCCACTTTGTTTCACACATTCCCAGAACCTCGATTTTCTATTCCCTCATTTCTGCTGCTACTTGCGCCACTTTCCCTTGTTCGTTTAATGTCCGAACATTCCAGGTGCCAAATCTGGAAGTTCTCCTAGAAGAAAGAAGGTTAGTCAGCAACACAGACTCCTTTCGGCTTTCTCTGTGTTGCATCATACGCCTCCCAGCGAGAGGACCTTCCCCTGTCTTGGATGGCTGGGTTTTATTTTCTTTATTTGACTTGTCCATATTTGTTGAAGTTTTTTGTGGTTTAAATTT
This sequence comes from Oreohelix idahoensis, assembly GCA_024509875.1. Classification (NCBI taxonomy): domain Eukaryota; kingdom Metazoa; phylum Mollusca; class Gastropoda; order Stylommatophora; family Oreohelicidae; genus Oreohelix; species Oreohelix idahoensis. The sequence goes on along the minus strand of JAMPIV010009810.1, from coordinate 357,635 downwards.
TTTTTACAGGATGGGGTAACCGGCCCCATGCCCAACCCTCCTTAGTCGCCTTCTACGACATGCTTGGCAGGGGACAGTATTACTATTCTTTGCTCCCATTTCGGGCCCCGGTAACACACGGGTGGTCTGTATAAATGAAAGCATATTATTTCTCTGCTCAAGATGGGCTATCAGACTAGCTAGGTTTTATATTCCTAACATTATTATTAAGAAAAAGTTACTTTTTCAAGGTTAGTTGTTTTTTTGAAATATGTTCGAGCATCTTCTATAATGCGTTTGCCGCTGAATTCAAATAAAAGGACTAAGTATCGCAAAAGCGTCCAAGAAATGACTGTTGCGTATAATAGCTAAGGTCCCTTTTGTCCATTTATTTACATTGTGTCAAGCAATGTCAATGTCCCCATAACCATATTGACTTTAAAATTAATGTAAGCTTTGAAGATTTAAACCAGTGTAAATGTCTATGTGAAAATATTCATTCTAAATAATAGAAATTTCAAACTTTTCCAGAAGTGTAAATGTAAATGAAACATTAAGGAATTTATATTGTGGACACTTTTCAAACAGTGGAGATGTAAATGTAAAACATTTATCTGTACGCTTAACCTTTTCATTTAAATGTAACGTAAAGCTAAAGCTATTCAGTTTAAGTGTAAAGGAAGTTTTATCCCGAGGGATTAAATTTAATTCTCATTGAGGGTAAATTCTGACATGAGATGGTAGAATAGAAGAGGGGGTCACATAAATGTGTCGGAAAAACGCCATACTCAGAAGAGCGTTTCGTTTCTATTTCTTTTACCGGTTATTGGTGGTACCAGCAGAAAGTACTATCTCTAGAACCAAGTGAAGGTAGAAATGGACTGACGTTTGCGAGACGCTATCATAAGAGGGTCCTATAGACAGACGCAGAACCAACTTGGCCGTTACTACTTGAAGTTCTTGGAACGTGCGGCGCCTGAACTTTGACCAGAGACGAGCGAGAGAAGAGTGAAAGGAACTTTCCCAGAAGGAAAAGAAACTACCATTGGCAGCTAAGTGAAAATATCCGCTGCCAAATATGACCTCCTTTATTCAGTTAAATCCCATCCAAGTGATGACATCTTTTTCATAACTATTCAAATTATTTCTTTTAAACTGTTAAACTTAAAGTGATTATTAAATTTTGTTATTTGTAATTTTACAAATTTAACTTCGACTTAATCCTTTTAAATGTACTACATGTTTGTCTCAGTCAAAGATACGAAACACACACTCTAAACAGAGCTATATTAATAGTATAATAATAATTCCACTGATTAAATCAGGGTTGGGGGCTTAACGAGCTAGAATAAACCATTGCTTAAATTCTTCACAAAAGGCATCGGCAGATTATAGAATTAACGTGCTTAGTGACCGCCAGCATTGTTTTCGCGTATCGGAATATCTTATGAAGACTACCATGTGATAGAAGCTTTACTACTCTTCTATCGACATTTCTGCCAAGAGTAATTTTGTGTAAAATAGACTCCATTGAAGCCTATAATAGATACTCTTGAGTTTTGGCCTCTGTTGGACCACTACTGCAGAGCAGAGAATGCAATACCGTCACTTGATTTCGCTTCTGTTTTAATCTGCTTTCTTATTTTTCCTGTCTTCTATCTTGTTTATGGTTTCTGATGTTATTGATGCTTTGTGCTGATGTTCTCTTTTTCTCAGTACTTCTTCACATGTCTCGTTCCATATATGTTTTACTTGTTGCCAGTGGTCTTCCGTATATGCTTCATCTTCCAGCGGTTGGAGTACTTGGTATTTGTTGGATACTGTGACTGCTAATTTTCTCTTATTTCCTGATTTACATCCCACATAATAATGTTCTCTATAGCTATATGTTGTTGCAAATTTTTTGAGTTTTAATTTAGTTTTGGCTAACAGAAGATGGTGATCTGATACCACATCTGCTCCTCTATATACTTTTACATCGTGTAATGATGACCTAAACTTGTTTATGCATATGTGGTCAATCTGATTCTCAGTTCTTTAGTCTGGTGATATCTATATTGCCTTATGTTTTCTTTTATGTGGAAAAATGCTGCCTCCTATAACTAGTTGATTTCAAGCACAGACATTAATTAATAGTTCTTCATTCTCGTTCATCGTACCTAATCCTTGCCTCCCCATGATTTCTTCAAAGCCGCTGTTATCTGTTCCTATTTTTGCATTTATGCCCCCAATCAAAATTGTAGTGTCCTTTCTTTTCTTTTTATCCAAGACATTTTGTAGTCTGGCAGCCGTGTTGTAGAAACATGAACTTTTCTTATTTATAACTTTACATTTTGCCTATATATGTCAAAATGTTCCTTGGTAAGAGAGAAATCAAACCATATGAGTGATTGCATAATTATGCTAATTAGCTATTCAAAATGGCCGCCGCAGTATAAAAAATGCAGGGTTATTTTAAACCCACATAACATAATTATTTCTCAACATATAGAGTTGAAATTCTGCATACAAGTCCACAAGTGAGTGCATTATATCCTAAACCAAAAATATTTGGGATATAGCATGTCCTATGTGTGACCATTTGTAAAAAAAATAGAATTGGAAATTTATCGAACCTCATTAGTATGCAAAATATCTCTACAAATAAAACAAATTGAGAAAGCAAATCAAAGTTTGGTTCAGGACAAGGTTTAAGATATTAAGAAATACTCTGCAAAGTTTTCAGAGCTTCCAACATATCGTTTCTTGATTGAGGATCGCGTCTCAAGATGTACCTGTCATGCTAAATAGGGAAAGTGTATTTTACACTGTACAACCCAATGCCTAGAATCCTGGCCCACGTTTTCACATGGGATCATAAAGAACTGACTTTAAGGAGAGTACATTTCCCTTCTCATGAAATGGTTCTCTGGTAGAACACAGAAGAGTTATGGAATTATTATCATTGGACCTTCTTAGTGTGGGCATCATAATGTTTTTGAAAGTGGGGTAGTAACCAGGGTAAACAATGCGTCATGTCAAGGAAAATTAAGATCACCCCCATGGTCACTTATCCTTTAAAAAGTAAAAAAAATGCATCACTGGACAATATAAACCTATGTATTGTGGAGAGAAATGGTTTGGCTTCATAAAAACATTAAAAAACAAAAATGCAGTATTTCATGAAATTTGATTAAATTCTGGGACACAGCTACCTTAACATTCTTATTTCACAGATTCTTCTTTGTCGTTTGTTGGTGCATAACACTGGATGAAACAGTATTGACATTTTCATGAGGTTTGGCTGTGTTAGAAACATTGAAGATCATACAATGACACATGTTGTCATTGGATCTTCTTTGGCTTACTCATTCTAGGACATGTGGCTTTCTAGACCAGGGCTGGGTACTGTGGTGCGCAAATTCCTCTTCGTGCTGAGGAAAAAACTATTTCTCCATTTTGTTAGGGTGAGTAATAATTTAATGTTGTAGGGGAAACCATCCGTTTAAAAAAAAACATAAAATTAGACAAGATTTTTTTGTTAATTTAACTAAACTACTTTAAACAGTGTATAATAAATGCAAATCCTATCTTTTGTTTAACAAATTCTATACATTCGGGCTCAGTAGTGACAAATTAACAATAAAATAATTTGTGTAAAAACATAGATAACAATTACAAACACATGGTGTCATATGGGTCGGTATTGGGACATGTGGTCTTGAAAAGATCCGTTTGGGCGAGGACAATGCGATCATAATAATTTGAACGTTGGCCGTTTCTTTCCTTCTCCTTTTAATCAACACTTATCATTAAAAAATAATGTAAAAAATGTGTAACCTTGGAGTACTAAAAATATGCGACCTAAGCGAGGAAAAAACGCTGTGAAACCCAACGGCCTCCGGCTTTTGGCTTTTGGCTGGGATCATGTGTCTAGACACAGGGACCGGTACAGTGACATTCATGTGTCATTAGGTCTCTTGTGTGAGAACACAGAAGATCACTACAGTGACACATGTTGTCATTGGATCTTCTTGTGTGGGACATGTGGTCTTGACCAGAGCCGGGTTTGGGCGGGGACAATGCGACCTCATGCGAGGAAAAAATATGCGACCTCAAGCGAGGGAAAAAAAAAAAAAAAATAAAAAAAAACCCAATTTGAAGAGTGTCAAGAACCTAAACACTTGAGCACTGTATTTTACACTGTACAACCCAACGCCTAATATCCGGCTTTTGGCTGGGATCATGTGTCTACACACGGGAAACAGTAGTGACATTCATGTCATGAGGTACCTAGTGTGAGAACACAGAGGATCACTACAATGACACATGTTGTCATTGGATCTTCTTGTGTTGGGACATGTGGTCTTGACCAGGGCCGGGTATGGGTGGGGCAAATGCAACCTCATGCGAGGAAAAAATATGCAACCTCATGCGAGGAATAAAAAAAAAAAAAAAAAAAATGGATATTTCATGATTGAGGAACCCACATGTGAAGAGTGTCAAGAACCAAACGCAAAACAGTGTATTTTACACTGTACAACCCAATGCCTAGAATCCTGGCTTTTGGCTGGGATCATGTGTCTACACACGGGAAACAGTAGTGACATTCATGTCATGAGGTACCTAGTGTGAGAACACAGAAGATCACTACAATGACACATGTTGTCATTGGATCTTCTTGTGTTGGGACATGTGGTCTTGACCAGGGCTGGGTATGGGTGGGGCAAATGCAACCTCATGCGAGGAAAAAATATGCAACCTCATGCGAGGAATAAAAAAAATTAAAAAAAAAAAAAAAAAATGGATATTTCATGATTGAGGAACCCACATGTGAAGAGTGTCAAGAACCAAACACAAAACAGTGTATTTTACACTGTACAACCCAATGCCTAGAATCCTGGCTTTTGGCTGGGATCATGTGTCTAGACGCAGGGACCAGTAGTGACATTTATGTCATGAGGTCCTTTGTGTAAGAACATAGAAGACCACTACAATGACACATGGTGTCATTGGGTCTTCGTGTGTTGGGACATGTGGTCTTGACCAGAGCCGGGTTTGGGCGGGGACAATGCGACCTCATCGTGACAGGAGGACTTGGCATGTGTTTGTTGAAGGCCTATGCTCCTTTGGGAGTGGAGGGTTATGAAAAAAAAAATGAAAAAATGCGACCTCATGCGAGGAAAAAAATATGCGACCTCAAGCGAGGAAAAAAAAAAAAGAATCCGGCTTTTGGCTGGGATCATGTGTCTAGACACAGGGACCGGTACAGTGACATTCATGTGTCATTAGGTCCCTTGTGTGAGAACACAGAGGATCACTAGGTGACACATTTTGTCACTGGGTCTTCTAGTGTTGGGACATGTGGTCTTGACCAGAGCCGGGTTTGGGGCGGGGACAATGCGACCTCATGCGAGGAAAAAATATGCGACCTCAAGCGAGGAAAAAAAAAAAAAAAAAAAGATTGAGGAACCCACATGTGAAGAGTGTCAAGAACCAAACACAAAACAGTGTATTTTACACTGTACAACCCAATGCCTAGAATCCGGCTTTTGGCTGGGATCATGTGTCTAGACACAGGGACCGGTACAGTGACATTCATGTGTCATTAGGTCTCTTGTGTGAGAACACAGAAGATCACTACAGTGACACAGTTTGTCATTGGGTCTTCTTGTGTTGGGACATATGGTCTTGACCGGAGCCGGGTTTGGGCGGGGACAATGCGACCTCATGCGAGGAAAAAAAATATGCGACCTCAAGCGAGGAAAAAAAAAAGGTGGACTGCAAGAAATATGACCAACAGAGGCAAAACATTAAGACATACTGTAGTAACCACAATGTAGAAATGAGGGTAGAAAATCTCATAGGCACAAAGACCCCTTCAGAAATGCAAAAGTTAATAAAACACTATATTACAAAAACTAAAGCTAACATATAAAAAACAAATAAGGATTTGAGTCAGTAGTCCAAACTCGTGAAAGACTCGCCCCAGATACATACAGATTAACCAAAGAAACCATCCAGTGAAAATTAAAAACATACTAACTTGAAAAAAAATAGCATATTTTGGAATTTCTTTTAAAAACCATGTTGAACTATAACTACAAAAGGAAAAATACCGACTAGAGATAATATAGTATAAAATAAATACAAACAAAAACATATTACAATAAAGGAAACACGTCCTGATATAACCAACAACTCCATGTACATGGTAGATGGTTGAAAGGAGCGTGCTACAAAAAAAAGTAGCAAACACATTAATAAAAAATAAAAATGTAATAAATCAAATGTGAAGGCTGTTCTCTTCCTTCTCTGTTTAATCAACACTATCATTACCAAAATATGTAAAATGTGTAACCTTGGAGTACTATAAGGCGTGTGTAAATGAGTGTGTGCAAGGTGTGAAGGTAATTTTTTATATTATTTACAGCTGCACAGTCTATTTTCATTGTTATGCTTATGTTCAAACTATTATTGTCAATGTTTCCATGCATATGTCTTTGTCAATTTCAACGGAATGTGAATAAAGAGTTTAAAAAAAAAAATTTGGCCGGCGTAAGGCCGCTATATACAATTAAATGGAAAAAAAAATGTATTTCGGGATGGGCGTTTTGGCTAAGATCAAAGTGACTAAGCCAGGGCGGAGATCACACATATTTTACACAATAAAGTCAATAGACCTCACTTATACAAAAAAACTGTGCTGCCAGCAAATTAAGGTCATAATGAATATACACGACAAAAATATGTTTATACCACCATTATATCATTATAAAATCTTTGTCCCCTTCCATCCCTCTTTTCTTGGTCACCAGAGTTTGTTACCATCTTCGCTTTGACTTCCCTCAATAACATGCCATGCTGTTAGACTATTCCCCGCCTCACACCCCACCTTCACCCACAAACAGCTTCAATTTGATTTCTTTTCAAATTTGTCCTCATAACCAGTGCAAATAAAGAATGCTGGTTGTCTATGATTGTAATATAAAATTGCCATGTATGGCCTCCCACGTAAAGTCATGTCTTTATTTCAGATATTTCGAACATTCTTAACTGTATCAATTATTTATTTATATATATGCAGAAAAACAACAGACATGAGTGGCTTACCTGGGTAAGCCACTCATGTCTGTTGTTTTCCTGTTGTCTAGTGTGCTACTTCTTTATTTCCTACGAGTGCCTGATAACATACCTTTATGTTTGTCTCATATTGATTTATTGTTTACAGGCCTCGGGTTTCCCTTCCTTATGTGTTATATATATTTAATACGCTTGCTGCCATGTTTGATTACGTGATGGTATAACTGTAAAGTATTTGATTAATTCACACCAAAGAAATCATTTGATAGCATTACAAGGCAAGCACATGTTCTGGCATCCCCAAGGTAACAGAGGAGACAATGTGTTATAGGAGACACAATAAAACACACGGAGAAGGGAATTAGAAACAGACTTGAAAGGGTTAAAGAAGATATGGGAAGATTTACAACGGATGGTACAGGTTAGGAAGGCTTGGCATAACCTTGTTGAAAGCTTATGCTACACATGGAACTGAAGAGTAAGGTCAAGGTAGTCCCATGGCAGATACTGCCGTAGAGGAGTGAAGTGTTAGAGACTTCACTATACTAGGTCCAACATCGAGAGGTGGGGGTGACCAGTTACTTTCCTCGCTGCCTTACCCTTCATTAACTCAAAAGAACAGTTAGGTACCCATTTACAGCTGGAGCGTGACGATACTGCGAATCGAACCCGGCATCTTTGCCACAAGAGACCAGCGCTCTAACCACTCTGCCAGTCGGCGGAGAACAGATAATTAAATGAAACACAAAAATTAACACCTTTTAATGTTTTATCAAGAATTACTGAAATCGAATCTTTCTTTCTGTTTTTTTTGTGTGTGTGTGTAAAATAACTTAGCATATCAGTTCACTAGCATCAGACAACGATATCAAAATACGAATAAAAATTTAAAAATAAAGAGTGAAAGGGATCGTTCATTGTATTGTGAAACCTGGAGAACAAGAGAAATCAAGATCAACACAAAAATAAGAATCTTCAAGTCAAATGTCAGGTCAGTCCTATTGTATGGCTCTGAGACATGGAGAACAACAAAGACAACAACCAAAAAGCTACAGACTTTCATAAATGGGTGCTTGCGTAGAATAGAGGGATTAAAATGGTATGACAAGGTTACCAATGTGGAACTGATGACAAGAACTAGACAAGTGCCAGTGGAACAAGAGATAAGAAGAAGACGCTGGCGATGGATAGGACACACACTGAGGAAACCTGTTGATAGCATTACAAGGCTTCTCATTCTATAAGTGCCCTCTGCGCTTCTCTAGACAGCATTAGAGCCACCCCTTCACTGTGGTGCGCACTTTCCTCTTCGTGTCCTGAGGACAACACTATTTCTCCATTTTTGTTAATAAGGGTGAGTAATAATTTAATGTTGTAGGGGAAACCATCCGTTTAAAAAAAACATAAAATTAGACAAGATTTTTTTGTTAATTTAACTAAACTACTTTAAACAGTGTATAATAAATGCAAAACATATCTTATTGTTTAACAAATTTATACATTCGTAGGCTCTAATATATAAAAATTAACAATAAAATAATTTTTATTTAAAACAGATAACAATTATTAAAACGTGGTCAGTATGCGGTATTGTTAATATATAAAAAAGATCTGTTACTTTTGATATAATAATTTGAACGTTACGCCGTTTCTCTTCCTTCTCTTTTTAATCAACACTATCATTACCAAATAATGTAAAATGTGTAACCTTGGAGTACTAGAAAGCATGTGTACAGCGCAAATAACGCTGTGAAACCCAACGCCCTAATATCTGGCTTCTGGCTAGGATCATGTGTCTAGACACAGGGACCAGTACAGTGACATTCATGTGTCATTAGGTCTCTTGTGTGAGAACACAGAAGATCACTACAGTGACACAGTTTGTCATTGGGTCTTCTTGTGTTGGGACATGTGGTCTTGACCAGAGCCGGGTATGGGCAGGGGACAATGCGACCTCATGCGAGGAAAAAATATGCGACCTCAAGCGAGGGAAAAAAAAAAAAAATTTAATCAACACTATCATTACCAAATAATGTAATCAACCTTTGGATACGAAAATTGAGCACAGCGAGGAAAAAAAAAGGAAAAAAAAAAATGCTCCTTGAGCAAAAACCAACGGCCTAATATCCGGCTTTTGGCTAGGATCATGTGTCTAGACACAGGGACCAGTACAGTGACATTCATGTGTCATTAGGTCCTTTGTGTGAGAACACAGAAGATCACTACAGTGACACAGTTGTCATTGGGTCTTCTTGTGTTGGGACATGTGGTCTTGACCAGAGCCGGGTATGGGCGGGGGCCAATGCAGCCTCATGCGAGGAAAAAACATGCAACCTCATGCGAGGAATATTATTTAAAAAAAAAATTTAATCAACACTATCATTACCAAATAATGTCAAATGTGTAACCTTGGAGTACTAGAAAGCGTGTGTAAATGAGTGAGTTGCAAGGTGTGAAGGTAATTTTTTATATATTTTTTACAGCTGCACAGTGTATTTTCATTGTTATGCTTATGTTCAAACTATTATTGTCAATGTTTCCATGCATATGTCTTTGTCAATTTCAACGGAATGTCAATAAAGAGTTAAAAAAAAGATTTTGGCCGGCGTAAGGCCGCTATATAAGTATATAAACCAATAAAAAGGTATTGAATCAGTTCTACAAATAACGGTTCATGTGAAACAAGGGACGTTTCGGGTTTTACCCTTCGTCAGCCACAAACATGTGACAAAGACAAGAATTACATATAGGCACTACAAAAACATACGATAATGAGAAACATACACCAAATGTGCAATACAAGCAGATGGAAAAAGTAAACAACCACAGTGATGTGCGAAAAAAGAACAATAATAATACAATAAAATCGAAAAACCTAAAAGAAATACCGAAACAAGAAAGTAAATAATCAACGAAACGAAAAAAAGAATGAACAAAACTATGGAACAAGTAAAAGTTCACTTAGCAAGATGCGTAGATGCTTGGAAAAGACGACCGTGGTACTCTCTCCAAAGAAAACTTGAAGGAAGTGACGTATAAGATAGCAACAATAAAAAGATACAAAAGGATACGAAACGAACCAAAACACAAACATAAGAAGATAGATCGAAAAAACAGAGAATAAAGAAAAATGAAAAAGAGAGAAAAGCTACCAGAATTTATGCAAAATGATGTTGGATATTAATCCCATCAGGAGCTAAAACTCCCAATTGAAAAATAAGCCGATTCTCCAACGAAAAGCGAGTCCGGTCATCCCCAGCACATGAAACGAGGGCAGTGACATGAATATCGGAATTACCTAAATTAAATTAAATTAAGGCCGCTATATATAATTAAATGGAAAAAAATGTATTTCGTGATGGGCGTTTTGGCTAAGATCAAAGTGACTAAGCCAGGGCTGTCGTAGAATTTTGATAGGAGAATTAAGACTTGGGTTGGTCCCTTCTGAATAGTTTAGAATAAGTGATAGTCACAGTGAGAGGTAGTAATAGAAATGGATTTCCACGAGTGAGGTGGTAGAATGTGATAGAGGCTGTCTCTGAGATCGAGAATTTTTCTCTCTCTCTCTCTCTGCATATCTTCTACGACTGATTTAGAGGAGTCAGACAGTCTAAACACACATATATATATATATATATATATATATATATATATATATATATATATATATATATATATATATATATATATATATATTCACTCACGTGCACGCACATACAAGTGACTACAGTTAGACACACAGACGTGGGAAAACTATAACAATGATTATATATATATTCTGGAAACGAACTGACCGCCACACTGGAATAAGTTTAGTTGTAGTTTAATTTATCATAGTAAACTTACGGCACAACATATAAAATTACATCAAAAAAGGCATATACACAAAGTTAAAGCAAAAAATCAATGAATTGCTACAAGAATGATAGACCCGTTGGTATGATTCTTCCCTCGATGTTTAGCCCACAGTCCCGTTAGGAGAAATATGATAGCCCCAAAGAGTCACAGATACATAGGATTGGGTCTAATATTTCCCTGTTAAAAAAGTATGAAAAGACTTGGATATGAGTATGGTCTATCCTAAGGAAAATATAATTTAGCAACAAATCTTGCAAAAGGAAAGTTACAAAGTGGGTGAATCAAACAAAGAACATCCTTCAGTCTACTTTCACTCGGTTCTTTCATCAGGGCCCTGATTCACACAACCTTACCTACAATCGTGCTGTTGTTCGCCGTCGTCGCGCAAGCCTTAGTGTACACATCGTTTAATCTGTCTATCGGTGGATGAAGCGGATACCCAGCTCTGCAGATATTGGTTTCATTCAACGTGTCCGGGGAGCGTCCTCTTCAGGCGATCGTTCTTTCTTTACAGATTTAAGTTAATGTCACTTATTCACGAGGTAAGAGTTAGGGTTTCAGCGGGCACACAGTGTCAGAACACGAGGTTTCCCTTAATTAGGAAGATGACCGGTGGACAACTTCTCTCAACAAATAGTCTTGGTTCACCACACACTTTGTCAAATAATGTCGGAAAAGTTAATGTTTTTTTCTGTAATTATTCTCGCCACAAGGCAGCATGTACATTAGAGTTTGTGAAGAAATATGATCTGGCTCAAAGGCCCAGTATAAGCATTTATTCTTTTAAAAAACCCCCGTTAGTGGGATTGATATTCTGTCTATCTCTGAAGGCACACGCCCTGTCAAACAGGTGTTACTTGAAAACCCACGTGGTTAAAGATATAAAATGTTTATGTTTCTCACAGGTATGTCTCTGTACTAAACGCCGGCAAAGTTGGGTTACCCCAGTATTCACTGAATAAAGAAAAAAACCACATATGAAATATTTTACATATTATGTACTCAATATAACTTACATTTTAAACTGCAAGCGTAGAGCTTGACTTGACGTTTAAACTTTCCAGTGAAATAAGTTATATATAAAAATCAATCATCATGAATTAGGAATACCTACGTATTCCGTCAACACTCATGAGGCATCTAGCATTTATAGCTAGTTTAGAAAAATTATTCTCGTCTGATTATTTAGCAGTAAAATTAAATTCATTATAGCTACATGATTTTAAGCTAGAAATTATAATTTATTCTGCTTTCCACTGAAACACGTCACTAGAAAATAATACAGACTATATTTTAATTCTCTCTGCACAAAAGAACTAATGAAAATGAAATAGGCGATTTAACACTTTAAACACTTCACAAAATACTAGATATAATATATTTACCTCAACACAGAACTACGGTATCACAACGAAATTAAGGGTTTCACTTATAAGTTTAAGTATCTAGAACGAAGTGACCACGTCTACTGCAAATGGAGAATGAGTGAAATCAAGTTTAAAACTCTGATTATATCTATCAAACCAGACAAAGGATCTCACTATTTCCAAAACCACGCAATAGCGCAGGTCTCACCCCTTCACTCTCTCTAACACCTCCCATTAACAAGACGCATGCCATAACTGACACTTCTCGTCTTAACACCTCACGCCGACCAGTGCCAACAGTGAGTGCCGTGTCATACTGCGCCGTGGAGATGTCGATTATCGCGCCTCACCTGAGCGCTCAGCCGAAGAAAACGCGCGTGTCAGCTGAAAGTGCAGACAAAAGTCTGCTCGTGTGTCTGAGATATATGCATATTCACAATTTCTCGTCTACCTAAGTGGCTCACGTCTTCCATAATAGAAATGCGTATCCCAGTATGAGAAAGAAAGCGGTAAAGTGAGAATGGGAAATAAAATATTTTTCGCAAACGAACGAATGCGAAAAATACAGGAAAAGGGTAAAGAGTGATAATAAAATAGAGGACACGGGTGGAAGAAAGAAAGAATATAGAGATAATTTATAGATCATAAAACCCTCTGTGACAAGGGCGGAGATCACACATATTTTACACAATAAAGTCAATAGCCCTCACTTATACAAAACAACTGTGCTGCCAGCTAATGAAGGTCATAATGAATATACACGAAAAAAATATGTTTATACCACCATTATATCATTATAAAATCTTTGTCCCCTTCCATCCCTCTTTTCTTGGTCACCAGAGTGTGTTACCATCTTCACTTTGACTTCCCTCAATAACATGCCATGCTGTTAGATTGTTCCCCGCCCCACACCCCACCTTCACCCACAAACAGCTTCAATTTGATTTCTTTTCAAATTTGTCCTCATAACAAGTGCAAATAAAGAATGCTAGTTGTCTATGATTGTAATATAAAATTGCCATGTATGGCCTCCCACGTAAAGTCATGTCTTTATTTAAGATATTTCGAACATTCTTACCTGTATCAATTATTTATTTATATATGCAGAAAAACAACAGACATGAGTGGCTTACCTGGATAAGCCACTCATGTCTGTTGTTTTTCTGTTGTCTAGTGCTACTTCTTTATTTCCTACGAGTGCCTGATAACATACTGTACCTTTATATTTGTCTCATATTGATTTACTGTTTACAGGCCTCGGGTTTCCCTTCCTTATGTGTTATTGTTACACATAAGAATTTCACTATGTTATCTGTGTACGTAATTTTTTCTAATGCAAGGTATATACCTCTTGGAATTGGAGTTTCTTTTTACTTAAGGTGGTTACCTGTTCTTATGCCCTTCGGTTGCCGGTATTATGGTGGGTTGACCGATGTTGGGTCATGTCCATTTATGGAGCGCTCAGGCTCACTTTTCTTGTAAACGTTTGTTAACCTGCGTCGATAGTTATTTCCTATCCTTATAAGGCTCGATTTTAAGTGTAGTTCTTAGAATGTGCCCATAGCTTCGACGTTGTGTGAATTGTATTCACATCGAACGGTTCTGCGCAAGTCTGTTGTTTGGTTGTGGGTTTTGTACCAGCTTCCGCCCAGAAGTGTCACAGATTTTGTCGAGTGAGACAGACGCATTTTCAGCGTCTGTCATGATTATATTGTTCGGGAAATGAAAGTCCTCTATAGTGTTCATCTCAGATGATATTTTCCTTTGTGATTCAAAGCGCCTGGAGGCGAGTGAGTTGTGTATTTATTCTTGAAGAGAAGGTTATTGCTCCACATTGATTATCATTGTTGCTAACTTTCATGATTGACATTTTGTGCCTAGTCGTCAACTTTCCTTGGGCGGGAAAGAGGTCGACGTTATGAGAAGTTTTCAACTCACGAATCACTATGTTGTTATGCATCGGGTTGATGCATGTCCTAAAGGCTATCTGCTTGTTGGACTTTACTGCTCTGGCGGTTCCACGTCAGTTTAGGTTTGGTACCGTTATTATTAAAGGAAATCAGAGGACATTACTTGATACTCCAGAAGTCATGCCTGTCTTGCTGGAGGTCAGAGAAGGAGAAGGAATTTAATCTCCTGCATTTATACATTTATAAAGATATCGACTGTTATAGAAAAGGATGATGGGTTCCACACCTGAATATATTTACATTCGTTTATGATGCATTGAAGCCCATGATTTGATTCACCATTATTATGCTGTCTGCTGTCGAATATTGTACTGACTATGTCGATATTATGAAGACTGTTCTACATGTTAATGTCTACACATCTTGTCATTGTGGCGTCCCAATAAATGATGGAAACGTCACTAGCAGTTACAACGTTCATTGACTTTCTACGTCGTGAGTTTATGTGACGTCCTGTGAGGACCATACACTTTTACAACTACCTATATGACATCAACATTTGGTGCTACCTGCTTGACTCCACATATACATCATATACACAAACCAGACCAAAGACACCATACTTCTGCGCCTTCATCATCTCTGGTGTCTAGTGGTGATACATCCACATTCTACATCTACATTCAACATTTGATGGATAATATCACCTTCAACATTTGGTGGCCATAAGCTGGTTTTCGTCTGGTAGCCAGCACATACGGGGTCCCTTACCCACTACATTCAACATTTATTCTTCAACTACAAGAAATGATACTTCAGCGTAGCAGTACTTATGCCAGTGAAATGACAGTACCCGGCGTTGCGACATACGTTGCCAGTTGAATCGACTTGCTGCTATTTAGAAGGCCAAGTTCCGTATTGTTACGAGTTCTTGTACTGAGAAGGCCAAGTTCCGAATTAGATCGAGTTCTTGTATTGAGAAGGCCAAGTACCGTATCTACATTACTTACATTGTTCTGAAGCTCAAGTACCATCGTCGTGGCAGTTTTGATGCAAGTTCAGATGTGTGATCAACGTTGGATCTTCTATCCTTAGGATGCTGATTGCCATTTGTTTTTTGCTGTACTGACGATTGGATCTGCTAAAGTTAAGTGGCCTGTTTTGTTTGTGAACTGTGCCCTTATACTTCTGCTGAGCCTTCTGTTTCTTCTCATATTGTTATATGTTATATGTTTATATGTTATTTATTTATTTATATGTGTACATGTCAGTGGGAGGTTGGGCGTGTGACTAATATAAGATATACCACGTGATAGAGGTCTTGTATTAGTGTTCTGTAGGTGCGGTTTTCTTAATTGAAAATCTGCTAGCGACAACTGTTGCTATATTTGTTTAGTTGTGACGATATGTGCAGTTTTGTTTTCGTTATTTTTCGCTTTCTTTAGTTTTGTTTTGATTTCTTTGTACTTGTAGGTCTCCTCTTTTCTATAGTTTAGTTTTATACACCATTTATATTTATACACTGTGGTGTCATGTGTTTTGTTTAATTTACTCGCAGATATCATCACATTTTTTGTGATATTTTCTTTATTTTTCGCTGTATCTTTAGTTGATTCCTGCGAATGTTTTCGTATTGTTTCTGATCATTGTTATTGTTTACACTGTTATTGTTTACATTGTAATTTTGTTTACACTGTGATTTTGTTTACATTGTTATTGGTTACACTTATGGTAATTAATTAATGCATTATACTGAGGCACTATTATTAATACACTGATGATAAATAAATGATGAATAGTGTCATGCACTATTGAATGGGAAGTGCACTTATGATAAAGAATTGACTGATGATATTGCTATAAAGGTTCATATACAAGTTCTTGGACATAGACTTGTTTCCCACAGAGATTGGGATAATATAATGTGGTGTGATTATTCAAGTGCTTGATTTAAGACTTGTTACTATTAAGATTGAAATAAGATAGTTAATTATTTCAGGTTTTGTGACTCATAATATTAGACAATATGTCTACACTTGATTATTTTATTGAGCAGGGTAAATCCCTTGGAAAGACAGGTGATAAATTGGAGGAATATGCGACTGCTCAATATGACAAAGCATTAAAGTTGGAAGAAAAGAGAATGGAAAATGAAGCTCAACAAAAGAAATTGCAGATGCAAGTGGACGAAAAGAGATTCCAAATGGAAATGGAAAAACAAAAAAGAGAAGCTGAAGCTCAACAAAAGAGATTAGACAGAGAAGCTGAACAAAAGAAACTAGATAGAGAAGATGAGGAGAGAAAAACAAAGATGGAACATGAACATCAGGAAAAACTTTTAGCATTGGAGTTAGAAAAGTTGAAATTGACAAACATGAGTAATGTTAATCAGTCATCTGGTGGTAATGCTAAACCTTTTATTTACAAGATCAAGCTACCAGCATTTAATCCATCCAGTGACGATATAACAGTTTGGCTAGATAGATTAGAACGTTCTTGTCGAAATCATAATGTGGATAGATCACAATATGCTAATCAGTTATCTGAGATACTGAAAGGTGACACTCTGACTAGTTTAAGCATGGTAGAAGAGGCTGATCAGAATAATTATGATGTTATCAGAGCAGCCTTGTTAAAAAATATCAATTAACAGAGGAAGGTTACCGTCTTTTGTTTAAGAAAATGGTACCTGAATCAGGGGTAGAATTCTCAGAATTCATTGCAAGGACACGTCTTACATTTAATCGTTGGATTGAATTGTCCAAAACAGAAAAGGCATATGAAGCTCTTATGGACTTGTTGCTCAGAGACAAGATTATGTCAAGTGTAAATAAACCATTCCTTGAATTCCTACATGAGCGTAAACCCAAGACACTAAAAGAAATGCAAGAATAATGTACCCAATACGTCACTGCACATCCGGACGTAGCTTTTAGCAATGCTAAGGTTAAGGAAGGTATGCCAGTTGCTTCAGCAACACCATACAACCCTAATTACTCACACACATTTCAGGGACCACAAAACAGGTTTGATAAAAAGGGTAACCATAATAGTTATCAAAACCAAGGTAACCAATCATTTCAGGGTTCTTCTGCGAAGAACTGGAGACGAGCCGACAGTCCTCGATTCAGGGGTGGTCACAATTATAGGAATTTCCGCAGAGGAAGTCATTATAGAAATTATCCAAGTTATCCGTCATGGAGACAACAAGATCATAAGTATAGAGATACTCATTATAATGAATATGATAATGGTAACCATGAGAACTATGACTCTAACCCAAATAGGGGTTACAATAGAGGATACAATAATGATTATAGAGGCAATAATAATCGAGGTAGATCACAATACAAAAAACATAAATCACATTATCAGGCAAACTCTGCACAGCAAGAGTCACATGAAGCCTATAAACAGACTAAAGATAATAATGACGCTAATAATATGGCATGTTCCGCTTTTGATTTTGGGAGAGCATCTCAGTGCCCCCAATGCAAAACATTATTTGAACCAACTACGGTGTCCACTTTAAGTTGTGGCCATCCTCTTCCCGCTCTTCCTGCGTCAGTAGCGCATGATGGAAGAGGTTCTCTTGTCTTACACAAAGGTTTAGTAAATGACAATCCAGTCTCAGTTCTTTTTGATTCTGGGTGCACCACAATTGGTGTTAATGTGGTCTACCTGCTCCAGGACCTGTTCTCCCAGCTTAATCTGATGTCTTCTTTCTTCTCGAGATATCACCATGGACTTCGGTTTGCTCGGAATCCGCACTGGAACTCATCCAATTGTGGCTCAGCTAGGCGTCGGAGTCTCTGCTCTAGGATTCTAGAGTAGATTGTACCAGGGACACTGAGAAGGGATATGCCTCTGTGGTTTCCCCATTGTCGATTGTCACCTTTTTGTCCTCAGAACTTCAGGGTTTTAAAGTTAAATATTTAGCCCATGCATAACTCAACCTCGCGAGTTTCTTTTGGGCAGGACCCAATCACAATTTAGTTTAGCATATTTTCTAATTTTAAGCCGATCGCAAGATAGTGCGTCTTATTTCAGTAAAATTTTCACCTACCCATCATGATAATTATTAGAATGAACATATATGGAAGTGCAACTGATTGTTGCTTATACCAGAACAATTATATAATCGGCCTCGCCCTAACTATTCAATCTGGTAATATTTCTTGCCTATCTTTTTTATTCAGACAAGATTTCTTGCCGGAAACGATTATATCATTGTTGTAATCAAGATAAAATTAAGGATGGGCGATTTGTGCACTCGTGCCTGAGAAATTAGACACATGTTATTTTAGACAGCCACCCCTTCCTTAATTCTTCCATATGGTTTTAATCCGGACAGACTTAAATGATGTCACTTCTGCCGGTCTCTCCTTCAAGATAATAACTCGTATCTATCAAAATGCGTCAATATGAATGTGATGTTAGACAGCTGATCTCGCTATCTTGTGATACGCGACTGCCGAGCCTCTACGATTAAGATAAGAGACCAGGTTTTACGCCTTGCTAGCGTTGGTGTCCACTATCAGAAAGCGAATATAAGATAATTATCGGTAGATGAAGGCGTACAAGTACCATAATGACCGGTGAATACTGATGTAAAGGAGTCTGTCAAAAGGATGGGTATCGGAAATTACTAACATAGTGGAGCGAAGCATAAGTGTCTTAGGAAAAATTAGCGAATGAATTAAGACTGCCGTCACACATTGGAATGTGTCTTCTACAAAGTCTCATTATGTTTTCACCTTATAGTGATAGCAAGGCAAAAGAAAGCTTTGTCTAACTTCCTATTTAACCCCTCAAGGCCCATACTAAATTAATGCGTTCACGTTTATAAAACTTGTTACATTCTAAAATAATCCTTCAGTCAATAGAAGTATAAAATTTAGTGTCGGCGATCTTCCTCCTGGCTTGACCCCAATCTATCAGACTAGTCAGGCCAGGCCAGGCCAGGAGGAAGACCACCATTAGAACAGTTTGGCGTTCTCTCTGGCAAACCAGGGTAGAAGATGAATGACTAAGTAAGTAAATAAGTAAGGCCGATACTAAATGTTATAATTTTTGTCGTGATTTTAAGCCGGAATGATTTTTTAGAATGTAACTAATTTTATAAACGTGAACACATTAATTTAGTTCTGAAATGAACAAACATTGAGCCACTGGACATTCATAGATGTTTTAATTTTTTTTTTTTTTTTTTTTTTTTTTTTTTCCTCGCTTGAGGTCGCATTTTTTTTTCCTCGCATGAGGTCGCATTGTCCCCGCCCAAACCCGGCTCTGGTCAAGACCACATGTCCCAACACAAGAAGACCCAGTGACAAAATGTGTCACCTAGTGATCTTCTGTGTTCTCACACAAAGGACCTAATGACACATGAATGTCACTGTACCGGTCCCTGTGTGTAGACACATGATCCTAGCCAAAAGCCGGATATTAGGCCGTTGGGTTTGCTAGCATAGATGTTTTAATATAAACGTCAATTCAGTAATATATGATATGTCATATATGGGGTACTGGGCCTTCAAGGGTTAAAATGCCTTCAACACATGTTATGATTTCTGATAGCCGTTGCGTGTTGCCAATTCGCGTTCTTAATTGCTCTCACTGATCTGCTCTAGCTATTTATACTTCTCACCATTTTAATAACTTCCTGGTACTTCACTTTGTCAAATTTCTGAATAAGGTTAATACAATACAAATATGGCCTGGAGCTTTTTTTTTCTAGGCCTACTTTCTTGGCTGAAACTGAATACACGTCTAAAATCAAATGCGTGAATAAATTGTGTATGTATTGATTTTTATTGGCTCTTATTTTAACGTCTTAACACTAGCACGCGAACAAATATGGCACTTCCCGTCTCCCCATTTTTGAAATGGAACCTCCGAACTCTCTTCTACCAACAAAAAAAAAAAAAATAAATAAAATAGGCATCAATAAATACTGAATTCGGTTTATGTGGTACTTTTTGTTCGCTACTTTTAGTTTTAATTCTGTTTTGTGGGTTACCAATGCCTTTTGTCAAGTCCCATAATTCAGCTTAGTCATTAAAATGTCACGATTCTAAAGGGCATCGATTACACAATAATCGAATGGAAATCTCAAGTAATGCATTCAATGACTGGTCAACGTTTATGTGTAAATGAGATGCTATAAACAATGTCTATATTTGAACAAGTTCAACAATAACGATCAATCTGTGTTTTAAAAAAAAAAAAAAAAAAAAAAAAAAAAAAAAAAAACCAACAACAACTCGAATGACATCTTTCTGTTTGCGCAGTTAGCAATACAAAATGTATGTATACATGTTTATTACGTTTAACTGCCACATATGCTAACTCTGTCACAATTACTTCCTGACACACAGGGCATTGGGTGCAGCGTGGCCGTTCTTTAAAGGTTCGAAATGATGAAACTGATCGCAAGTTTGGTGATGTCATTTACAATCTTAACAGTGGCACGCGCCACAGTGGTGACATGTAAGTTGTATTAATGTTATTATTAATGTTACTCATCGTACACTTTGTAACTTGTGTCCATTATGGTAACGAAAACCCCTGGTTTTCAATCAACCAGTACCCTTCAGCTTCCCAATGAGCATAGGCCTTTAAGAAACACGTGCCAGGTCTTCCTGTCGCGTGCCATCAGCTCAAGTTCTTCATGATTTTTATTTCTGTCTCCAGTTATCTTCTCCATGTGGTTTATGATCTGCCTGTGTCTCTCTTACCTTTGTGGCTCCAGAACTGGGACTGCCTTGTAATACTATCAGCAGGCTTCCTCCATGTGTCTCCTATCCATCGCCAGCGTCTTCTAAATGCTGGTTAAGGCTTCTCTTAATGATTTGTATTTACATACGTCAACATCTGTACTTATTAACGGTGAGCATTGAAGAGGGAGCCCCCATCTGATGGAAACTTTAAGTCAGAAAAGCCTTTATAACAATATGAGCAGGTCAATTGAATGATTCTGAAACATGGCGAACAACAAAGACAACAGTCAAGAAGTTACATTCATAAATAGGTGTTTGCCGAGGACGCGGCCAACCCAAGCCATGTCCGCAAGCCATGATGGTGTGCATGTCCTCCCGGTTGCTCCGAGTAAGAATTCTTGGTTGGTGATGGTACTCGGCCAAAAGATTCGAATAAGACGATTGAAATGGCATGACAAGATTGCTAATGTGCACCTGATGACAAGAACCAGACAAGTGCAAGTGGAATAAGAGATAAGAAGTACGCGCTGGCGATGGGTAGGACACACATTGAGGTAAGCTGTTGATAGCATTACAAGGCAGTTCTTCTTATCCCTAGGTTAAGAGTGGTAGATGGAAACCGTAAAACACAGGGAGAAGAGAACTGGCGCCAGATATGAAAGTGATGAAGAAGACATAGACAGATCTTGAGCGGAAGAGAAGGGCCAGGACGACTTGACATGAATTTTGTAAAGGCCTATGTTCCTTGGGGAGCTGAAAGGGAATGATTATGTAGATTGAAGAGGGTGATTTCAATAAAACTGTACAACAGTAATAGAGTATGACACTAAATATAAGGAGATTGTGACGGTATTGCCTCCCCTGCTTTGCAGTAGTGGTCCAACAGTGGCCAAAACTCAAGAGTATCTAATATGGGCTTCAAAGGTATCTACCTTCGCACAAGATTACTCTTGGCAGAGATGTAGATAGAAGGGTGATGACACTACTATTACATAGGGAGTCTTCACAAGATATTCAGAATAAGCGAGAACACTACTGCTTTGGCTGAGTATGTTAACTCTGTAATTCTGCCGACGCTTTTGTGAAGGATTTAAGCACTTATTACTTTCAGCTCGTTTAAGCCCCCACCCCTGATTTACTCAGTGGAATTCTATTATTTTAGTATAGCTCTGTTTAGAGTGTGTGTAGTAATTTGACTGAGACAAACATGCAGTAAATTTAAAATGATTAAATCGAAGTTAAATTTGTAACATTACAAATAACACAATTTAATAATCACTTTAGGTTTTAACAGTTGGAAATAATTTGAATAGTTATGGATCAAGAACAGTTATCATCACAGTCTTTAGGGAATGTGAGATATTACAAGAAGTTCAAGTTGCAGCATATATTTGAACTTAGCTGCCAATGACGGTTCGCTCCTTCTTATGGGTTGGTTCTTTTCACTCTGCTCACGCTCGTCTCTGATCAAGGTTGTTTCTCAGAAACTTCAAGGAGAGTCTACCACGTGGGTCCTGCGTCTTCAAGCTTAGGCCACGGTTCCTTTCTTGTTCCAGAGATAGTACTTTCGGCTGGTACCACCAATAGCTATGGTAAAAGAATAGAACGAAACGCTCTTCTGAGTATGGCATTTTCCACTCCATAGTTATCGGTTCCTATCTTCCCATACTACCATCCCAATTACTCAGACTTTACCCTCGATGAGAATTAAATTTAATCCCTCGGGATAAAACTTTCTTTACATTTAAATAGAATAGATTTAGCTTTGCATGACATTTAAATGAAAAGAATAATAATACAGATAGAGTCTGTTTAAATATACATCTCCACTGATTGAAAAGTGTTCACAATATAAATTGAATATGTTTTCATTTATGTTTTACACTGATTGAAAAGTTTGAAACTTCCATTACTTTAAAATGAATATTTTCACATAGACATTTACACTGGTTTAAGCTTGAAAACTTACATTAATTTTAAAGTGACTATGTTTATAGGGAAACCATATATGGACATCTGATGCCTTGCATACACTCTCACAGGCAGATCGGTAGACACACATGACAACATGGGTAAGCTGTAATACTTATTACTTTATTAGAAAGTAATGTTGTCATAACAAGTCGGCCCGGAAGCGATTATGTCACAGTTGTCTGCCCACATATATCACACAGACAGTACTCTCGTGATCTGTCGTATGAGTACGCAAAAACTCCGTGTTTACCCATCTGGGTTACCAAACGAGTCGTCTTATCAGCGGTTCAATCTAAACACGCCGGCGATTATCTTATCTCAGTTGCTCACCGCAGGCTAAAATGATCGGGTAACAAACAGGTGATATCACAGAGAGGAGTGTCAACAAATATTTGCACCTACAAAATATTTGCCACACAAGCAGAGAAGAAAGAAAGAAAGAAAGAAGAGTGCGATAATTGACAGCACATAATACAAATCAGTACCACAAATGTACCGATACTGCCGGAGAGAAACAAAGATCTATACGGGCCGCCCCGTTTTGTCACAGATATAGTGCCCCTATGTTTTCCCCTCTTAAGCCCCCCACGCCAATATCAGATTACGAGTTGTTTGAAAACATGAGTAGTGATTGTGCTCTTGTAATGGTATTTCTATTGCAATAAGTTTGCTTGTTCTATGGACCCATTCTGAGTAATCGCCTGTTACGACATGCCTGAGAGAGTAGTGGGTTTTTTTAACGGTTAGAGCGCTTGCCTCTAGCGGCATAGTTACCGGATTTCAGGATCGAACCATGGATTAGTTTACTCAGCTTCAAATAGGTATCCGACTCTTCTCTGAGTTAGGAAAGGCAAAATACAGCGAGGAAGTGAACGGTTCACCCCACTTCATAAAAAAGTATGGTGAAGCCTCTAACACTTCACGTCCTACGGAAGTATCTCCTGTGGGAATACCTTTTATTTTATGGCGGCGTATAAATGTCGCTCACTTGTGCACACCTATAATATAGCACTGACTAATTCATGTCTTCGCCCATAGTGGTTATGTGTCCACTTACGTCCTCATTGTCATGGAGAGTTATGTTCATTGAATTTTCTATATTTTCCTCTTCTTTTCTTCCACCCGTGTTCTTTAATTATTGTCTCTCTTTACCTATTTCCTGTGTTTTTTTTCGCATTCGTTCTGTGATAGGGTGGGCGAGATGATGATGATGATTATATTGTGACCTGTGATCACTCTCTTGTCTCACTCGCACCGACCCGAACAACAATAAAACTCTTGATTCTAGAGGCAGGGGCTATATTTATTTTTATAACCCATTCAGTGACAAAGCAAACATTAAACAAATAGACTAGCGAACATAACAAAACAAAACTAAACAAAACAAAACACCCAACAGTGCCCGATGCTAATGTGCTCAAGGCATTTACAGCTTGGCTCTGTCTGTCTAACTTCGTCTGTTCTCTCTGGGCGGCTGTGGCAACATAGGCCCGCTTGCCGGCCGCTTTCTCTTTTATAAGCCCTAGCCTACTCACTCAAGTTACTGCGCGCTGGGCGTATTAATCTTGGCTACTTAAATATCACACGCGATTATCGCTTTAGGAATAGCGAAAACACAAATAAAACCTACAGCTATTTAATATAACACACGAGTATCAAATATGATTCACAACTATACACCACAATTAATTTCTCAGGCTTTATTATGGCCTCATTACATATCTTCTACTTCAGACTTTTCACAACCCAGAATGCTTCGCGCACATCGAAAATAATCTGCCTAGAAACAGGTAGGGGGCGGGCGTCTCCTTTTCGGCCCCTCCTGATTTTGTTGTCGTCCCGACAACATCACTACCTCATCACTACCTCTGGCGCTTCAGTCGAAATCTCTCGGATCGTTGGTGCTGCGCTTGTTTATTTCTCAGCGTCGATGTTTTGGGCTCAGATTCTGTATTCGGTACTACTCGGCTGGGGACCCTCTTGGTCGTTATGTCCCCAGTTGTACGTTGTCGGGCTGGCAGTTGCTGTGGTCTAGAAGACTCGCACACCTGTGCCGCATCGCTGCCTGCCCGTGACGTCTGCCTGTCAGTGCTTGTAGCTGTCGAATCCGTAGGGGGATTGCTCCTGACGTGCTTGACACTCGTTTTGCGTGGACGGTGGCCAACATTCCCCACAGTCTGCTTTTGATGAGTCTCCTCATCTGGACACCGATCTGCACTCCCTCCTATCTGCTTAGGACGGGTTTCCTCCCCTAGACAACGGCCAATTCTCTCGGCGCCCTTAGTGTGACAGTTGTCTTGGCCATCTCTTGGCTTGCGCCCTAAAGGCAACCTGGTTGTGACAGTCCGTCTAGGGAAAGAACTCTTTGAGGGACAGGCGGCTATCAAATGTTCTGGGGATTTGCATCCAAAACATCTCTTCGGAAGCGGGCCTTGAGGGCACTTGGCTGCCATGTGGTCTGACAGGTCTCCACAATTGTAGCATCTTATCTTTCTGGGCTTCCTCTGTGCCATGGGTCGCTTCCTGCTTCCTTTGCATTCTTGACCGCCAATGCCGCACACATAAATTGCTTCCATGCCCTGGACAGATGGTTTGCTGTCAAATTCCACTCTCTCATTTCTCGCCAGACTCCGGAATCCCTTTCTGAAGATCTTGGTCTGATGTACAAATACATCAATACCTCCATCATCTGGCGTGATGAATCCCCATCCCCTGCGGACACTGTACCACTTGCAAACTCCTTTTCGCCTTGTCGGTGCAGCTGCACTGGTAGGTACTGTCAGCTCACTGCTTTCGTTAACAACAGCTTGACTCTCACATACCAGAACATGCACCTCCTCGTCGTGCTTTGGCTGTTCTCGCGGTTGGCCTGGTTCTTTCTCTCTCTGCACCTCCTCTTGTGCTGGCGTACTGGCCTCTGACATCTGTGCTATCTGGGACTTTAGGAAGGATAATTCTGCTCTGAGTGCCTCCTCCTCCTTCTTAACTTCTGCACTTGCTATCTGGACCCGTGCCTCAGGCTTTTTACTTTCACCATAAACAGCATATTCCCAAGGGAAATTCCTGGTCATCTCACTGACTGGTGGTTGCTCGCTGTAGGCTCTTTCGATTATCTTGAGTAACTGCTCAGGGCTGGCCTTGGCTCCGCCATGTATCCGTAATTCTCTAGATACCCATTGTGTCACGTTGTTCCATATCATGTCTAACTTGTCTTCTGCACAAAAAGGCGCCACCTTCCACGCGGCTTCCACATCTTCCACAAACTCTTGCCAAGTGGGCCTCCCCTCTCCACTAAACAACCTTATCTCTGGCTCCTCCACGTACAATATCTTCACAGGCGCATTAGCCATCTTGCTGCAGGAATGCACTGCTGGGTGTTTACAATATTTGTTCGTTTGCTGTTTGCTCAGTGTCACTGTCTGCCTTATCCTGTCGACGACCCCAATTGTGATAGGGTGGGCGAGATGATGATGATGATTATATTGTGACCTGTGATCACTCTCTTATCTCACTCGCACCGACCCGAACAACAATAAAACTCTTGATTCTAGAGGCAGGGGCTATATTTATTTTTATAACCCATTCAGTGACAAAGCAAACATTAAACAAATAGACTAGCGAACATAACAGAACAAAACTAAACAAAACAAAACACCCAACAGTGCCCGATGCTAATGTGCTCAAGGCATTTACAGCTTGGCTCTGTCTGTCTAACTTCGTCTGTTCTCTCTGGGCGGCTGTGGCAACATAGGCCCGCTTGCCGGCCGCTTTCTCTTTTATAAGCCCTAGCCTACTCACTCAAGTTACTGCGCGCTGGGCGTATTAATCTTGGCTACTTAAATATCACACGCGATTATCGCTTTAGGAATAGCGAAAACACAAATAAAACCTACAGCTATTTAATATAACACACGAGTATCAAATATGATTCACAACTATACACCACAATTAATTTCTCAGGCTTTATTATGGCCTCATTACATATCTTCTACTTCAGACTTTTCACAACCCAGAATGCTTCGCGCACATCGAAAATAATCTGCCTAGAAACAGGTAGGGGCGGGCGTCTCCTTTTCGGCCCCATCACAGTTCGTTTGCGACTAAGATACATTACTATTTTGCCATTCTCACTTTCGCTAGTTTCGTTTCTCATTTAGAAACGCATTTCATCGCTGACGAAACGAGAAACTTGATTACGTAGATGTCATTCGCGCAGTTTGAAGAGAGGTGCGATTATGGTTCATACTCAGACGTAGGACCAGACGATTTGGCGTGAGATTGACGAAATACACCGTGTATACTCGTTTCGCCAGACATATAGGCGACAAATTTGTCTGCATTTTCACCCGCCACAACACTCATGGTGGGCCATGGTCAGCTTGAAGTGTGAAAACTGCCCTGCATTTCAGACAAGTTGTCTACCTTTGCAATTGACACGCACGTTTCTCGGTCAGTTTGTTAAACGTAGGTGCAAAAACTGCCCCTGCATTGCAGACAAGTTGTCTGAGATTCGCAACTGACACGCGCCCTCTCGGTCAGAAAGTGGCAGTTTATGACAGTTACGTAAGTGATATAGACGGAATGGGGGATTATTTAGTTTAGTGAAATTAAACGATTACCTCTTTGTCTGGTAATAGATATAACCAGAATGTTAAACTTTATTTTCATTCAGTCCTCTAGATTCGCAGTAGACAGGTTGCTCGGAACAGTATAAGCTGTATAGCGAAGTTCTTAGTTTGTTTCGACAATTTGTCGAACTTCTAGACTTCCAAAAATATAAGCATATAATTCTTAAGTTGTGCGACTACCTGTAGTTCTGTGTGAGGTAAAATATTATATATTATATTCTAGTATTTTGTGAAGTGTTTAAAGTGTTAAGTCGCTTATTTCATATTTCACTAGTTAGATTTTGTGCAGAATGCAAAATTTATATAGTCTGTATTATTTTCTAGTGACGTGTTTCAGTGGAGAGCAGAATAAATTATAATTTCTAGCTTTAACAACAATGTAGCTATAATGAAGTTAATTTTACTGCTAAATAATCAGACGAGAACAAAATTTTCTAAACTAACGTATAAATGCTAGAAGCCTCATGAATGGTGACGGAATACGCACGTGTTCCTAATTCATGAGGATTGCTGATTTTTAAATATAACTTACGTCACGGGAATTTAAATGATAAGTCAAGCGGTACGCTTGCAGTTTAAAAATGTAAGTTATATTGAGTACATATATGTAAATTATTTGATATGTGTTCTTTCCATTTTTATATAGTGAAACTGTGGTACCCAACTTTGCCAGCGTTCTAGTACGTGAACATTATTTGTGAAGAAACTAATCACTTTCATTACATAAACTTTAACAGTTAAATGAAGTAAGAGGCCCATCGCGCCAGAATTAATTCTTCCAGAATAACACTTCAGTACAGTTCAGCCCGTTGTGGCAAGCAAAATATCAGTAACATTCCGACAGAGTTTTTGACTAGTATTGTGGTGACCAAATATAGTATAATAATAATAGTAATAATAGCCCCTTCAGTCATAACTGACTATGGGAATGCGCCCCTGAGGTGACAGCCCTCAGCTGCTTATTTTCCTGGTGCTCCTTTCGACGTTTTCTCCTCACCTCTGCTTCTTGTGTGAGCCTCTCTTCGCCCAATCTGAGGTGGCGCCGTAAATAGCATCGCCACTTAGTGCGATCGGCAGCTTCATCCTCCCATTTGCTGGATCCATGTCCAGTGCCCTCATATCTCTCTTGCACACATCTTTGAACCTCAGCTGTGGTCGCCCAACTGTTCTCTTGCCATCTGCTAATTGTCCGTAGAAGATATCTTTTGGGATGCGACCATCTTCCATGCGGCGAACATGGCCAAGCCAGCGAAGTCTGCGCTGTCTAAGAAGCGTATACATACTTTGAAGGCCAGCACGTGACAACACCTCAACATTTGTCACTTTATCTTTCCACGAAATGCCGAGGATGCGGCGTACACACCGCAAATGGAAGGTATTGAGCCTTCTTTCTTGCTTAGCATAGGTCGTCCAGGTCTCGCTGCCATATAGGAGTGTGCTGGTGACGCAGGCATTATATACCGCAGCTTTGGTCTTCATTGTGAGTTTAGAGTTTCCCCAAACACGCGATGTGAGGCGGGCAAAGGTAGCTGCAGCTTTGCCAATGCGGCTGTCGATTTCTGTATCCAGTGAGAGTTTGTCATTGATGGTAGACCCTAGGTATGTGAAGTGGTGCACCACTGCCAATTCATAGTTATCGATAGTGATAACTGGTGCAGCACCCACATCCTGACTCAGCACATTCGTTTTCTTTAGACTTATTGTGAGGCCAAAGTCCTTGCATGCTTTAGTGAAGCGATTCATCAAGCTCTGAAGCTCCTGTTGGCTTTGAGTGACGACTGCAGCATCATCAGCGAACAACAAGTCTCTTATAGTGACCCTTCTGATTTTTGTTTTTGCCTTCAGCCTTGAAATATTAAACAGACGGCCATCTGACCAAGTGTGAAGGCATATTCCTTCAGTTGCATCTCTGAATGCATGTTTCAAGAGTAAGGCAAAGAAGATTCCGAAGAGGATCGGAGCCAGAACACAGCCTTGTTTAACGCCACTTCGTATATCAAAGGGCTGTGACGTGCTTCCAGCATATTGGACTGTTCCCTTCATGTCGTCATGGAATGACTTTATCATTTCCAGCATTTTAGAAGGGCAGCCTATTTTCAGGAGGATTTTAAAGAGTCCATCCCTACTAACCAGGTCGAATGCTTTTGTGAGGTCTATAAAGGCGATATATAATGGTCTTTTCTGCTCTCTTGATTTTTCCTGAAGCTGGCGGAGAGAGAAGATCATGTCTGTTGTTGATCTGCCAGCTCGGAATCCACACTGTGACTCTGGATATATGCGCTCAGCTAACTTGTGTAGTCGCATTAAGATGACTTTGGCAAAAACCTTACCAACAATACTAAGAAGAGAGATGCCTCTGTAGTTATTGCAATCACTTCTGTCTCCTTTATTTTTATACAGTGTTACAATCTTGGCATCTCGCATGTCTTGAGGAATAGTTGTCTCTTCCCAGCACTGGCACAGCATCCTATGCGGGGGATGTAATAGCGTGCTCTTACAGCATTTGATTAAATCAGGAGGAATCCCATCACTGCCTGGTGCTTTGCCAGAGGCCAAGCTATCAATGGCCTTGCTGAGTTCCTCTAATGTTGGTTCGGCATCCAGCTCCTCCATAGTTGGCAGACTGTTGACACCATCAAGGGCTGCAGGCGTAACGGTATTGTCTCTAGCGTAAAGCTCAGAGTAGTGCTCGACCCACCTCTCCATCTGCTTACCCTTATCGGTTAGCTTCTCTCCGCTGATGGTTTTTAGCGGTGCCGTCTTACTTTTATGGGGGCCAAGTGCTTTCTTTATACCGTCATACATTTGTCTAATGTTGCCTGTTTGCGCTGCGATCTGGATGCTCTCACTGAGCTGGAGCCAGTAGTCATTTTCACAGCGTCGAGCAGTATGTTGAACTTTGCTTCTTGTAGCCCTCAGGATCTGTAGGGTTCTGGCACTCGGTGAACGTTTGTATTCATTCATAGCACTGCTCTTAGCTTCAATGACAGGTGCCATCACATCTGATGAAGCATCAAACCCGTCATTTGACTTTGCTGTTTTCTTACCAAAGGTGGCAAGTGCAGTACTTTGAATGGTGTTCCGTAGATGCTCCCAGTTCGACCAAATATAGTACCTTCCTGAAAGTAGACACCGATCTGACATTCCTTAATTCTAGAAACCAAAGCTAGTGACATTGTGCTCTGCTAACTTTCGTGCCTGGACAAATTTTATGTGACTTAACAGACATCCGAAAAATAAGAACACCCAAGGAATCGTTCCCTGAGACAGAGAATTCAGTACGTCTTGTTGGAACTGGGGATTTCTTGGTCGAGGCTGCATTTACGGGTCTGTGTGAAGGTCCTAGAATTTATTATGTTCCCAGAGGCAGCGATCAAAGCTGTAAGTATAAATGTGTACACGTGGCCACGGTTGAATGAATAAGAGGGAACGCAAGTCTGAGTGTTATTACACCGCTGTATTTTGACACCTAATTGCTGTCATAACTTTCTTCATGCAAGGTTGTGTTGCTAACAATATTTTTCCTTAAACTAGTTTATAGTATCAGGTCTGTTCATACCTTAAACAGGGAAAACTCTTAGACTCAGTCATATGTATCTGAGACTCTCTTTGTGTTATCATCTTTCTCCTAACGGGACTGTGGGCTATCCATCGAGGGAAGATCATCACTGTGGGTCTACCAGATCTTGTAGCATTCCTTGATTTGCTTATGACTTTGTGTATATGCCTTTTTGATGTAATTTTATATGTTGTGACGTAAGTTTTCAAATGATAAATAAACTTAACAATAAATTAATCAGCATGGTGGTCAGCTCGTTCTAAATATCTATATAATCATTTGTTATAGTTCCCACGTCTGTGCGTCTACCTGTCGTCACTTGAATGTGCGTGCACGTGAGTGGATATATATATATATATTTAATGTATATGTGTTAGACTGTCTGACTACTTCAGATCTGTCGTAGAAGATAGGTGAGAGAGAGAGAGAGAGAGAGAGAGAGAAGATTTCCCGCTCTCAGAGACAGCCTCTATCACTATTCTATCACCTCACTCGTGGAAATCCATTTTTATATTTCTATCTCACTCTGTGACTATCACTCATTCCAACCTATTCAGAAGGGACCAACCCAAGTCTTAATTCTCCTATCAAATATCTACGACAAATGAGGGCTCGTTTCCGGTTTTTGAACTTAGAATAGGAAGACGAGACGGCAAATATCAGCTCGTCGGTAGGATTCTGTATTCTGATATAGAGTAAGAGTGTGATGTCTTGTGAGTTTTGTATCTTTTAATAATAATTATCCCCTAGACATATCGATCTGTTTTATGTTCGTGCTGACCACACGGCTAATAATTGTTTTTCCACAGCATTATAAAGCATTATACATTTGGTTTACTAGGTTGATTTTGTCGGAATACATGTTAATTACTGATTTTGTAATACTAAACGCTGGTAAAGTTTTGTGAGTGTATAACATTCACAGGGTTTTGAAGAAGTAGGTGTTTGAGCAAAGCTAAGGAGTGCGTTTCGGACTATTTGTCCAGATTAATTGCCTCCCTTACCCTAACTGTCTTCAGGGGTGAACGTGATAGTGGATTTTAAAAAAATTAAGGGATTTTTGTTTCTCCAAAATTTTTTTTTGCAATAATTATTTTGTTTCCACTGTAGCTACTTATTTTTCAGTGAGTAATCTTAACTACCATTTATTTGGCGTAGTCGTTTGCATTAGCGGCTTAATTGCCGATTAATAGCAGCGATAGTTAGACACTATATTTTTTGGAGGAGGTAACCCAGGTTATAAGGATATCATCTTTTGTTTGGTATTCTTCTCGCAAGTGGTAGGAACCACAGTATCCTTTTCTTATCTCTTTCTCGTCTAAATCTCAGCCACTGATTTATAAATGGCAGAAAGGGCAAAGCTTAGACAACTCCTCAGAGACGAAGCGAGAGAGGAGGGACTGGAGGGAGATTAAGCGAAAGCGTTTGTCAGAGACGAACTTGAGAGATATGACGTGGAGAGGAAAGCAGCTGAAGCTAAAGAGCAGAAGAAGATGGACGAGGAAATGGAAATCCGCAGGGAGAGAGAAAAAGAGAAGGAGAGACAGCATGAGAAGGAGAGGGAGGAGAGACAGCATGAGAAGGAGAGGGAGGAGAGACAGCACGAGAAGGAGAGGGAACAGAGACATCACGAGTTGACGCTTTAAACTCTAGAGGTTCAAAGTCGTGGTGCTGCCACTACCTCCAGCAATGGAGAGTCTTCTCCTCATTCTTCTTTAACTGATAAAACTAACCCTCAATCTCTTCAACTAAACGCTATGTCCTTTGCTCTTGAATCTCTCCCTTGTCCAAATGAGAAGATTGACACATGGCTAGAGAAATTTGAGAAAATTGCAACCCTGTACGGTTTAGAGAGGTCGCGTTGGTGTATGAAACTTTCCCAGGCCCTTAAAGGTTCGGCTTATGATGTTTATTCTAAACTGGAAAGTGGCCAACAAGACAACTATGACATGTTGAAGAAAGCTGTGCTTGAGCGCTTTGAAATGAATGCGCGAAAATTTCTGCAACTGTTTCGCAACAGCAGGAAAGAGAGCTCTGAAACTTTTCAACAGTTCTCGTCTCGTTTGAAGGGATACCTAACAAAGTGCCTTGAGCTTTCACAGCTCCCCTCTACCTATGAAGGTCTGGAGGAATTTGTTATTACAGAACAAATAAAGAACACTTTGTCTGCTGATACCCAGAGATTCCTAGCCGAGCAGGGGGGCAGAAAAGCTTGAAGACATCTTAGAAAAGTGTGAGCGATATCACAATGCGCTGGCTGAACTACCGGCCTCAAAACGTAAACCGACAGAAGAGCATTTTCGGAAAAATAATCTAGACCAATCTTCTCAGGCTTCTCATACTTCTCATGTTTCTAACCAAAATAACCACAGAGAAACTGGATCACAAAACCCCCCTCCTGAAAAATCAAAGTTCTACAAAAACAAGTACCCCAACCACAGTAAACAGTCTGATCAACCCGACCGCCCTTCATGGCAGCGCGGCCAGAAAGGTCAAGGTGGCAAAGGGAGAACCCCTGAGCACGGGACTAAGGATCAGAACAAGCACACCGAGCTGAAGCGCATCGGATGCTTACAAAGTACAGACTCGCAGGAAAGAATTATTGTCAGGGATTCTCAACCTGAGGGAGAGAGTCCCTCTACGCGAGGTACGGTTGTTTTAAACGGGACTTCAACGTATTGTTTGTTTGACACGGGGCTTTCTTTTGATTGCATTGTTGCCAGGCACCTGGTCAAACCCGGTCAAGAGACAGAAGAGACCGTTAAACTGTGTGGAGTTCTTAAGAGTGATGCACCTACAGCGCTTCCCATCGCATTGGTGGAGATACACTCTGATTTTGTCAGAGGCGTGATAAAAGCGGCTGTTATGGATGATCCCATCTACCCAGTCATACTTGGCTGTAGATATGTGTTTATTGGAAAACCGGAAGAGCCAATAGTGGCAACAATGACCACAAGAGGGCAAGCCAAGAAGGAACGGGAACCTGCGCCAAATTTGTTACCTATGGAACTTAAAGAGGCGCAACAAAAGGACCCTACTTTGGAACCCTGCTTTCGGAAACTGCCCATGGCCAAAGACCCTAGACAACACTGGGACATCTTTTCTAAGGATGGCGTGCTTTATCGGAGAACGGGCAAGCCTGAACAAGGTTCTAATCAGCTCCTAGTACCGAAAAAGTACAGAAGTCAAATCCTAGAAATGGGGCACTCTCTTCCCTTTAGCGGACATATGGGACAGAACGCCACACAGCAACGTATACAGACTCACTATTGGTGGCCAGGGATGAACACTGATATACTCAGATATGTGAAATCCTGTGCCCAGTGTCAACGGGTAGCACCCAAGCACTGGACCGCCCCAGTTCCCATGGGGCAAACGCCAATTGTGGGGACTCCATTCGAACGGGTTGCTGTCGACATTGTTGGACCCCTAGAAAGGACCAAACGAAGGCACAGGTTTATCCTGACCTTAGTCGACACATGCACTATGTGGGCCGAAGCTATACCGCTAACATGCACAGATTCGAAGCATGTCGCAGAAGCCCTAGTGCAGATTTTTACACGGTTGGGATTCCCTCAACACGTTTTGACGGACAATGGATCCCAATTCCGTAGCCTGTTAATGGAGATCTTTAAGATCTTGAGGGCCAAACACATCCACACCAGCCCGTACCATCCGGCCGGAAATGGGCTCGTGGAACGTTTCAACGGCAGCCTCACCACCATGTTACGCAAGCTGGCACAAGAAAAACCGGAGGATTGGGATCTTTTCATTCCTGCAGCCCTATTCGCTTACAGGGAAGTTCCCCAGGCCTCTACGGGTTTCCCTCCAGCTACGCTTTTATTCGGCAGACCTATAAAGGGGCCGCTTGAAGCATTACTGCGGTCCCTGACAGACCAGAAGGCTGATGAGACAGTCGTCTCAGCCAGTAGATATGTATCGGAATTGAAGGAAAGGCTACAGCTAGGATGGGATCTAGCAACAGCAAACCTTAAGAAAGCTCGCGCAAAGCACGCTAGACGATACAATCAAGCAGCAAAGGAGAGAGAATTACAACCAGGAGATAAAGTTTTGTTGTTGCTGCCAACCGGAAGCAACAAGCTATGCATCGGGTGGCAAGGGCCGTTCACCGTCCTGAAAAAGATCTCGAGAACCAATTATCAGATCTCTATCAAAGGAAAGGAGAAGGTCTACCATGTGAATCTGCTAAAGAAATACTTGGAAAGACCGGTGCCATCCCCCGAACATCTCCTGGCGATCGCCATAGCTACGGAGGATGTTGAAGATGACGATAGTTGCATGGAATATCCATTACAACAAACTGAATCTGTCGAAGATGTAAAATTTGGGGACACTCTCTCTGAAGCACAACAGACAGAAACTAAGGCTTTACTAAACCAGTACACGACGGTGCTAACGGATGTACCTGGACGAACACATCTCGTGGAGTTCGAGATGAAACTTACAAACGAGACACCAGTTCGAACCAGAGTCTACCCTATTCCGTACGCAAAAGCTGATATGCTATGGGCAGAGATAGACAAGCTACGTAAAACAGGAATTATTAGTGAGTCTACGTCTCCCTATAGTGCGAGCGTAGTGCTGCTGCAGAAGCCCAATAAGGAAGTTCGGCTGTGCATCGATTACCGCCTACTTAACACAGTAACGGAATTCCAGCCGGAACCACTCCAAAGCGCTTCTGAGCTGTTTAGCAAGCTAAGCAAGGCACGGATTTTCTCAAAGATTGACCTGAGTAAGGGCTACTATCAGATACCAGTCAAAGAGGAAACGAAGCCTTTGCTAGCTTTCAGCACCAGCGAAGGACACTATACGTTTAACGTGATGCCCTTCGGATTACACAACGCACCAGGAGTGTTTACAAGGATGATGAGAAAGCTGCTAGAGCCATTGCACAGTCCACATATCCACAATTTTATGGACGATATACTAATTGCAACGGACACATACGAAGAACACATTGCTACGGTCGAGATGCTCCTCAGGAGACTACAACAAACTGGACTCACAGCTAGACCTAGCAAATGTTTAATCGGCTTCGAAAAACTTGACTTCCTGGGGCACACCATTGCTCACGGTGCTATGTGGCCAGTCACTAAGAACGTGGAGAAGATACGTGCAGCGAAGAAGCCAAGGACGAAGAAAGAAACGCGATCGTTCCTATCGCTATGTGCTTACTACCAGAAATTCATCAAAAACTTCAATGGTTTAACAGCACCCCTTACTGACCTTACGAAAAAGGGGCGACCGGAGAGAATTATCTGGGATCCGAAGTGCGAAGACGCTTACGTCACTCTCAAGAAACAGTTGTCTGAATATCCAATTCTGCGACTGCCTGATATTACCAAACCCTTCGTATTGCGCGTGGACGCATCAGGGCAAGGCATAGGGTCAACTCTGCTTCAGGCAGGCGACGACGATCCGAACCAGCTATTCCCAGTGGCATACGGCAGTCGTAAATTGAATAAGGCAGAGCAAAACTACTCCACAGTGGAAAGAGAATGTCTGGCATTAGTTCATGGTATAAGGAGGCACCATGAATACCTTTACGGAGTGACATTCACGGTGCAGACTGACCATGCCCCACTGGCGTTTCTCGGGGCTAATAAGGAATTTAATGCGAAAATAATGCGCTGGGCACTACTGCTAAGTGTATATTCCTTTAAAGTCGAATACATTCCAGGTAAACAAAACGTTGGGGCAGACTTCATGAGTAGAACTTGCATAGAGATGGAGGGGGGAGATGAGATGTAAGAAGACAGACACCCTGAAGCTACGGATATAGGAAATTTAATTCCATATCGTAGACATGGA
This sequence comes from Oreohelix idahoensis, assembly GCA_024509875.1. Lineage (NCBI taxonomy): Eukaryota > Metazoa > Mollusca > Gastropoda > Stylommatophora > Oreohelicidae > Oreohelix > Oreohelix idahoensis. The sequence goes on along the minus strand of JAMPIV010009810.1, from coordinate 320,747 downwards.
ATGCTTCCATATCTTAAAGGGGGGACGTTCTGTCACGGAGAGTTATGTTCATTGAATTTTCTATATTTTCCTCTTCTTTTCTTCCACCCGTGTTCTTTAATTATTGTCGCTCTTTACCTTTTTCCTGTGTTTTTTTTCGCATTCGTTCGTTTGCGACTAAGATACATTACTATTTTGCCATTCTCACTTTCGCTAGTTTCGTTTCTCATTTAGAAACGCATTTCATCGCTGACGAAACGAGAAACTTGATTACGTAGATGTCATTCGCGCAGTTTGAAGAGAGGTGCGATTATGGTTCATACTCAGACGTAGGACCAGACGATTTGGCGTGAGATTGACGAAATACACCGTGTATACTCGTTTCGCCAGACATATAGGCGACAAATTTGTCTGCATTTTCACCCGCCACAACACTCATGGTGGGCCATGGTCAGCTTGAAATGTGAAAACTGCCCTGCATTTCAGACAAGTTGTCTACCTTTGCAATTGACACGCACGTTTCTCGGTCAGTTTGTTAAACGTAGGTGCAAAAACTGCCCCTGCATTGCAGACAAGTTGTCTGAGATTCGCAACTAACACGCGCCCTCTCGGTCAGAAAGTGGCAGTTTATGACAGTTACGTAAGTGATATAGACGGAAAGAGGGATTATTTCGTTTAGTGAAATTAAACGATTACCTCTTTGTCTGGTAATAGATATAACCAGAATGTTAAACTTTATTTTCATTCAGTCCTCTAGATTCGCAGTAGACAGGTTGCTCGGAACAGTATAAGCTGTATAGCGAAGTTCTTAGTTTGTTTCGACAATTTGTCGAACTTCTAGACTTCCAAAAATATAAGCATATAATTCTTAAGTTGTGCGACTACCTGTAGTTCTGTGTGAGGTAAAATATTATATATTATATTCTAGTATTTTGTGAAGTGTTTAAAGTGTTAAGTCGCTTATTTCATATTTCACTAGTTAGATTTTGTGCAGAATGCAAAATTTATATAGTCTGTATTATTTTCTAGTGACGTGTTTCAGTGGAGAGCAGAATAAATTATAATTTCTAGCTTAAACAACAATGTAGCTATAATGAAGTTAATTTTACTGCTAAATAATCAGACGAGAACAAAATTTTCTAAACTAACGTATAAATGCTAGAAGCCTCATGAATGGTGACGGAATACGCACGTGTTCCTAATTCATGAGGATTGCTGATTTTTAAATATAACTTACGTCACGGGAATTTAAATGATAAGTCAAGCGGTACGCTTGCAGTTTAAAAATGTAACCGGACTGATTCTAAAGGCGACGAACTGGAACGGACTACGGACTACGACTTATGGAACATGGAACACAAGAAGTATAAATGGGAAGGAAGAGGAGCTGGTGGAAGAGATGAGGAAAGCAAAACTAGAAATCCTGGCTATAACGGAAACAAAGAAAAAAGGACAAGGAGTCATGGATCTCAATGGCAACACGCTGCATTACAGTGGTGTACCCATATCCGAAAGAGCTAAAGGGGGTGTGGGTTGCATTGTGGCCCAAAATCAAAAAGATAGTATCAAGGGGTGGAACTTTGTCTCAGAGCGCATTATGGTTGTGAAACTAAAAGAAGGAGAAACCATAGTCAACCTGGTCATAGTGTATGGGCCAAATGAGAATGAGAGAGCAGAGGTCAAGGAAGAATTCTTCGAGCTGCTTCAAAGGACAGTGGATGACTGCCTAGATGAAGTTATCATGCTCGGAGATTTTAATGCCAGAGTTGGAAATGACCATGCTAGATGGGGTGGAGTTATCGGAAGATATGGAGAAGATACTCTCAATGACAATGGAAAACGACTCCTTAGATTCTGCAGTGAGCAGAATCTGATCATTACAAACACAAAGTTCCCCCATAAGCGCATACATGCATAAACTAGATGTGAACCAACAAAGAATGAGAAGTCAGTGATCGACTATGCCATTGTTCGGAGAAGCTCATTCAAATATGTCCGAGATGCAAGAGTCTGGAGGGGGCCAGAGATTGGAAGTGATCACTACCTGCTAACAAACAAACGAACAACTGAAAGAGTTGCTCAGCCTAGGAACTGCTCAACATCACGCAATAAACCAAGTAAACGAGCAGGAGAAATGAACATTAGGACCTACAAGCTGAGAGAGCCAGAAATTAAGACCAGATATCAGGGGCTTATTGCTGCAGCGGTGAGCAACACAGAAGAACAACCTGATGACTTGGAAACCCTCTGGATTAAATTCAAGGATATCATAAAGACAGCTGCTGCAGAAGCATGTGGTGAAGTCCAACTTGGGAACCAGAGAAAGAGGACACCTTGGTGGACAGAGGAAGTCAAAGAGAAAATAAGAGAGAAGAAAATGGCATGGAAACAATACTTAGGAGCTAAAAACACAACAGGACAAATGGAAAAATATAGAGAATATGTGACACTCAGAACAGAAGTAAAGAACAAAGTGCTAGCAGCAAAACAGAAGTCCTGGGAAGAATTTGGAGAAAAGCTAGAAAAAGATGCACAAGAAAACCAGAAATTGTTCTATAAGACCCTAAAGAACATGAGGAAGGAAAAACAATGCCCTCTCAAATTTATAAAGGACAAGCAAGGCAAATTGCTTACTGCCCCGAAGGAAGTAATGGAAAGATGGAAAGAATATTTCTCAGAACTCCTTGATGGTGAGCAAGGTCAAACATCAGAAATGATAACCACTAGCACAGAAGAGGAAACCAATGGTGATGAAGATGACATAAAGATGGAAGAACTGAGGGCGGCACTGGAGAAAATCAAGATGGGCAAAGCAGCAGGGCATGATGGTATAACACCAGAAATGGTTAAGTACATGGGAGCATCAGGCGACCTGTTACTCCTAAGGGTCCTACAGGCAGCATGGTGCAACAAGACCATACCAAAGGATTGGGAGATCGCCATCATAACTCCAATTTTCAAAAAGGGTGACAACCGACAGTGTGGAAACCATAGAGGCATATCCCTTCTCAGTGTCCCTGGAAAAATCTACTCTAGAATCCTAGAGCAGAGACTCCGACGCCTAGCTGAGCCACAATTGGATGAGGTCCAGTGCGGATTCCGAGCAAACCGAAGTACTCAAGACCTAATCTTCACACTCAGACAGCTGAGTGAAAAGGCCCTTGAGTATAAGAGTGAGATCCATCTTTGTTTCATAGATCTGGAAAAGGCGTTTGACAGGGTCCCTTGGAGCAAACTTTGGGACTGTTTGGCAAGGAAGAATATTCCAGCACCTCTGATTCATGCTATACAGAGCTTCTACAAGTCTTGCAGAAATTATGTGAGGACAGCAAACCATAAGTCAGAAGAGTTCAGGACCACCACTGGTGTAAGACAAGGTGATATCCTATCACCTTACCTCTTCATACTCCTTATGGACGATGTCATCAAGGCATGTAAGGAGAGAACAAGAAAGTATTCAGTGGGGTACTGGAAGATGAGACAGGTCTATATTTCAGAGCTGGCATTTGCTGATGATGTTGCCCTGATTGCTAAATCAGAGGCACATCTCCAATCCAACCTGCAAGTCTGGAAGGAAGAGCTGGAGAAGAGAGGGATGGTCATAAGCAGCTCTAAAACAAAATCCATGGTGATATCACGAGAAGAAAGAAGACATCAGATTAAGCTGGGAGAACAGGTCCTGGAGCAGGTTGACCACTTTAAATACCTCGGAGCTATTATAGACCGAAAGGGAGGCATCAAAGAAGAGTTGGCCACTCGAAAAGCAGCAGCTGGGAGACTTTTTTCAGGCCATAAATCGTGGATTCCTCAGCAAGAAAGTGGTTGGTAAGAAAACGAAGATGGCTGTATACCGCTCCACCTATGTCCCAGTCTTGACATATGGATGCGAGTCATGGGCAATGACTACAACCCATAAAAGCCAGATCCAAACCTCAGAAATGAGGTATCTGAGGAAGGTGGTTGAAGTAACAAGAAGAGACATGGTACGCAACCAGACGATACGTCAAGGCCTAAAATGCCACCCCCTACAGACCCAAGTAGAACAGTCCCAACTAAGATGGTTTGGCCATGTCTGCAGAATGGGAGAAGATCGGCTACCACGACAAGCATGGGAAACAAAGAGCCAAGGATCCAGACCCCGAGGACGACCCAGAGTCCGCTGGGAGGACAACATTAGACAATCTTTGAAGGACCGAGGACTAGAATGGAACAGGCCAGGAGGAAGACAGCCGATAGAATAGTCTGGCGCTCTCTCTTCCAAACCTCTACACCTCACGGTAGAAGGGGAACGACTAAGTAAGTAATAATCAGACGAGAACAAAATTTTCTAAACTAACGTATAAATGCTAGAAGCCTCATGAATGGTGACGGAATACGCACGTGTTCCTAATTCATGAGGATTGCTGATTTTTAAATATAACTTACGTCACGGGAATTTAAATGATAAGTCAAGCGGTACGCTTGCAGTTTAAAAATGTAAGTTATATTGAGTACATATATGTAAATTATTTGATATGTGTTCTTTCCATTTTTATATAGTAAAACTGTGGTACCCAACTTTGCCAGCGTTCTAGTACGTGAACATTATTTGTGAAGAAACTAATCACTTTCATTACATAAACTTTAACAGTTAAATGAAGTAAGAGGCCCATCGCGCCAGAATTAATTCTTCCAGAATAACACTTCAGTACAGTTCAGCCCGTTGTGGCAAGCAAAATATCAGTAACATTCCGAGAGTTTTTGACTAGTATTGTGGTGACCAAATATAGTACCTTCCTGAAAGTAGACACCGATCTGACATTCTTTAATTCTAGAAACCAAAGCTAGTGACATTGTGCTCTGCTAACTTTAGTGCCTGGACAAATTTTATGTGACTTAACAGACATCCGAAAAATAAGAACACCCAAGGAATCGTTCCCTGAGACAAAGAATTCAGTACGTCTTGTTGGAACTGGGGATTTCTTGGTCGAGGCTGCATTTACGGGTCTGTGTGAAGGTCCTAGAATTTATTATGTTCCCAGAGGCAGCGATCAAAGCTGTAAGTATAAATGTGTACACGTGGCCACGGTTGAATGAATAAGAGGGAACGCAAGTCTGAGTGTTATTTCACCGCTGTATTTTGACACCTAATTGCTGTCATAACTTTCTTCATGCAAGGTTGTGTTGCTAACAATATTTTTCCTTAAACTAGTTTATAGTATCAGGTCTGTTCATACCTTAAACAGGGAAAACTCGTAGACTCAGTCATATGTATCTGAGACTCTCTTTGTGTTATCATCTTTCTCCTAACGGGACTGTGGGCTATCCATCGAGGGAAGATCATCACTGTGGGTCTACCAGATCTTGTAGTATTCCTTGATTTGCTTATGACTTTGTGTATATGCCTTTTTGATGTAATTTTATATGTTGTGACGTAAGTTTACAAATGATAAATAAACTTAACAATAAATTAATCAGCATGGTGGTCAGCTCGTTCTAAATATCTATATAATCATTTGTTATAGTTCCCACGTCTGTGCGTCTACCTGTCGTCACTTGAATGTGCGTGCACGTGAGTGGATATATATATATTTAATGTATATGTGTTAGACTGTCTGACTACTTTAGATCTGTCGTAGAAGATAGGTGAGAGAGAGAGAGAGAGAGAGAGAGAGAGAGAGAGAGAGAGAGAGAGAGAGAGAGAGAGAGAGAGAGAGAGAGAGAGAGAGAGAGAGAAGATTTCCCGCTCTCAGAGACAGCCTCTATCACTATTCTACCACCTCATTCGTGGAAATCCATTTTTGTATTTCTATCTCACTCTGTGACTATCACTCATTCCAACCTATTCAGAAGGGACCAACCCAAGTCTTAATTCTCCTATCAAAAATCTACGACACTCATTCACACCCATTATGTGACTAATTGTACATATAATAAATTCACATTTGTCAAAACAAAGAAAAATGACATAACATGTAATTTCTGAAAAGTTAAAAGATTTTGCAGTATCTTCTTTCGTGGAGGGTATTTTCCATTCTGGGTGGTTGAAATACAAATGAAAAAAAAAGGGCAGTCATAAAGTTATAAACTTACATCAATGGTTGTATGCTCAGAAAAAAAGGTTTTACATGGTATGATGCGATCACCAATGTACATCTAACGGAAAGAACCAGACAATCGAACAAGAGGCACACGAACGGAGGTAAAACACACAGGTAGGCCTTATTTTAAAAGATAAAGGTAGTCTGATAGCAGATACTGCCGTAGAGGGAGTGAAGTGTTAGAGACTTCACTATACTAGGTCTAGCTCCTTGGGGTGGGGGTGACCAGTGCCCTTTTTTCGTTGCCTTCTTCTTCCCTAACACGAGCAGAGTCATGTAACCATTTAAAGCTGGGTAAACTGAAGTGTGATGCCACTGTATTCCAACCCGGTACCTTTTGCTGCGAGAGACCAGCGCTCACTGTGTCAATCGGACGCTCATGCCTAATTATAAAAGATCAAAAAAATAATGCGCTCTCCCCCCCCCCCCCCCCCCGGACTTCTAAAATAAAATTTTCTTAATATACATGGGCAATTATATTTATTACGTAAACCTTGAAATAACAATAGCCACTCCCTTCCCGGCGCACATTGGGAGAGATTTATTGTTTCCAAGTTCACCCAATTAACAGTTAACTGCTTGACGTCGGATAATCTTAATAGTCGGATCTGATTGGTCCTTTTTTTTTAATACTGCTCTCTGTCTGAGCTTTTCAATTTTTTTTTTAAATTTAGACAATATCCAGTCCACAAGGTCTTTTACATTTGGATATGCGCAATAATGTAACCAGCGGACTGTATGTCTAAATTGAACGAACGCGCCACGCCAAAACAAGGCAAATGTATATTTTTAAAAATAAATAATTTAGGCTAAAAGCTAAAAATGAGTGAATGAATGACTGAATGGTACAGATAAATCTGTACTGTATTTTTAATGGTAACACTAAACAGACGCAACGTACACCCATATAAAAGATAAAGATAATCCAATAGTAGATACTGTCGGTGGCGAGGGAAGTGTAAGAGACATCACTTTACTTTTTATTCTCTCTCTCTCTCTCTCTCTCTCTCTTTCTATATATATATATATATATATATATATATATATATATATATATATATATATATATATATATATATATATATATATATATATATATATGCACAAGCGCGCGCGCACACACACACTCACACACGTGAATGGTAATCATAAAGTAAGGTTCCCAATTTTACACATACTTTTATGTACAAGACTTTTTTTAAAAAGCCTTCTTTGCTCATGGTCCTAGACTTTTGATAGGGGAATTAAGACATAGATTGGTCCCTTCTGAATAGACTAGAACATGTGGTGACTCAGTGAGAGATAAGGTAAAGAAATAGATTTTCACGGGTGAGATGGTGGAAAATAAGTAGAGTCTGTCCCTGAACTCGAGAAGCTTCTCTCATTCAGCCTATCTCTACAACAGAACTTTGTTAGTCAGACAGTCTACCAAAATATACATTAATATATACTGAAGCACATTAAAAACGCACCACCTGTATAATCCAGGAACCGAGTGTTAAATGTAAATATAAGTGTTTACAAGTTTACATATTTGGAATCAATCTTGTTCACGGGGAATCGTCACAATGTTCTGCTGCTCGTCCCACAGATGTTCTATAGGGGACATGTCTGGTGATAGGGCAGGCCAATCAATCGTCACAATGTTCTGCTGCTGTCGATATTGCTGCGTAATGCATGCGGTGTGCGCACGTGCATTATCCTGCTGGAGAAGCTGCAAGTCTGGATAATTTGTGAACGCAGGAGCAACCAATGCACCCAGAACCTCATCTCGATATGTCACAGCATTAACATTTCCACGGAAGACGTGAAGAGGCAATCGATGGTGAAAACTGAATCCTCCCCAAATGTGAATACTGCCACCTCCAAATCGGTTGTGCTGACGAACACAGCAATCTGCAAAGCGCTCTCCACACCGTCGCCAAATCTGCACACGTCCATCAGCAAAGGATATGTTGAATCTGCTCTCGTCTGTGAATAGGACAGTACTCCACTGCAGTCTAGTCCATCTGACATGTTGCTCTACCCAGGCGCTGCTGACGATGTCTGTGAGTCAAGTTTGGCCCAACATAAGGTCGTCTTGCAGTAAGGCCTGTATCTCTGAGTCGTCGTATGACTGTCATTCGAGAGACTTGCCAACGTCTACCAACTATTGCTCTTGCTGTTTGACTTGCCGGGAGAGAACGATTCCTTAGGTGATTCAGCACAATATGACGATCTTGCGCAGGGGTAGTAACTCGTGGTTGGCCACTCCGAAGTCTATCCCGGGCACTGCCAGTGGTTCCGTAACGTTCATTGAGACGTACAATAGTGCTGTGGTGGCAATTCATCCTTCTGGCAATGGCCCGCGAGCTCATTCCGGTCTCCAACATACCAATGGCTCGTTGGCGGTCGTTTTCAGATAGTCGTGGCATTTCAAGCACATGTACTGGGTGTTTTGTCTCAACGGCCTTTTTTTATACCGAGTATACTGCCACAACGCGTACACATTTTCAGGGTCACAGCTGTTGGGAATCATGTTGCACGTGTAACTTTCATTGTTTTCATGTAGTCTGTACACAAACCCGTGGGTTGAATCATGCATTTTCCATTCCAGCAGCCATTCGCTCTCTACCTCATGACAAACACGGGGAAAATCCATTCCCACACTTTTTTTCCCAGCTTCTCGGCATCAGTATATATAATAGTGGTGCGTGTTTAATGTGCTTCAGTATATATTCAACCACTCACATCTACACACACACAGATACGTGACGACAATTTGACGCACAGACGTGAAAACTATGTCTATGGAATAGGGATCTTTTGGGACGTGCTGACCAACATACGTAAATAAAGTTTATGTAAATTTTATTTATCATAAAGATCTTCATAACAGAAATATTTTTGAATATCAAATCAAATACAAATAAACATAAGTTAATGAATTAATTAAAGAGTTAGACTCATAGGTGTAATCCTCCCTCCCTCTGTTGAGACAAGATCCCGTTAGACGAAAGTTATTAACCCCAAAGAGTCAAAGATTTATACGCTATGGTCTAGTATTTTCCTCTACATTAAAGAACAGAGTTATACGTTAATCTCTTCTGAAAAAAAGGACAGCATTAGCAAAACCTTGCATAGAAAAAAACTACACAAAGTGAGTACATGGATTATACAAGATATATGCAGACTACAAGACTATTCTCCAACGAAAAACTAAGAACTTCACTTAATACAAAGGATTCTAGAAATCGAGCTAGATGTCTTTACAATCTGATGAGTACTGGATACATTTTAGTTAGAAGGCTGGGGAATATATATATATATATATATATATATATATATATATATATATATATATATATATATATATATATATATATATATATATATATCTGAAATCAAAGGGAATAGTTCACTATTACCGAAAACCAGACTCTCTGCCAGATCTTAGTGCCTTTGGAGAATTCTTCGTTCAGCTTTCGGCTTTCGCGTAAATCAAAGCCATTCTCAACGCTAGAGCCGAAAACCAGAACTCACACTCTTTCTTAGATCAGGGATAACGTAATTGACCAGACCGTGCGAGATTTCTTCGATCGAGAAAAATCACACTAAGTACCGCCCGCAGGCGTGGTCATCGAGCAAAATCGAGCGCAGGCCATCCTTTCATCTGGCTATTCTCACCGTGTTTAATTACTTTCAGACGAACAGTTCAGGGGAAAGTAATAAAAACTTGTCTGCCCCTTTGATTCCACATAATCTGCTCTGATCGCTGTCTGATCTTATTACACGATTTTCAATCGCTGGCGTTAATAATTACAGCTCAACGTAGCTAATAGGTCTGCTGTGAACATACATCAAAGAAAATAGCGAACAGCAATAAAATGCGTGCTAAATTAGAAAAAGGGACAGATCTCTGAGTATAGGAGGGTTTTTATGTTAACAAACGTGCGTAGATGAAAGAAAGGTAAAAGAAAAGTGTAGATAGAGAAATAGCTAGATGAAAGCTATTTTAATAATATGTCACACTCATCCTCAGACGTCGGCGTGAATATGTTCAAAGATAGCAGTGGTCAGCTTGCGGTTGTTGGCTTCTCGAAAGAGTTTTTTTTCCCCAAGGAATGGTACTGGTGATGGCCTTATGCGCTTTCTCTGTTCCTCATATGTTGGGCACCTTTGAAGTAGGTGTTCCGCAATCATTTTATTTATGCCACAGTTACACTCATCAGTACTTCCTTTCTTCAGCTTGTTGAATAGATGGTATCCAAATCTGTTGTGGCCTCTGCGAAGTCTGAAGATTACCACTTGTTCACTTCTGCTAAGGGGTCGTCCACAAATGACGTCACGTACTTTTTGCCATTTTTTGGTCATATTTCGTCACAAAAACCCAGACACCCCCCTTATGTGCCGTCACAAATCTCTTACTTCTCTTCCCCTTTTTTCCAACTATTTTTTGGGTAATACTGAAAACAACAAGGTAATCGAATACAAATTAGTTACCTAGTCATCATTACCATCATCATCATCACTTTTCATCTCTCTAAGGAGCATATGCTCAAGGTCTTCCCATATCTTTGTCATCCCCTTCATGTATGTAACGTAACGTTTAAGGAGAGTAGATGAGAGTGTGATTGAGTGAAGGTGTGTGGGTGAATAAAAGAGTGACAGAAGAACGAAGAAGGCGCTATTCGATGAAGAATGCCTGCTGTTCACTGACCCGTGAGAGGACACTTCTCTCTCTCTTAATCAGGTCAGTTCCTTTTTTAGGAACGTGAAAAGGCATGTGTTATGAGTAAAATTCATAACATGTGTGTCGATATCATTAGATGGTAGAATATAGGCAGAGGTTTAAGCATCCTCGTCACAACTTATCCCTTCCCTGACTTCTGTAATTATATAGTCATACATAATTACCGTTTATTTTGGCTCGTTTCCCCCCAGGTAGAAGAATAAAAGACGTTATCTATTTACCAACAATGTTTACATTCAAACTTAAACGTGACATAAAGAAAATAAAACAGACTCGAGGTTTTTTGATTTTCTGTAAATATAAAATAGAATTTCCAAAAGACATATAGAAAAAGAAAACCCGATGTACAAGTATAGTGTGGTTTTTACAAATATAAATTCAAGTGTTGCTTTGAATGACACCAAAGGTGACAAAAATGAAAATCTACTTGATAGTTTGGTAGTTTTTCTTTTACAATAAATTTATTGCTGTGGATATGTTATTTGTGGTTTTATAAGTGTGACAGGGGCTAGGTGTGGTGGAGGCGAACTTATGTCGATGTGGCTATCTCACACCCAAGACCCATGCACTAAGAAAGTTTTATTAAGGATCGTTTGACAGGGGTTGCAATTATTGGTTGCTTGCAACCCTCTCAGCAGCAGACTTAGCAATTCAAGCAACACGAAGCCTTATGCAGATCAACATTTAATACTACCGAACACCCAGACAGTGTTTGTAGACTTTAAGTCCTAGGCATATTCTTGCTTGAACTAGACTTCAGATATCAATAGCTTGTTCTCTCTCCGCGACAGGCGATAGGAATCATACAGAATTTCAACTGACGCGATAGCCTGGACGCTTCTCTTCTCTGATTGGCTGCTACTCCATCAGCGGCATTACTAATGTTCTATCTTTAGATGTGTTGCGTGGGTGGTTTACTGGTGTTGGAGGGTCCTTTGTTCTATTATTGTAAGTTCAGTTGGGATGCTTGCTTAATTATCGTTACGCCACTTGTGTCCAAGCAAACCCCGGCTCCGTATGAACTGATCCATTTATTTCTATAACTTCTTACAAGAAGAGAGTTCACCAGGTCAAAGGACCATCAACAATGCAAAGTTGAAGCAATCAAAACGTAATCAAAGGAATGTGGTAAGCCTTCGATTGAGTCCAATATTTAATACAAAATTGACGCACGAAGAACAGTTCACATTGTGGTACATCCAGATATAGTTCATACATAGTTCATTAGGAAATTACATGCATAGTATTCATGTCCGTCCGTGTCAAAACAATGTGTCAGAAGAACATCGTGGCTATATACGTGCGCTGTTTAATCAACAGCCAGAAATGAGCACATGAGTTCATGACATCTACAATTTGAATCACAATACGATTCTTCTTCCATTATTAGTTTAATTTAATTAATCTCATACTTAGATTATCTTGTGAACTGACCTGAGTTCTACATCGATTCATCTATAAAATATAGGCTATATACTCAGCCTTAATTCCTTGGAAGAAATACAAGACACGACCTTCATGCTTGACGGATAACGTAACAAAGGCCCAGTAACCAAGTCACCCGGCGTGACCTACCCAACGCGAATGCGTCATCATCTCCGCATATATTTCGCGTTCACTATACCGTAAAATATCGACATATTCTATAAATACTAATGACCCCTAAACGTTTGCACATGGGTAAACCCCAGCAGACGCCATCATTTAAAAATAACACCGTAACAGATTTCCTGTCAGACGGGGGCAAAAAAAAAAAAATCTATGAAATAGATTTTTTTTTTTTTTTTTTTTTGGAACAATATTAATCAAAAATTTAACAAAACACGACGTATGAACTACGATGTTCTATCTAGAACAGTGTCGCAGTCATGTCAGTAATATCTTATAATAAAATCAACGTCATATCATACATATAACTTATATTAAACAAGTAAATGTTACTGTCACTAATTAATTAACTAATTAATTTGTTGTATGTATAGACTAACTAATAATGTGAGGTGTTATTAAAATTATTCTAACTAACTAAAATTAAAATAATTAATTATAGTATGTACGTATGGTATTAACTAATTAATATCTAATTGAAGAAAATGAGAAATAGTATAAGAGAGTAAAAGAAATAAAATTGAGAAGTACGGACAATTAAAACCAAATATTAAAGTCTACATTAAATTAGAATGTGTGTGAAAATGAAGTGTAAGGATAGACACCTAATTAAATTGACATAATCAAAAGAACAGAAAAAATTCATACATTTTAACTATATATATGAAATGTCATAATGTATTATCCATTACCTTGATAATTACACTAATTAAAAGGTTTAATTGGTGTGATGTTCTTTTTTTTCATCTTTTCTTAGTATATTTTATTTTTTTTTATTTCATCACACTTTGACTTTATTATCTATTATATACTAATTTAGAAAAATTAATAATATGGGACATGAAGATCCAATCGTTGTTACCTCCTGTTGAATTGTATGAAAATTCATTAAGACACAAGGTTCATATTATCAAATTATGATTTGATGATCCATTCATTGTTAGTTCCTTTATTAAAATTTGAAAGTTAATTGACTAAGTCATCAAAGTATCTGTCCCTTCTTCATCAGAGATTGTTTATTTTGAGTGATACTCAAAGTGGAATTGAAGTTCAAACCTTCAAACGATCCGTAAATCTTGATAATTTTGATCACCATAGTTTATTTCGAAATGTCCTTATTTAGGTAGGAAGTCCAACTGAATTGTTGAATATTCTGACTTGATATCAATACTGTTTATTGCAAATGTAATGCTTGACTAGTCAGAAAATTTTTCGTGAAATTGAAAATTCATTCAGAATCCGTAGGATGTCTGGACAACGTGTCGGCTATGACATTTTCAGTTCCAGGTATCGACTGTATCTCGAATTCGTAGGGTTGCAACGTAATAGCAAAACGTGCAAGTTTAGCACTTTTATGATTTGAGCGACGTAATGCTGCCACTGATTTCTGATCAGTCTGGATCAGGAATGGTGATCCCAGTAAAAATTTCTCCAACTTTGTAATTGCCCAGATTACGGAGAGCAATTCTCGATCCACAGTGGAATATTTTGTCTCAGGAGGTTTCAGTTTGCGTGAGACATACATTACGGGGTGAAGGACATCATCATGATATTGCAGTAGACATGCCCCGAGTCCGTAATTACTCGCATCTGTACGTAGAACAAACTTTTTAGAAGCATCTGGTATTCTTAAAATAGGTAGACATGAAAATATTTTTAAGATAGTGCGAAAGGTTTTGTCACATTCGTCTGTCCAATTTATCCTTAAAGGCATATTCTTCTTTAGTAACGAAGACAGGACAGCCGTGATGGATGATAGGTGAGGTACAAATCTGCTATAGTATTGGATTAAACCTAACAGACTCCTAACCTGTTTCTTCGTTTGAGGAACAGATAAATTTAATATTTTAGAAACCGTACTGGGAATTGTTTGGATACGTCCCGATCCAATAATGTGTCCCAGGAATGTTATCTCATTACACGCTATTTGAATCTTAGTTGGTTTAGCGGTTAAATGGTTATCCCGCAATATTTCCAAAACTGATTTAAGACCCAAAAAATGTTCCTCAAATGATGAACTGAACAAACATATGTCGTCAATATAGGTAATTATATCTGATCTACCTGATAAAATTTTTCGCATCATGCGAATAAAGGTAGCTGGAGCATTCATTAGCCCAAAAGGCATCACGTTCCACTGGTAAAGACCTCGTGGAGTTGAGAATGCTGTGTAGTATTTGGCTCTTTCGGTTAGTGGAATCTGCCAATAACCTTTAGTTAAGTCAATTTTAGTGAAAAGTGTAGCATTGGATAGACGAGGAAGTAAATCGTCAAGGATAGGATGTGGTTCGCTATCTGGTACTGTCTGCGCATTAAGTTTCCTATAGTCAACACATAAACGTATGTTGTTGTCCTTTTTCCGGACAATGACTAAAGGAGAAGAAAATGGAGATGTACTAGTCTCAATAATACCTAATGATATCATCTGTTCGAGTTCCTGAGATGTCTTACTCAGAAAATGTAGAGGTACAGAATAAGGATGAACACGAATTGGTGTATCATCGTTCAGAATAATATCGTGACTAATTACAGATGTGCAACCCGGTACATCAGTTAACACATCTGGGAAAGATTGTAGAAGATCAGCAACGCGTTGATGCTGTTGCGGTGTAACCGTAGAAGAAATGGTCACATCACGCCAAGATTCAGTAGATTGGACAGTAAGTACAGGTAAAGGCATCTGCACTTCAGGAAAAGAAGATTCTTCCTCCTGTATAACAGATAGATTAGAATAATGACAAGTAGATACAGTATTGTCATCTAATTCATGAAAAATTGACTGTAAGTGTATAGGACGTGTATGAAATTGCTTGAGCATATTAATATGGAATATCTTTCTGTGTCCCTTGATATCTAAGACGTAATCAACGTCTGAAATTTTATCAGTAACCTTATAAGGACCAGTAAAGAAAAGAAATGATGAATGACTATGATGAGTCATCAATGATATGAGACAATTGTATTACCATAGCATGTTATCTGCGTGATGCAGCATTAGGTACTAATTGTAACCGTAGACAATGATGGTTAAAGTAAGCACCATTATCATGCTCGATGACCATTCGAGCATCTCTATTGTTACGAAATGTAACTATAGCTTCACCATACCTGTCATTGGTAGGTGACAACAACCGTACAAACATAACGTCTGCCGTGTCATTAAAGAAATTGCTAAGTGCCTGCCATCTGGTACCTTGTGGCAGATTGCGCACTAACACGGTGCGAGAATATGCACCCTTCCCAATGTAAGTGGGATCAGTGTCACTAACGTGATAAATAGTTCTTCTATTTAATCTTTTGGATATGGTAGTCTTATGAGATGATGTCTCATAATGATTGACATATTTATTTGTCCTAATTTTATTAGTTAAGTTCATAAGAACTTCACCATCATTACCTTTGTTCGGGACATCCCTTCTTTTCCCATTTTCAACCATTTTATTCAGATCACTGTTAATATGATCCTGTCGCCAACATCTATCTTCCGACTTGGCGGCATTCTCTTGAGAAAAGGTATATCTGCCTCGAAATGATTTTCTAATCTTCCTAGGATGGACTGGTAGTTTAGTATACTTTTTATCCTGTAGGAGAGTCTTATCCTTCTCCTTATCGATTTCCAGAATGGTACTGAGACTGAAATTGGAGAACACTGTGCCACATGTATTTATTTTGTTGGCCCGTAATGTAGCTGTTGCAATGACAGCGTTAGCATTGCAATAAGATTGCACATTCTTTAATTCCCATTCCTCAATTTCCTGTGGGGAACAATCCTTACTACCATGGATGCGTCCCAACATCAGATCTGCAATTGGATTCTGAAGCATGCATACCTTCACGTTACCTGTGAAAAAAAGGTGTGTTAACATGAATAATAGCTGTGGGGTAAAACTCAATAGTTCCCCCAAAAGTCATGCAACGAACATATTCCCCCGTTGCACAGCTAGGATGTACCAGCGACTGTCGCACTCCAATGGTTGTGGACCCCGAATCTCTCAATACAGAAACTACAGAACCATTTACTATCCCTCTGTTAAAAATAAGAGAGCCTGTTCCATCATTGGCTGCAAGACCTACTTCTGGTGTAATGTGTCCGCAGTTTAGCACTGTCTCCTTTGCCTTCTGAAAAATAAGATTGCATTGTGGGCAACTATTTGCCACGTTATAATTTATAGCAAAGCATGCAGCAGAAGAATTCATTGTATTATCGTTAGGTGGAACCTGAACCTTAGGGGTGATATCATTTGTCACTGCTGCCCCGGTATTATGGTTATAATGTGAAGATCCACGAGAATGGGAACGATTACGAGAATAATTAGTTGAATTATCTCGTTGTCGTCTATTATAATTGTTATCTCGATGTCTCGAGTTATAATTATTGCCATTCTTCCAATTGTTATCATTATTATATTGATATGACCGATTATAACTTGAGTTGCGAGGATTACTGTTGTATCTTGACTGAGGTGAATAATTTCTGGTTTGTTGTCTTCCTCTATTAAAGTTATTGTTGAAGTTATTCTGTCCCTTATGAAAATTATTGTCATAGTTTCCTTTGAACCTACCTCTGTCCACACTGTGTGTTCTCGGTTTGTTATTATTATATGCCATATTGGAGGCTACAGGAAGTGGTTCTCTTATCAACGAGCCAGAAATATTAGCATTCGGATGTGCTGTACAGTAATTTAAAGAAATTTTTTCTAACTCATCAATTGTTTCTGGTTTTCTTTCTTGCAAATAAGCAAAGAATGGTGAGCTGACAGAAGATAATACTTTATCCCTTAATAACAAATCGACTAACTTGTCGTAAGATTTGTTGACACCTGCCAGTTCAACCCATCTGTTAAAAGTATTGCGTATGTTAGCAATAAACCCTGTGAAATCTTTATTGTTATCTGGCAATAAACTTTTGAAACGTAATCTACATGCCTCTTCGTTCAAGTGGAAACGACGTAATAACAACGTCTTAATGGCCTCATAATCTGTTGCTAATGTAGGATCAATGTTTTGTGCTGCACTTGCAGGTTCGCCATCCAGAAATTCCTTAAGTTTAAGTGCCCATGCAGTTTTGTCAAGGTTATTGACCTTACATATATCCTCAAAGCGCGCCAGCCACGATGAAAGGTCATCCACGTGTAACTTGAATGGTGGTAGTTTAAAGTAATAATTACCTTTAAGTCGGGTGGATGAAGATCCAGATTGAGCAATATCATTTTGATTTGCTGCAGCACTCTGCGAATTAAGTTTTGCTGTTTCCAATTTAAGCCGTTGCAATTCCATTTCTTGCTGTAGTATGATTTCTTGTCGTTTCAATTTATTCTCTTCTTCAATCCGTAGGATTTCATCTCTTGCTATCTTTCTTTCCTCTTCTTGTCTTAATTCTTCTCTCTCTGCTTTAGCAATAGTTTTCTTTTCAGCCTCTTTTCTTTCAAGTTCTTCCATCTCTGCTTATATCTTGCTAGTTGTTGTTCAGCAAATTCAAGGAGTGCCTCTCCCTTTTTATTACAATCTTTTCCAATTTTAATGAAATGGTCCAAGGTAAGCATTCTTAGAGTTAATTTATTTAAGTATTCAATTACTTATGTATTGTAATCAACAATATAATCTATGTCGATAATTATAATTACTCAACGAATGAATAATTAATACAAGAAATTGTAATATTACTGTATTGTTATGTATAAGTTCCACAATCTATAATATTTTGTAAAAATATTATATATATACTCACTGATATCTATCATAAATAGTTATGATAGTTAGTTATATAAGCTGCTGAAATTATATCAAGCGCTTAATATTAATATTTAATAATTATGTGTATTATCCCCAAATAATTAGTCTTAATTGTCACTAAGTTCACAATATAGTACAGAGAAAGTGTACTAATTTATATTAAATATGTATTAATATGTTATAAAGTTTTAATAATTAATCATTATATATTATGCCATAATCATGAGGCATAAAGTGCATTGCCCATTTCTAGGACCATTACTGCAAATATGTGCAAAGTCCCTAATTCCTCATCAAAGCTGATAAAAATTTAATCATATTTATCTACACTATAATTAATGAAGAAATTATAGCATTAATATTAAATTAATAAAATATGTAATGAATACAAACAATACAAATGGGTTAACCAAGGATTACAGAACAGGAGCACAATACAAAAGTGACACTTTCACAAAAATAAATGCTATTATAAAACCAAGTGTACTAACCGGAAATGTAGAAGGGTGAAGGTTAACTGAGGAAACGAACATATTTGGTACTATGAAAGATGACGTCACAGGACTCATTTGACGTTAATACAATACATTTAATTAAAATAAAAGATAGCTAGATCAGAATAACAAGATAGATTACGAACATAGGACTGTAAATGAATAAAATTTAAGAACCAAATACACATGAAAACAACAGTTATAACATGACTATACACCTAACATGCAAAGTGAATTAATGCAAGACCGAACCCGAACGATCACCGATAACGATAATTCGACGCTTTCTTCGCGAGGTGCTATTAATTCACAGCCCTAAGAACGATCGAAATTGAGCTTGACATTCGAAAAGCCATAAGTTCAATTCCGATTCCCATCCTACCTCCCACTACATGTAAACGGACAGAAACAAGATATAACATGGCTACATAAAAAAAAAAAAAAGAACATGGCATTTGTAGGACAAATAGGACTGACTTATTGTAACCTTCAAAATGAGTTACTTATCTTTTTGCCTCGATAGATTCATACAGTGCTTGCTTCGCCAACGGACAGTAGGACCTATATTTACTGCTCATGTTGAATGAATCTAATTTTGCAATGTTCAATGAAACGTTTATAAATAATTTTTTCCTTCGAAGACGTTGAAGTGCGGCTGCCATCACTACAGCTGATTCATCCTATTGCCAAGCGGGTGTGACGTCATCGGTGTAGATAGAAAAAGTGTTCATTTTTGCTCGAAGGAAAATTATTTCTTTCAACTTGCTAATCTTAAGTATTTTTCTTCAATAAAATTCCAGTTCCCTACCACAATGGCCACCACTGTTGCGTGGGTGGTTTACTGGTGTTGGAGGGTCCTTTGTTCTATTATTGTAAGTTCAGTTGGGATGCTTGCTTAATTATCGTTACGCCACTTGTGTCCAAGCAAACCCCGGCTCCGTATGAACTGATCCATTTATTTCTATAACTTCTTACAAGAAGAGAGTTCACCAGGTCAAAGGACCATCAACAATGCAAAGTTGAAGCAATCAAAACGTAATCAAAGGAATGTGGTAAGCCTTCGATTGAGTCCAATATTTAATACAAAATTGACGCACGAAGAACAGTTCACATTGTGGTACATCCAGATATAGTTCATACATAGTTCATTAGGAAATTACATGCATAGTATTCATGTCCGTCCGTGTCAAAACAATGTGTCAGAAGAACATCGTGGCTATATACGTGCGCTGTTTAATCAACAGCCAGAAATGAGCACATGAGTTCATGACATCTACAATTTGAATCACAATACGATTCTTCTTCCATTATTAGTTTAATTTAATTAATCTCATACTTAGATTATCTTGTGAACTGACCTGAGTTCTACATCGATTCATCTATAAAATATAGGCTATATAAAAAGGAAAAGTAAAGGAACCCGTTACACGCCCATTGAGGCATATTGGGAATATGGTGTTAGGCCCATATTATCTTGACCGTCGGCACACGAGGGGTGATGTGGTCGGCATCACGCCGGCCGCCTTAACCTTCCCAGAGTAGCTCTGGTACCCATTTGGGGCTGGGTCGACCCAGGAGCCGTTTGTGGCCTAAAAATTTTCCGCCTCATCTGCGGATCGAACCATAGACCACTGCGCTAGGAAGCCAGTGCACTCAGCCTTAATTCCTTGGAAGAAATACAAGACACGACCTTCATGCTTCACGGATAACGTAACAAAGGCCCAGTAACCAAGTCACCCGGCGTGACCTACCCAACGCGAATGCGTCATCATCTCCGCATATATTTCGCGTTCACTATACCGTAAAATATCGACATATTCTATAAATACTAATGACCCCTAAACGTTTGCACATGGGTAAACCCCAGCAGACGCCATCATTTAAAAATAACACCGTAACAAGATGTAACCTAAAATGGCTACCACATGCTATGTTGTGGTAGAAGGTACAGAACAACCGACAAAATGGCGATGGACAACAGAAAAGATGACGATGGCGCTGTCACAGAAGGAAGGACTTTCTTCGTGTGTACAATCTTATAGAACTGACGTATACGCTTGTCAATGCTGGTATTGTAATACTCAGCTTTTTAATTGTGTGTGTCTGCCTGGCTCTAAGGTAGCCAAGTGTGAGTGGTATTCTTGAGATGTTTGGCTCTTCTGCAGGATTCCTAATGCTGTCAGGCTCCTGTTCCAGCTCCACGTTTCAGGTCTTAAGATTCCAGTTGCTAAGTACCGACAGTAGGCTGGAGAGCAAATAAATGTAATATTGCCGTAGCTTAATGCTAAGAGCAACTCATTTTGCCCGCCCTCTCTGAAGGATTCATTCCATCAGGTAATTAATGCCCCGACTAAAGCAGGTATCATTCCAATGTGGTATTGTAACCATGTGTTCTACCTTTCTGCCCTCACTCTTGTCTTTATCATTTTAAGAATATCTCGTAGCCTGGCTAAGCAAAAACATAACAGAGTTTGCACTTTTCTAAGTCTGTTTCTATCAAGTGTTCTATAATCATGGGCAATCATAGAACACTTTTCCTACACATATAAAATGACAATAGTTATTATGTGCATTACATACATGTCAAAAGTGATTCAATAATAAACACTGCATAATAAACACTGAACAGATTATTATTGACACAGATGATAGAAGTAGAAATTACTGATAGCTATGTACAGTATTTCTGGCTCCGCATGGAGCATAGGGTCCAACGTGTGCTAGATGGTCCCAGAAAGAATTATGAAGATCATGACTGTTGAATTATGTCTTGCATTAAAAGCATGAAGAAGACAAGGGCAGTGGGTAGGTAATAAGGAAATAAGAAGTTGTGAAGCTTGCATGTACCAGGGAACAAGAGTTGAGTAATGCAATGAAAAGACAGCTTCAGTTTAGAAAAAGTAAAGGTAGATCCATAGCAGATACTGCCGTAGGGGAGTGAAGTGTTATAGACTCCACAATACTAGTTCCAAATTGAGGTGGGATGAACAGTTCCCTTCCTCGCTGCCTTTTCCTTCCCTGATTCGAAGTCAGGTACCCATTTACAGCTGTACATCTTAATAAAGAACATGAATTTAAGTATTAGATATGCAAATCATGTATTAAAGTAAGAATGATAAAATTATGCATACCCGTCCCAATGTCAACCAAGAAGATGTTTATCTTGATGGCTTGCCTGGTCTTTCAGCTCCAGGGGTCCCCCATTCTAGTTTTAGCTTATAATGGTAGTGGCCACTAATCTAAACTGTCTCTTTTGTAAAGGCACTTAATTCTATCTAATTAAGTGTTTAGTAGAGCGCTAATGGCTTTAAAAGTCCTTCTTCCCAGTCAGGAAAGGCAACCGCCGTTTACGGTTGTGCGTAGCAAATTTCTACTATAATTTTCTTTACTAAAAGTTAGACGGTTAATTGAGAGGCAACGTCAGTGAGGCGAGGACGATATAGAAAGGTTGGGTAGCGGAGGCTTTTATCTTCCACTCGTTTTTTTAAAATGTAAAGCAAGAAAATGGAGGGGATGCTGAGGATATAGGCTTTGGAAGCCAAAGTGGGCAGTGACCTGAGAAAGCTTGAGGACCACTGCCCTAGGTGCTTCTTTTGTGGTCCAAACAATTGGAAATCTCATGGCACTAGGCCAGGGTTGCAGGGGAATAGTTCTATAATGTTCCCTTCAAACGACTGCAGCAGGACCTGAGTCTCTGGTACTATGTTGCCACAGTGCCAAATTAAATTTCCTAAAAAACATGCACAGTAATGCTACAGGAAACCTTACTTTTTATCATCCCTAATATATATATAATGAAAAAGGCTAAGAAAGAGGTTCATGAAGCAGCATGGCAATACAGTATGGTGAATAAAAATATTAGGAAGAAAATGAAACAGGCCAAAGAAAAATGGGTAGCTGATCAATGTGAGTCCATTAATACGGGGCTAATAAAAGGTAACAGCAAGGCAGCTTTTGACACATTAAGAAAACTATCAAAACCCCAACAGCCCAGGGTAACTGTCATAGAAGATAGCAATGGGGCTCTGCTCAATGAAAAAACAGCTGTAATGAGAAGGTGGACAGAATATTGTAAAGAATTATATAACTGTAAACTTGACACTGACTTAGGCATATTAAACAACATTAAGTGCGAAAACAGGGAACTCGGAAATGCAGCAATATTACTGGAAGAAGTGGAAGAGGCTATATGTTCGATGAAAGGAGGGAAGTCACCGGGTGTGGATAATATCCCAGCAGAGCTCTTGAAATATGGAGGACCAGATATAGTAAAAATCATGACAACAATTTGCCAGAAGATATGGAGTACAAAAAAATGGCCAAAAGAATGGACGCAGTCATTAGTAATACCGCTTCCAAAGAAAGGAAATCTAAAAATGTGCAAGAACTACAGAACCATTAGCCTTATTAGTCATCCAAGTAAGGTGATGTTAAGGATACTTTTGAACAGAATAAAACAGAAATCAGAAGAAATCTTGTCAGAGGAACAGGCTGGCTTTAGACCAAAAAGAAGTACCTCAGAACAAATCTTCAATATTAGATTACTTATCGAAAAACATCTCCAACATCAACACGATTTATACAATAACTTCATCGATTTCACAAAAGCCTTCGATCGAGTCTGGCATGAAGGCTTATGGCAAGTAATGAGAAAATTCAATTTTGATACCAACATCATAGATATTATTGAAGCACTATACAAGGACGCAAGCAGTGCTGTTTTTGCAAGCAACGACATTGGAGAATTTTTCAAAACAACTGTAGGAGTTCGCCAGGGATGTATCCTGTCACCAGTGCTCTTTAATATATATCTAGAACATATTATGCAGGAGGCTCTCTACGATTATAAATCAACCATATCGATTGGAGGCCGACCTCTGTGCAACCTACGTTTTGCTGATGATATTGATCTGATAGCTGGATCAGAATCAGAACTTCAAGACCTTACCTCTAGACTGGAGAAAGTAACAAGAACGTATGGGATGGAAATTAATATAGAAAAAAGCAAGATATTGGTGAATAGCCATAAGAAACATGTTCCGACCAACATTACGTTAAATGGGCAAACGTTAGAAGAAGTTAACACCTTTAAATATCTCGGGTCCACTATATGTAGTGATGGAAGATCAAGTAAAGAAATAAAGACAAGACTTGAGATGGCCTCAGCTGCCATGACAAGGTTGAATGTGATCTGGAAAAGTAACATCAGTTTTCCTGTGAAGATCAAATTATACAAATCACTTGTATTATCTATTCTCTTGTATGGATGTGAGGGCTGGACACTCACTGCAGATACGGAGCGAAGGATTCAGGCTTTCGAGCATAAATGTTATAGAAGAATTTTGCGCATTTGCTATAAAGAGCGCAAAACAAATGTCTATGTTAGAGAGAAGATAAACACCTATGCAGGCCACCAAGAAACACTTTTGTCATTAGTGAAACGTCGAAAGCTTGCCTGGTTTGGGCATGTAACTCGTCATGACTCCCTTTCGAAAACGATCCTTCAGGGAACAGTCGAAGGTAAACGGAGAAGAGGAAGGCAGAGAAAATCCTGGGCTGATAACATCAAAGAATGGGCAGGACACGGTTTTTCCACACTTGTACGCATTGCTGAGGATAGAGAGCAGTGGAGGACCCTGTCTGCTGATGCTTCCACCATGGCACCCCTACGACCCAAGACGGGTTACGGGCTGAGATGATGAATATATATATATATATATATATATATATATATATATATATATATATATATATATATATATATATATATATTCATATATATATATATATATATATATATATATATATATATATATATATATATATATATGGTACTGTATACTTTTTAAAATTATTTTTTTTAATTTTTTTGCTAGAACCCACTACAGCAGCTACTGAATCAAGTTCATCTGACTCCCAGACTACATCAGCCCAAGCAGCTACCCAGTCAAGTTCATCTGACTCTCAGACCACATCAGCACCAGTAGCTACTCAATCAAGTTTACCTGACTCCCAGACTACATCAGCACCAGTAGCTACTCAATCAAAATTACCTGACTCCCAGACTACGTCAGCACTAGCAACAGCTACTCGATCAAGTTTACCTGTCTCCGAGACTACGTCAGCACTAGCAACAGCTACTCAGTCAAGCATACCTGACTCCAAAACTACGTCAGCACCAACAAGTACTCAAGCAAGTTCACATGGCTCTCAGACAACATCAGCACCAACAACTACTCAGGCAAGTTCATCTGACTCCCAGACCACATCAGCACCAGTAGCTACTCAGTCAAGTTCACCTGACTCCCAGACTACCTCAGCACCAGTAGCTACTCAATCAAGTTTACCTGACTCCCAGACTACGTCAGCACTAGCAACATCTACTCGATCAAGTTTACCTGTCTCCGAGACTACGTCAGCACTAGCAACAGCTACTCAGTCAAGCATACCTGACTCCAAAACTACGTCAGCACCAACAAGTACTCAAGCAAGTTCACATGGCTCTCAGACAACATCAGCACCAACAACTACTCAATCAAGTTCATCTGACTCCCAGACCACATCAGCACCAGTAGCTACTCAATCAAGTTCACCTGACTCCCAGACTACCTCAGCATCAGTAGCTACTCAATCAAGTTTACCTGACTCCCAGACTACGTCAGCACTAGCAACAGCTACTCAGTCAAGCATACCTGACTCCAAAACTACGTCAGCACCAACAAGTACTCAAGCAAGTTCACATGGCTCTCAGACAACATCAGCACCAACAACTACTCAGTCAAGTTCATCTGACTCCCAGACCACATCAGCACCAGTAGCTACTCAGTCAAGTTCACCTGACTCCCAGACTACCTCAGCACCAGTAGCTACTCAATCAAGTTTACCTGACTCCCAGACTACGTCAGCACTAGCAACATCTACTCGATCAAGTTTACCTGTCTCCGAGACTACGTCAGCACTAGCAACAGCTACTCAGTCAAGCATACCTGACTCCAAAACTACGTCAGCACCAACAAGTACTCAAGCAAGTTCACATGGCTCTCAGACAACATCAGCACCAACAACTACTCAGTCAAGTTCAACTTACTCCCAGACCACATCAGTATCAGTAGCTACTCAATCAAGTTTACCTGTCTCCCAGACTACATCAGCACCAGCAGCTACTCAATCAAGTTTACCTGACTCCCAGACTACGTCAGCACTAGCGGCAGCTACTCTATCAAATTTACCTGTCTCCGAGACTACGTCAGCACTAGCAACAGCTACCCAGTCAAGCATACCTGACTCCAAAACTACGTCAGCACCAACAAGTACTCAAGCAAGTTCACATGGCTCTCAGACAACATCAGCACCAACAACTACTCAATCAAGTTCATCTGACTCCCAGACCACATCAGCACCAGTAGCTACTCAATCAAGTTCACCTGACTCCCAGACTACCTCAGCATCAGTAGCTACTCAGTCAACTTTACCTGACTCCCAGACTACGTCAGCACTAGCAACAGCTACTCGATCAAGTGTACCTGTCTCCGAGACTACGTCAGCACCAACAAGTAATCAAGCAAGTTCACATGGCTCTCAGACAACATCAGCACCATCAACTACTCAGTCAAGTTCATCTGACTCCCAGACCACATCAGCACCAGTATCTACTCAATCAAGTTTACCTGACTCCCAGACTACATCAGCACCAGTAGCTACTCAATCAAGTTTACCTGACTCCCAGACTACGTCAACACTAACAACATCTACTCGATCAAGTTTACCTGTCTCAGAGACTACGTCAGCACTAGCAACAGCTACTCAGTCAAGCATACCTGACTCCAAAACTACGTCAGCACCAACAAGTACTCAAGCAAGTTCACATGGCTCTCAGACAACATCCGCACCAACAACTACTCAGTCAAGTTCAACTTACTCCCAGACTACGTTAGCACCAACAGCTACTCAATCAAGTTTACATAACTCTGAGACTACATCATCACCAACAACTACTCAGTCAAGTTCACCTGGCTCTCAGACTACATCAGCACCAGTAGCCACTCAATCAAGTTTACCTGGCTCTCAGACTTCATCAGCACCAGTAGCTACTCAATCATGTTCACCTGACTCCCAGACTACATCAGCACCAGCAACTACTCAATCTAGTTCATCTTACTCTCAGACTACGTCAGCACTACCAGCTACTCAATCAAGTTTACCTGACTCTCAGACTACGTCAGCACCAACAGTTACTCAGTCAAGTTTACATGACTTCCAGACTGTACCAGCAGCTACTCAATCAAGTTTACCTGACTTTCAGACTGTACCAGCAGCTACTCAGTCAAGTTCACTTGATTCCCAGACCTCACGAGTAGCTTCTGAATCAAGTTTACCAGACTCCCAGACTACGTCAGCACCAGCAGCTAGCCAGAGCCGTAAAAAAACATTCGTGTACGTCAGAGTTCAATATCATACATTCACACTGTGATGCCGGTTTGATAATCTAGTTTTATAGTACAACAGCCAACTAAAACCGTTTTTCATATTTTCTTTTCTACTTTAAGTTAAAATTAAAGTTAAATGACTAGAGGGGAAACAAATATTACACCTCAACCGAGAATCTAACCGGATCGATGTGTTCAACGTATAAAATCGTTTCCCCTGGCTTTAAATGATTATAATGTTAGCCTCAAAGTTCTCTGTTTGCAAGCGATGTAATTTGTTTCCTCTTATTGTAAAGGAAACAATGAGATCACAAAAAAACATCAATGCATATACGCAGTTATAGACATTTTACTAAAGGATTTTCCACTTTGAAAAATAAAATGTGATAAATACACTGAGCATCCGAATGACAGTGGTTAGAGCGCTGGTCTGCCGCGGCAAAAGTGCTGTGTTCGAATCACAGTACCGACATCTTCCAGTCTACCCAGCTGTAAATGGGTACCTGAATGTGCTCTTTGAGTTAGGGAAGGAAAAGGCAGCGAGGAAGGGAAGTGGTCATCCTCACCTCTCTATGCTGGGCTTAGTATGGTGAAGTCTCTAACACTTCACTTCCCTATGGCAGTATATGCTAAGGGACTAACTTTACCTTTTCTTAATCTGTTAATTGATCTGATTTTAAGATATAATGTAAATAATTCTTACATTCTTACACCTAAGAGTCGGCTTGGCATATTAGCGAGGAGCTCGGTTCAACCTAGACACACGATTAATCGGTTATATTAGGGCTCATTTTCAATATATAAAAGTGCCAATAGTGTAGCAGTATCTCCCGATGTTGAAGGCTGTGACGTATAATGGAAAAAGAGCCTACAGTAATCTGACAGTCTTTGTAATCTCGTAGCGTTCTATGATTTGCTAGCAAAACCATGCATTTTCTGCCTGTATTTACTTACACAAGCGTACTTTTTTGTCACGCCTCTTTTCTTTGAACATAAGCAAACGAAGTGTTTACAAACTTTCGTGACCTGCCCGTCATAACAGGTAGCGAATCAGGTTTGTTTACCTCGTCTTCTCACGCGAGCTTATCTGTCAATCATACGATACCTGACAGACAGCTCGTGAAAAAACACAGACCCTTTGAAGTTCGTACTCAGGGGAAGCCAGAAACCCCTGGGCTCTTTGATCTTCAGAAGCGGGCATTCGTACAGAGAAAACCCGTTACACGTAATAAGTCTTTTTATGCCGGTCGAAAGCTCTCGACGGAAGACCGGCCGTAAGCCTTTATCTTGTAACTCTGTTTCTGATTCCTCGTTACTCATAGTAACGTGAAAAGTAACATCATCGATAGATCAGAGAAATATAATGATATATAAACTGTGTTTTCTTAAACCTGCTATCAGTTGTCACTCAGAATTATTGGATAGTCTAAGCACGCAGTTCTAGAACCATTTTGCTAAATGTGTTATTAGCAATTCGTGGGGATTTTTCATTCTGATTTCTGGTAATAGAAATTAGTGCTTACGTGTTTAAAAGTGTTAGCTTTTACCAATTAAAAGTGTTAGCTTTTACCATTACAATTCACTTAGATTTTCTAGCTGTTAAACTAGTGAATTAAAATAACGCGTTGCTATTTCATACCAGATGTTCAGTTATAATGTTAATTTTCCCCACACGCTTTCTCACACAAGAAGAGACGGTTTTAGCTGACTGGTTTAAATGCTAGGCGCGACTGATAGTGACAGAAAAGAATTCACGTTTTATTTCATTGTGCGCATTTATTATAAGTGCCTATTATTTAATATCATACGACTAAACTATCAGACGCCGACCAAATTAATAGCTACTTAACGACCGGCGATAGTTTGTGATAATTGACATTGTACGCTGATCGTTAACCGCGAGCAGGGGGGGGGGGGAGTCGCATAACTCAATCCAACCTACACTCGCTAAGCGACGCGCGATAGGGTAGGCTAAAGACACCTGTGCCGTTTAACTTTAATCAGGACTGACGGAGTGGATAAGAGATCGTCTTGTCCCCGTCTGTGTGCATATATGTAGCTAAATAGAATAGTAGCATTTTTCCATAATGTTTTTCTTATATTCCTAGCAGACCTGATCAAGAGCGTCCAGCGGTCTTTTTTTCTTTCTTTTTTACTGATTGTTAATGTTGTCTCTTTTTCTTGGCTTGTGCGTCACCAATTTCATTTGTGAGCTAGTATTTGCCAACGATACACGAGAAACATTTTAACTTATAAGTTTAACTGGACTTACCAAACCCAGCTATCTTTTCCTATTTTTACCAGCCCACTGCGGTGTACGAAATAACATTTAATGTTCCCGACTTCTGACAGTCGTATTCAAGCGGATTTATCCAGATTTTACGCTGTGCAAGAATCGGAGCTCAAACATAGAGTTGTCCTATAGGGTTATCATCATCATCATTGGTAACATTTGTTTAGCAACCAGATGTTTCCCAATATTGGAAGTATTCTTCTCTTTTAACTGTGAACCCCAAGAGCACGGTCGTACATCAGCTATTGGCGGTGACATTTTGTTCATCGAGAAAAAACAAAACACCAGATTCGGCGTTCACCTCACTAGTCTTTATTTGTTAGAGGATGGACTGGGCCCAATTTGGGAAGTGAACCTGACATTTTATATATTCAGGGAAATTGTATTTCCAAGGGATATCACCAAGAGTAGGTAAGAGTGATTGAGTGGCCACTGTATGAAAGAGAGAGTGAATATTTTTTCTTTGTTACAGGGAATTTACCAACTTTGGATTTGCTTAAACTTGCTTCCTTTACTGGGTAGCATGTAGTAGGAACTTGCTTACTTTACTGTCTACTCTGTAACATAGTGCAAACCTTCGTGATAAGGTTGATATAATGTTGGATTTTTATTCCCGTTAATGATATCCACCAAAAGATAGATATAAGTGGATGGAAGCAGACATCATCATCATCATCAGTTGATAAGATCTCTATGGTGTTGTTTGCTCCACTGTAGTGTATGGAATGTCAACTTGACCTACGCAGTGGTGTGTAGACATGGATTGAGTGTACAATGTGCGAATGATGATAAGGGTTCGTGTTGTTGACAAATGTTCTTTTCTCACACTCATGTATGACTGGAAGTCATCGACACCAACGACTGTGTACCTTTTCTAAAGTTTAATTGGACGTACACACTCGACAGCACAGATAGTGACAAATCACAGGTTGGCATAATACATCATAGTACAGTGGATAAATGGTCCTGCAATGTTATGTTACATGGGCACTCATGTAGATTAATATTATAATGGACTGTCAGTAGCCAAGCCCTCAGCATCGCCCATACATATAAATCATCTGACTTCACTGACTGAGCACGTCAGCTTATAAACAATATTTCAGATGGCTTCTAAACCTAATCTCGTTTAGCGACGATTCTCCCACATAATGTTCAGCACATATTTTTTCCATATAATAATATTGAACCGCTAATAACGGGTTCTCATGTGTAGCAGTGATCTCTGGAATAAACAAGCGATAATACGGGCATCCCCTTTCTCTTCTTGAAAGTCGCTACATGTTTTGGTTCCAAGATGGCTTCACTCGTGAACTGTCACTCACGTTTGGATGCAGATAATGAATCTGTCCTAAAGTTAGTCATTCATAAAACATTGCATTGCTCTGTAGATTTGATCATGAACAATTGACTGCATTCTACAGAATATAGTGCTGCTAGGAATCGAAGTCGTTTTCATCGAGTCAAATATATTCTCTTAGACATTCAAATCGTAACTATCGAAAATGGTGGCTTCGATCGAGAGTTCATAAGAGTGTCGTTGATTACCTTGGTAGAGGAAATATGGAACTGCCATTCCTTGGCAATATGAATAAACACTGGGGTAAAGCATACACGATAGGTCTAGACGACTATCACTTTCCCCACAAATACTGAGATCACTTTTTCCCGGCGACAGGCCGACATAGGAAAACACACAGTCCCTATCAGGACGAAGCCAAATCACACCACACTCTAGCGACACATCCGCCGAATAGCCTTTGACCTCTCTAGAGACAACAGAACATATAGTTCGACTTAGATATGTAAAGATATACAGATATAAGACAGACTCGTCCTACTCAGACAAACAATACACATAAATTCAGGCCATAGATATTCTGAAGCAAGAACAATCTATTATTACCCAAACAACGAATAAATCGCAGTAAAATGGATTTATCAGCGGAGTTTGATCGAAGAGATGGCACAACTTTCAAGGGAAGTAACTCAATAATGACTTTCCCTTAAGCACAAAAAATTACCTATGTATAATATTGTAAGATATCAAAGACTGCACGTAACAGTCTTACCACACCTCCCGGGAAAAAAAAAAAAATGGAACATTTTTTTTTTTTTGAAATACATCTAGGAGCAACGTACAATAGGCTCACAACGCATGAATAATGCGCAGATGAAAATATCAGGAATACCTATAACGCCTAATATGAGGCTAAGTCGACTTATGGAGCGACTGGTGAGAATGTGTCTCATAAACTGAGAGAAATTATTTCTCTACAAGTATGTTTTCCAGGAAGGTGTCATCAAAGTATAATACAATTCTGGCAATTACACAATGCCTAAAAAATTCATATCATCATTTCGTATTAGATATCTTAAATTTATGATTTATGAAGAAAAAATCATCAAAGCACAGCGGTGAATAAACATCCATGAACCGCTATGTAGTGATACAATCATTATATTATTAAATTACAAATGTGTATCTATCATGATATAGAAAAGGAACTACTATAGAACTAGACATATCAAGAAGTCTAAGCCCTAATAGTTATGTGGAATCATGTGGGCATCTTGACAGAATGTCTGCCATCACATTATCTGATCCACGAATAGCTCGCACAGAGAAATGAAAAGGTTGAAGAGCAATTGCATATCGAGTAGACCTCGAGCTCTTCAAATTCTTACTCTTTATAGCAGTAAGAGCTTTTTGGTCGGTTTCTACTATGAAATGTGCGCCTAGAAGGAATCTCTGTAGTTTGAGGATCGACCAAACCATAGCTAATAGCTCACGGTCTAAAACCGAATAATTCCTTTCTGCCGCATTAAGTTTTCTGGAAATATACATTACAGGATGCAGAGTTCCAGAGTACTCTTCCATTAGTGCCGCTCCAATCCCAGTGGATGAAGCGTCACTACGAAGAACGAATGTCTTATCTTTAGTGGGTAGCACTAAAATAGGTGGTGTTGAAAACAATGTTTTAATCTTATCCAGAGAGCATTGGCATTCCTGAGACCAGTGGACCACATTAGGCGAACCTTTCTTTAGAAGTGTTGAGAGAGGTGCCATGATAGAGGATAGATTCTGAATGAATCTGCCATAAAATTGAATAAGACCTAACAGACTTCTCACCTGTTTTTTAGTCTTAGGGATTGAGATGTTAAGTATCTTACTAGTATTATGGTCCTCTGTCTTTAGGACACCATGACCAACTCGGTGGCCTAGGAAAGAAATTTCGCTAAAACCAATATAGGCTTTAGAGGGTTTCGCTGTCAGGTTGTGCTCACGCAAAGTAGACAGCAATTCATCTAACCCTGAATAGTGATCTTCCCAAGTATCGCTGAAAAGACAGATGTCGTCTAGATATGCAATGACATCTGACCGATAAGATAGGATTCGGCGCATCATGCGTACGAACGTAGCTGGTGCGTTCATAAGACCGAAAGGCATAAAATTCCATTGGAACAAACCTCTAGGTGTTGAAAAAGCCGTGAGAGGTTTGGCGCGTTCAGATAAAGGAACTTGCCAATATCCTTTAGACAAATCAAGTTTAGTGAAAAAATGAGATTTGGAGAGTCGAGTAAGTAGCTCTTCCAGTAAAGGCATAGGTTCGGCATCGAACTTCGTTACTTGATTCAATTTTCGATAGTCAACGCAAAGACGTATGTTATTGTCTTTTTTACGCACAATAACCATCGGCGAAGAATATGCAGAGGTGGATGGTTCGATTATTTTCAAATCTATCATCTCATCCAACTCTTTCTCGACCTGTGCTTGAAAATGTATAGGTATAGGATAAGGTCTAACCCTAATAGGAGTATGGTCAGTTAGAACAATGTCATGTTGAATGACATTCGTTTGTCCAGGGATGTCAGTGAGTACATCTGAAAAACTTGTTTCCTCATCCTGTATCACGGACAGTGATGAGTAATGACCATGTTGTACTGGAGAATTGTCCGTTGCTTGGAAAATGGGTTGCAAATAATCCGGACGTTCATGGAATTCAGTAAGCATATTGATGTGGAAGGTTTTATGCTTCCCATCAATATCGACAATATAGTCGACATCGGAAATTTTCGATATTATATCGTACGGACCTTTCCAAGAAATAAGTAATCTGTTTTCCCTACAAGGTAGTAATACAAATGCTTTGTCACCAGGACAAAGTTGTCGTAAGCATCTCTTCTTATTGGCAAATTGCCTTGCCTTCTGTTTCGCAAATTCAGAAGAAGAAGTTGCTAATTTGCATGCTTCGATAATTTTTTGTCTCAACGCGATGACATATTCGTAGGATGACTTTGTGTCATCGTCAATATTGTCAGATGTTATGAGATCGTGAAGCAACGACATAGGGCCACGCGGACGCGCGCCAAAGACGAGTTCAAAGGGAGAAAATCCCGTATGTTCATTGGGTACCTCTCTGTAAGCGAAGAGGTCCGCAGGTAAAACTCTGTCCCAGTCTTGAGGATGATCCTCAGTTATCTTCCCCAGTAAGTTTTTAAGTGTTCTATTAAGGCGTTCGACCATACCATTAGACATTGGATGGTAGATACTACTTAAAGATCTATCTATCTGCAGGGTAGACATTACTTGAGACATGGTATCTGATATTAGTTGGGTGCCATGGTCTGACAATATCTCTCCGGGGAACCCCAGACGAGAAAATATAAGCCAAAGAGCATCTGCATATCAGCAGTAGTAATGCTCTTCAGAGGAATAGCCTCTGGCCAACGTGTGCACATATCAACACACGTCAAGATAAACTGATGTCCTCTGGCAGACTTGATCTTAAATGGACCAATAATGTCTATGGCCATTTTTTGAAACGGCCGAATAGGAATGTCCGCCGCCTGAATGGGTGCAGCATGCCGTGGACCTTTGGATTTAACTTCCTGACATACTTTACAAGATCGACAATAAATACGTATGTCCTTGTTTACCAATGGCCAAAAGAAAGCCGCAAGGACTCTTGACTTAGTACGGGAAAAACCCATGTGTCCAGCACACTGAGAGTCGTGAGCGTGCTGCAAAATTTTAACTCTCAAATTCTTGGGAACCAGGATTTGAGAATGACTTGACGTAATGGAGTCTTGAACCATACGTACAAGTACGCCATTCTTCTTTGTAATCCACGATTTACGACTTGTGTCTTTATTCGGATCACCTTTAGTTGCAAGAATGAAGAATTTCTTCAGAGTGGGATCATCTTCTTGCTGTTTTATAAACGAGTCACGAGAAATTACCAAGGGATTATCTTGGTTATGCACTTCATTATCTTCAATAGATGAAGTTTGAGGCACATTAAGAGCCTGAGCTCTAGTGACTACAGCGTTAGCAATCTGCATGTTTTGCCTTTCCCACGTGGAAATTTGTTGCGGAGTGCATTCCTTGACTCCATGAATGCGACCGATGATGAGGTCAGCGATCGGATTCGGAAGAAGACATGCGTGTACATCTCCTGTAAAGAAAGGAGTAGCAATCCTAATGATAGCAGTAGAGTATTTCTCTAATGTGCCGCCAAATGTTACACATTTGACTACTTGTCCAGTGGCACGGGAAGGATCTACGAGTGACTGCCTAACACCACTTGTGGTGCATCCAGAATCAAATAGCACAGAGACTGGATTGTTATTCACTAAACCCTTATGTAAGACAAGAGAACCTCTTCCATCATGCGCGACTGATGCTGGCAGAGCAGGAAGAGGATGGCCACAGCTTAAAGTAGACACTGTGGTTGGCTCAAATAACGTTTTGCATTGGGGGCACTGAGATGCTCTCCCAAAATCAAAAGCGGCACATGCCATATTACTAGCATCATTATTATCTTTACTCTGTTTATAGGCTTCATGGGACTCTTGTTGTGCAGAGTTTGCCTGAAAATGTGGTTTATGTCTTTTGTTTTGAGATCTACCTCGGTTATTATCACAACACCGCTCTGGCGACCGGGTGATACAGGATCAAACCCGGGCGACGGCATTTGAGGATTTTTCGTCGACCGGGATTTGGACTGGATTAACTCGAGACCTGGCGAGGACATTTGAAGTAGTGTCGTCGACCAGGGACTGGCGGCTCCTGAGCCGACCCAGCTGCAATGGGTACCTCCGAAATCGGCGAGTATTTGCCTGAATGGCGAGGGACACCTGTCTCTGTACAAGAAATAAAGGGATACTCACGTAAAATCAATGTCAGGTTAGACATAAATAATAACCTGAGATTTCGCCTCGAGTATTAGCGGGCGTACGAAAAAAAAAAAAAAATCACCTCTGTAGTTATTGTTACCTCTATTGTAACCCCTATTTGGGTTTGAGTCATAGTTCCCTTGGTTACCATTATCATATTCATTATAATGAGTATCTCTGTAATTATGATCTTGTTGACTCCAAGACGGATAACCCTGATAGTTTCTATAATTACTTCCTCTACGGAAATTCCTATAATTATGACCACCCCTGTGTCGAGAGCTATCAGGTCGTCTCCAGTTCTTTGAAGAAGAACCCTGAAATGATTGGTTACCTTGGTTTTGATAACTATTATGGTTACCTTTTTTATCAAATCTGTTTTGAGGTCCCTGAAATCTGTGTGAATAATTGGGATTGTATGGTGTTGCTGAAGCAACTGGCATACTCTCCTTAATCTTAGTGTTGCCAAAAGTCACGTCGGGGTGTGCAGTGACATATTGGGAACAATATTCTTCCATTTCTTTTAGAGATTTGGGTTTACGCTCATGTATAAATTCAAGGAAAGGTTTGTTCACACATGACATAATCTTATCTCTGAGCAACAAATCCATAAGTCCTTCATACGTTTTTTCTGTTTTGGAAAGCTCAATCCAACCTTATCAACTGGTGGACCAGCTTTCTGGGTTTGACCTCGCACGTAACACTTCGACCTTTGGGTTATTAACTGTTTGGGTTCTTTTCTCCATAAGGGGACGGCACATTTATTCTGCTATTTCATATGTATGTAAATCTGATTTTTATTTGATATTTCTTTAGATATTGGTGTTGTCAAGTTTAAATGAAATAAACCACAAAGAAACTAACTGTAACCCAAGTAACCGTAGTTTTTCACGTTTGTGTGTCTTGTTGTCGCATAGCTGTGTGTGTATGTAGTTAAACATATATTTATATGTATGAGGAGGGCAAGGTTGTCTTGTACTAAATTATAGTCGTGTAGATAGGCTGGAATAGAGAAACTTACTCATTCTAGAGACATATCGTTTTCCTTAAACTCCGACCCGTGAAATCTATTTCTTACACCTTTCTCACGTACCTATCACCATCCATTCTACTCAGACGGGCAAAAAATAACTCACAACCTATCTGTACGACAAAGACTAGAACTGAAAACTGACTAGGCTGTAGTCTACCTACATGGGTTTAAAATTCTTCTTTCTGTCTCTGTTTAGTTAATGTGTTATGATTTACAAAGTTATAAATACACAAAATTAGAACTAGAAACGTGATAGCGAAACAAGAGCTGAGAAGAAGACACTGGCGATGGATAGGGCGCACATTGCGGAAACCTGTTGATAGCATTACAAGGCAGCACTTGTTCTGGAGTCCTCTGGATAAGAGAGGTAGAGGAAGATTGAAAAAAATACACGGAGAAGAGAGATAAATACAGAAATTAAAGGGGTGAAGAAGACATGGAAAAACATTGAGCGGATGGCACGGGAAGGAGGACTTGGTATAAAGTTTGTTGAAGAGACAAAGCTGCTTGAAGTCTAATGAATTAGTGACATAATAAAATAATAGGATATTCATCATCATTGTAGCAAAATTTGGTACCACTTGCTTTGTTTGTGAAATAAATGTGTAACGCGACATACAGCGATAAGGGTGAAGGGACAGCTTGGTGGGTCTTGCTTTGAAGTTGACGTTGGGCTAAAATATTTGCGTTTCGCCTAAGCAAGCGTACAGCATTGGGAAAGTGTAGGAAGGAGCGAATATATGAAACATGGCCGACCTTAAACATTTGCATTGGCAGGAAAGAAAATCTAAAGCTACAAGAGCAAGCTTGGTGGAGAGACATTTAAACTATAATAATTCATATAAGGAGATAGAGTATGAGTGATTTCCAAAAGGATATTATTCAAATGTAAGTAGTTTTTAAAATAATTAATATTTTTCATAGTCATCACATCTGCTAATAGTTAGCTCATGATCTTCAAAAATTTATTATAAATTCATACCTCAACGGATTTCGATAAAACATGGATAGAATATTGGGAAAATGAAAGGATACCTAGGAAGGAAGGAAAGATATAAGTGTGTAGTGAAAAGAAGAGAAAGTAAGTACAGAAGAAGCACAGATCGCCTCAAGCCAAGAGATTTAACGAAAATCAAAGTGGACTCAAGTCGGTGCTTTCTCGTACGGGAGAGTCGCCCAAATATAAGGACAGAGCGGCCCGTTTAAAATTACACACACAAAATACAGACGCCAGAGTGAGAGACTGGAAGACAGTATCTGCAAGAAAATGTTTTTTTCACGCTGCATGCCGGGCAGATAGACTTCAACATATACAGCCTCACCGTGCGCTTATTAATCCTAGAGGGTATGTAAGGTTATTAAAGATATACGTGTGGCTAATATCATTTTATTTCAGATTTTGTTTACGATTTGATTGTATCAGACATAATAAAAAGGGTATACAGGAAGCCAGTGACGCTACCCAGAGATAACCTCCACCGGCATTGTCAGGAAGCATAACAACTAATTGGTTAGCCAAATATATCATGGCTAGTTCTTGCCTGGAAGCTTACGACTTTACCAGCAAGTACATAAGTGACTTGGCATCCATAAGTGGGAGGCAAAGGTTATATCTTACCCATGTATCATAACATGTGATTTGTTCATGTATTTTGTTATCTTCTGCACAGTAGACACTATCTTATCACGCTATCTCTGTAACATACTACCATGAATCATTCATTTATATACAAACACTGAAGACATGGTCGCCTCATGAACATCAGTGGTGGGTGAGCTTGTTGGAACACCATAGCCACCTATTACCTTTTGTTCCAGGTTTTATGATCGTTCCTGATCGAGCTCATGATCGAGTGTCTGATCGAGTTCGTGATCAAGTACCAACTAAAGACTTAAGGACCTTTGATCCTGCTAACTGGAGCCTTGTGGTCAAACAATCTTCAACACCTTAGTCCCCCGTAGTTATAGGGCGGGCTGAAGAAAAGTCTTCTTGATTACCAGTGTGTCATAGAAACCTCGAACAGACGTAATGTAATGCAAGTTGAGTTTACGTGTACCCAATCCTACAAACACTGTGAGCGTTCAATAGCGATTGTCAATGATGAGAAAAGCTAGAGACTAGATAGCAAGAGATCCCAAAACTACTGTGACAAACTTTATAATTTCATTGGAAGATACATCCAAGATTTTTTACTATTATTTATTTTACTATAAATTATGTTGTGCTTTTTCTGTTCTGATGACAGCACTTATTCTCCTGGGGTCATTTCATTTCTTTCCATTCCAGTTAAACTTCACAGGGTCTTTGAGTCGCACATATCATAACTTATGGTCAATGCACTATGAAAAAAGAGGCTCGATTGTGTGTTTTTTTAATGAGTTTTCAATTTAGCTTTCGCGGTGTAATGCGTGCATTTATTATATTTTCCCAAACAAAAACCTTGAACAGATTGCAAGGTATGCATATTCTCTTAATGGGTGTTCAATTTAGGAAGTATGGTGCAATGCACGTTTTCCCTTAATTTCCCGAAAGCTGGCGGGATTTTTTTGTTTTCACTGTTCATTAGTAATATAAGACTGAGTGAATAATGGAAAAAAAAAAAAAAAAAAAAACGGGAGTGACTTTCAAATCCCCCTGAGCTCTGACAGTTCAATACAGAATTTCTTAACTTTCCAATAAATAATTAAATCTAAAATATGTTGAGTTTCAAAATGTTCATCATTGTTTTTTATTTATTTATTTTTTTGGCTTTGTTTGTTTGTATGAAAGTTAATGCATTCTGTGCATTTATTCTAGGAAGACACTGAGAACTCATCAAGCTAAAAATACCTAACTCATATTTTTATTTATTCCAGGTCTAAGATTGACTGTGGAAGCCTCTGTCACCGCACTACAAACTGCTGGTACTTCCAGCACAGACAGTTTCAGTGTTTGATGTACCAACTGAGTTCACCGCCATGTTTTGTAGATATTTATAGATATGACGGATAATAAATATTTTATATATGAAAAACGTTGCGGTGTTTTGTAATTTTAGTACGTTGCGGTTATGTAAAAACGGGCTGATCACCTGTAATCATTCGATTACGGAAACAACAGCAAATGGATTATTTTGCCGTTCTATAACTGTAATGTCAAGTCAATCTGAATAAATATTACACAACATACCGTCTTGATGGGAAACAATGGCAAAGAAAACCTATCTGCTGTTGCCCTAAGACGCCACTAGGCGTAATGGCCACTGACTGCTTTGACGGTCGGTGGCTAAGGACGGAAGAAGAAGAAGAAGAAGAAGTTCTGAATAAATATTACACACATACCTCTTGGCGGTCCGTGAATGGATTCTAACGGGCCCACGTACATAACCTAAAATTTAAAATGTGAAGTTTTGTTTGTTTTGTTTTTCTTTCCAATAGCTTCATTGGACAATCAAAGAGGCCCATACGCATTCACTGGACAATCAAAAGGGTTTACAGTCTTCATTAGAAAATTAAAGAGGTCCACAGTCTTCATCAGATAATCAAAGAGGTCCATAGTCTTCATTGGACAATCAAAGAGGTCCATAGTCTTCATCAGACAATCAAAAAGGTCCATAGTCTTCATCAGACAATTAAAGGGGTCCACAGTCTTCATCAGACAATCAAAGAGGTCCATAGTCTTCATCAGACAATCGAAGAGGTCCATAGTCTTCATCAGACAATCAAAAAGGTCCATAGTCTTCATCAGACAATTAAAGGGGTCCACAGTCTTCATCAGATAATCACAGAGGTCCATAGTCTTCATTGGACAATTAAAGAGGTTCATAGTCTTCATCAGACAATTAAAGGGGTCTACAGTCTTCATCAGACAATCAAAGAGGTCCATAGTCTTCATCAATCAAAGGTGTCCATAGTCTTCATCAGCCAATCAAAGAGGTCCATAGTCTTCATCAATCAAAGGGGTCCATAGTCTTCATCAGACAATCAAAGGAGTCCATAGTCTTCATCAGACAATCAAAGAGGTCCATAGTCTTCATCATACAATGACTGAGGTCCATAATCTTCATCAGACAGTCAAAGAGGTCCACAATCTTCATCAGACAATCAAAGAGGTCCATAGCCTTCATCGGACAGTCAAAAGTCCATGGCGCACAGAAGATTAAGAAACTGTGGTAAAGTGGGATGATATAAATACTTATAGGGGACTTAGTGTACTGACTGAGATCAGCTGTGAAGGTATCTGTATCTAATAGGTGTAGTGTTTTACAGATAACCTTACTTGCTACCACATTTATACCTCAGTCAGAATTATTCTGGAATATTGTGATGACTACGTTAAATGTCTAGGGTTATGTAAATGATGAAGTGTAAATCACAACAACAACAGACAGATAAACATTTTAATTTATTCCACCACACTTGACAACACTGTGACACTCACACACATTTAACACTCTATAAGACTATCTTAATTGAGTCAATGGTAAAAGTTCAATTATATATGTATTAATTACTTTCACTAATATATATCCTGATTCAACTACACAGTGAACCAGGAATCACAATCAAATGTAATCACAATTTATATGTACATAATTTATAAATATGAACCTTGTAGTAACATATTGTAATAGTATTATCCTATGTGTGTCAGTTGTGTAGTAGTACTATGAGGTAATACTGGTTTTGTTTTTCAAGCTATGTTGTTATTTGTCATCATGACTTCAAGTGTTTGTTTATCTTGGAAATAATATGGGGAAAAGTTCCAAGTTCCTATCAATTTAAACAAGGTATTGTCCCTCTGTTTTACTATAATGTCAATTTAAAAGGGGGACACATAATGTTGAGCTCCTCTGGCCACAGAAGCTTATCTTTCGTAATGGCGGCAGGAAAAGACTCCTCTGCTCGATAGCTTCCCTGTGTTCTGGAGACACCTCACTGGTCGCTATCTGGACCCAGGAGTATGCTGTCAGCCTCTAGATTCAGCAAAGCTCAGACCAGGTGCTGCTCAATAACTTTAGGACCACGGTCCCTGAAACAAGAAGGTTGTACCTCCTATTTCAGAACTAATTTATAATCTATTTCCAGACTGAACACAATACATAACAAACACTGAGTTCAGAGCGGTAGGCCAACTGCTATCTTCATCTGAAACAATTTACACCAGTATACTCCTCCCTAATGGTTACCACGCCTCTGCAATTCCAGCATTAGTTCCTTCTAGTCAATAAGATAGGTGTCAGTGTACTGTTAGGCAATTCCATGCAATTTTACTTTTCTCAGACACGTTCTGTTCAGGTTGGAGCAATATCTAGGCTTTGCCTCATGTTTGCTACTGAACTACACACATATACAGACATAAATTATCAATTTACATTCAATTTTCATTAAAAAGATATCAAATATTTCAAGCTTACCACAATTCATGGAAATAATACACAATTACGTTGACTGGCAATAAATATGGCACAAAATCCGACCTGCCGCTGTCTCAGGCTTTTATTTAGAAAAATATAAGCTGAATCTCAACGCACTGTTGCTTTAGAAAGTTTATTTGAAAATGTGGTGCTGAACTGACGCTTCTAATTGACTATATTGGCGGGTCTAACCAATCGTGCCATGTTTACACAGCTTTTCAAAAAAGTACCTCTACTACTGTTTCCCCTAACAACAACAAAAATTCGTATTGGTAGTCCGACTAATCGTGTTTCGCCTTACATTTACTGCGCTCCAATTAAATAGGATTTAACATGGGGACCTATTTCCCGTACAATGGTGGTTTCAAAATCTGCCACTGAGCGATTCTGATTTTGGTGTTGGCTGACACCCTCACTATTTCTTTTGGCTATAATTTGTTAATTCCTAGACTATTTGCGTAACACTTAACATATTATTTGTCAGTAAGTCCTAAGGAACCCAAATATACAAATTTAAGGGAGCTAAGTGGCTGCGTTCAAAATATGTATTTTCTAGGATAGTCGTGTATTTGTTTTTTTATTTTTTATGTTTAGAACCGCCACCTGTCCTGCTGTACTGTCAGACTAATGTCAGGATTTTAGACATAAAACAGTAGAATGTCATGTTTCCTAATAAGCGTTTTGTAAGTTTTTTAAACCTAACTCTCGTATGGGTAGTGTTTTTTTTTCACTGTCTATCTGAAAAAAAAGTATTGCTTCTGGCCTTTCGCTTGGGGTGGGTGGCATTAATTGTATATCGCGAGACGCGTGTTTAGTGTTGCATGCGTTCCTGCTTTCAGCCCTCCCTTCTCTCTATCCTAAGTTCATCTGTCTTTTCATCACGCCGTGTATAAAATGAAATTAATGGAAGTATTAATTTAGGTCATTAATCAGCTTGCGTATCTCAAGGTTTTTCTTAGAAATGCAGTACACGTGTTATTGTAGAAAGCGTGTATTGATGCAGTAGGCATTTACTATCAACGTGAAACGTTACAATTTGCAGGCGAAGTAGAAAACAAGGGGATCTCGAGTACCGTCATTGTGACAGCACTGTTCTTTACCATTCTTCTTTCCTTTTATTGAATTTATGTGTTAGGCTTTACATTTACCTGATAATTTATATATGTGGATTAGAATTTCACACGACAGAAACCCTGGTTTAGTGGAAACAAATTTTAATGCGCCAAGACTGGTCCATAAAGATGAGGTGAGCAAGTAAAGAATACAGCGGCAAACTATATGCTCCCCAAAAAAGCTTAGGCCTTCAACAAATTTATACTAATCCTTCCTGTCATGTGCTTTTACTTCGGTTGAATGTCCATGCTTATGTTGAAGTTTGGCTGAAAGTTTCTACTGGAAAGAGCAGCCGGCTAAATGCCCAACCTTCCTTGTTGTTTCGTTCGATTGCGTGCCAGGGTACAATGTTGCTATTCATTGCTCTCCTTTCAAGCTAAGGTCACAGACTTTAAGTTGTCCACAATCCGCTTATACAGTACTTTACTTTTGTTTACTTTTCGTCCCTCTGTTGTTGTGAATCGTAATGGCGAGCTAAAGTTTGGGTTCTTGAGCCTTGTGTTTCGCGTCCGTTGCTGTGTGCGGTGTTGTTTTAGGATATCTGTGATATCTATCCATCTGCCTTTTTGTCTTCCCCGGGCCCTTAAACAGATCATCTACTGTTGCAGCCAGGAGGACATGCACACCATCATAGCTGGCAGACGCTTGAGCTGGGTTGGCCACGTCCTCAGAAAAAACCCTGATGCCATGACAGAAACAGCTATGCTATGGACCCCTGAAGGAAATCGAAAGAGGGGCCGACCGAAAACAACTTGGCGGAGAACTGTGGTGGCCGAGATGCAAAGAATTAACCAGAGCTGGGGCAATGCACGAAGGATGGCCGCCGACTGAGCAAAGTGGAAACGGTTTGTTGCTGCCCGACAAGATGCCACCAGGCGTGATGGCCACTGGCTGCTTTGACGGTCGGCGGCTAGGGATCAAAGAAGAAGTAGACTGTTGCAGGCGCATAGTGGTAATTCGTCGGGCTGCATTCTCATGACATGACCAAACCATTTAATTTTCTGTCTTTCTATATACGTAATGCAGCATGTAGTTCCTGTACTTTTTCTGATATCATAATTTCTCATTCTGTCTCTCCTGGCAACATCAGTGGCTTTTCTCAAGCATCCCATCTCGCACGAAGTGATTTTCCTCTCCCGTGCTTTGGTCACAAGCCATGCTTGACACTGATAGCAAAGAGAATCCTCTTATTCCATAAGGAATTGAATGTCAAATCTGAAATACAAAACTTCTTGCCACACGCACTCAACATTCACACAATCATACACCCGCATAC
The DNA here is from genome assembly GCA_024509875.1 of Oreohelix idahoensis. Lineage (NCBI taxonomy): Eukaryota > Metazoa > Mollusca > Gastropoda > Stylommatophora > Oreohelicidae > Oreohelix > Oreohelix idahoensis. Next base: position 276,404 of record JAMPIV010009810.1, on the reverse strand, counting down.
ACAAAAGTCTTTATCCGCTTACTCCAGGTCAGAGCGACAAGGGAAGTAATACATTTGTGATATCTGCGGAACAGTGCAATAAAAGTTTTGACAGCCCTTTAGATTATTTCAAAGCATCTCTTGTCACACTCCGGCGTGTCTACTGGCCGGCATATTCTGAAAACCAGACGTGCACAAAGAGAACAAAAACATGATAAAAATTGTTTGCGATAGATCAAGATGTCTTTCAGATCAAAATTCGTCAACGTTATTAGAGAATATATCGTAAGTCAGGACCGTAGATATGACTTAATTTTTTTTTTAGTGGTGGGGGTGGCGGGAGGGGGGGGGGGGGGGGGGTTGTTAATTTTAAAAAAAAATATTTACTATTTTTTTATTTTATTTTTAAATGTAAAAATAAACAAGTTAACATACCATTTATGATAAACATATTTTTCCTCTAGAGTACAAAATCTGTGTTTCTATTTTTTTTTAAAGCAAATTTGGACTCAACATCATCGGCATCCAAAGGCACACAGCGATGCACACTCATTAATGCTAAACCTGTCAATTGTTCATCTCATGTTGCTTTCGTAAGCAAATTTTTAAGTCATCTTAGAGTTGAGAAGCATCTTTCAGGAGTTGCTGGGGAACATGGCAGGGTCATCAGAGTCTGCAATAGTCTTTTTACAATAGGGAAAAGTATATTATCACAAACTATGAAGGAATCAATCGCTGTTTTTAGTTTATCATCTTCTGACAGTAAATTCCATTTGTGTTGCCATAGCTCAAATTCTGCTTTTAGCCGTCCATATTCTTCATCATAAATTTCACAGGTTTCTTGGTGTGTTTCTGGTTTAACATCTTTACAATTACAAGGAAACAGTGTTGCAGTATAGCTATTAATTTGTTGTGCGGTGAAAAAAGATCCTTCTGTTCAGATGAAAATTGATCGAGAAATGGTGTAAATAAATTACGTCTGTAATATTCATTGGCGTCGCTTGATTGGGCATTTTGCCGGTGTGATTGTCGTGTAGTTACTCTAGGTTTGGTCATTTCACCTCTCACATCATGCAACATATATATTTCATTGAAAGAATCTTTGCTTTTAAAATTTTATCACGCATTGCTTATATCAAACTGACGATTAAATCCACATGCTCACAACACAGTACTAAATCCACATTTATCTGTTGGAGATTTTTGCACATATTTACACCATAAGACAATATCTTATTTAATGTTAAAAGTGCAATAACTAATTCAGTTTTAGTAGTTGCACGCATAAGTTGGTATGCTTGTTCTGAGGTTTGTTTATTTTTCCAATTCTTTGAGTTCATTGAGAGATAACACTACTGCAGGATATGATTCCACAAAACGGGGACACTGAGTCTTGTTTCTTTTATCATCTTGTTTCTTTTATCATCTTGTTTCTTTTATCATCTTGTTTCTTTTATCATCTTGTTTCTTTTATCATCTTGTTTCGTATAAATCAAAAACAGTTTTATGTGATAGGCGCTCATTCTCATTATCAAATGTTTTCTAAACCATTGTTTCCTGTGTGATGAGGGACGTAAGTAATTCACCATAGATTTAATAATGTCAATACAGTTTCTAATAACTGACAAGTCACACTATTGTCCAATAACTAAATTTAAAACTTCAGCACTACAATGGACAAATTGCGCTTTTGGATATTTTTTCAGATATCAGTGGGCGAATTCCTCTGTACTTTCCACTCATTACAGCAGCGCCATCTGTAAACAGTAAATAAATAAATATTACAAACATAAAGGTATGTTTCACGCACTCGTGAAAAATAAAGAAGTAAAAAACGAGACAACAGAAAAACAACATTCTCACACGAGTGCCTTAAACATCTTCTTCTTCTTTGATCCTTAGCCGCCGACCGTCAAAGCAGTCAGTGGCCATCACGCCTAGTGGCGTCTTGTAGGGCAACAACAAATTGATTCCACTTTGCTTGGTCGGTGGCCATCCTTCGTACAGTGCACCAACTCTGGTTCATTCTTTGCATCTCAGCCTCCACAGTCCTCCGCCAGGTTGTTTTTGGTCGACCTCTCTTTCGTTTTCCTTCAGGGGTCCAAAGCATAGCTGTTCTTGTGATGGCATCGGGGTCTCTTCTGAGGACATGGCCAACCCAGCTCCAGCGTCTGCCAGCTATGATGGTGTGCATGTCTTCTTGCTTGCTCCGAGTAAGCAGATCTTGGTTGGTGATGGTATTCGGACAAAAGATTCGGTGAATTTTTCTTAGGCATGTTGTGTGAAAAGAGGACAATTTCGACGTTTCCTTCTCTGTAACTCTCCAGCATTATGCACCATAGAGAAGCACAGAAAGCACACAGCTCTGATATAATCTTAATTTTGTGCTTGTGCTGTACTGAGAGGACTTCCAGACGTTGTTTAGGCTAAAAAAGGCTGTTCTTGCCTTATTCATTCTGATGTTGATGTCTTTGCCTGCCCCGCCGTCTGGTGTTACTATGCATCCTAGGTATGTGAAGGTGTCTGTCTGTACCAGTTGCTGATTCCTTACTGATATGGGCTCAGGGTTGCTCACATTGAGCGTCATGACCACCTTAAACATACCTAATATTTATTTAGTTACTGTTTACAGGCCTCAGGTCCCCCTTCTTTATTTGTTCATATGTTTATACAATACCAAACCTACCCTCTGTCCTGTTCTCAAGTTTTCTATAATTTACTAGACACAGTATTAAAGTTGTTGTCTTGTGTAATCTGACCTGTACTGTATAATAGCCCGGACCGTAGAAGTGATTTCGTCATTAATTAGGCTGCATCGTCCTAGGTACACTTCCGGTGTTGCGTGTGGAAAATCGCGCTAATGACCCCTGTCCACGAAGCACTATTTTTGTGGTGCCTAGTTGGTAGTCATGATAGTGTGATTCGTTTCCGTAGCTAGGCGGTGTTGCTGTTCAGATGGTCCTGGGTTCGATTCTCCGGTGAGCCTATCACTTCTATTGTTTATCTGTTGTCTAGTTTTCTATTTATTTATTTTTCACGAGTGCCAGAAACATACCTTTATGTGTGTAATATTTATGTATTTACTGTTTACAGACCTAGGGTTTCCCCTCTTTACTGTACACCGGTCATTACAGGTGTTGTCGAGAAACAAAATGATTTGAGTTGTTTTTTTTTAACCATGGTCATTAGAGTTGCTTTCAAGATACATATTCCATGTAAGTCATGTTTTCTATACTCTGATCACGACAGCTGTTGTCGAGATACAAATTGAACGTAATTCGATTTTTTTTTTTCTTTTTTAGTTTTTTTTTTTTAAACCCTGGTCATTAGAGTTGCTTTCAAGATACATATTCCACGTCTGTCGTGTTTTCTCTACACTGATTACTACAGCTGTTGTCGGTAAACAAAATGAACATAATTCGACATTTTTTTATATTTTTTTTTTATTTTAACACTGTTCATTAGAATTGCTTTCAAGATACATATTCCACGTAAGTCGTGGTTTCTGTACTCAGACCACTATAGCTGTTGTCGAGATACAAAATCAACGTGTGGCGAGTTAGAATTTTTTTTTTTTAACACTGGTCACTACAGCTAAGGTCAAAATCATCATCATCATCTACCCTCACTACATGGAAGGTCGCCTGCAGTGGATCTCCAACGTCTTTTGTCTCTTGTCTTGAAGGTGTTGTCAAAATACACAACATAATTAAATGAAGTTTTTTTGTACAGTGGTCATTACTGTTGCTGTCAAAATAAAAATTCCACATAAATCAAGGCCTTTTTAAAATTATCTCTCGTATAGCGATGTAAATATAACGGGATTAACAATCATGGCGTCTCACACAGGAAGCCGTAATGGTATGCAACTAAAAGTACGTTATTGATTCACTGGTCGACTGATTGATTTATTCCTGTCGACCGATTGATTAATGTGACGAGGATAGTATTAGTTTTCCTGCAATGCCGACAAACCGAGAAAACGAGACGCTAACCGTGATGACAAGTTGTCGCCCACTAAACAAATGTGGAACGTCATACCAGGACGTGTAGCAAAATAAGTGTGCACAATAAAATGTGCAGAATTCATTTTTGTTTTTGTTTTTTTAAGGAAGCCACCTTTCCCATTTGACGGAAAGATTTACATAACAGGAATAAACGTTGAGTGGTTAGGGAGTTTGTTTCTCTAAGAAAAGTTTCCAGGTAAGAAACCATTTCGCGTCACGCTCCAATCAGCCCAGCTGTAAATAGGTACAAAACTCTGTATTAGCTATTTACTTACCTGCTAGGTTGTAAGCAACAGTACTATGACCTCCTTATAGCATACTGGACTACTCTCTACTGCCTACTTTAACCTTCTTGGCGAGTTAACTACTCTGGCTAATACCTTGACTATTACAATGTATACTTACTACAACCCCATATTAACTAGGTCTACTTAGAGAAAGGCTCGATGTTCATACAATACAGAACTGGGGTAACTTTGACTGGGTCTTACACTTACCATATACTCAAGATACGTGGGAAGGCTAGGTGTTGACATACATGTCGTACTATTTATGAACACCATTCAAAACAACCCACAACCTAGTTTGACCGATCATAATAAGCCTACCATCACACCACAAATCCACTAAAAAGAGCGCCCTTCCAGATCCACCAATAGCTCCACACACTTCACTACCCAAATGTCCTCATTTTAATAAATCCACTCTCCCCTTTCTCATTTACCAAAAATACCCAACATAAACCTCCCATTAATTATACGTCTACACTAATCCGTCCATATCAAATCAACCCCAAATAACTAAAAAATTAAATAAACAACCTCACAAACCAATTTTCACAACGCACCAAGCGCACGGATTAATGGGCGGTAACATACCAACCCCACAACAAAAAAAAAAACATAACAACAACAAAAACCCACCCCAACAAAACCAAAACCAAACACCCCACCCACCCCCCCCCCCAAACCCCCAAACCAAAAAAAAAATCCCAAACAACAAACCCCCCCAACCCCCCCCCCCACAAAAAACCAAAACCACCCAAAAACAACACAAACCCCCCCACCCCACAAAACAAAACCCCACCCAACAACCCACCCCAAAAACCCCCCCCCCCCCAAACCAACAACAACAAACACCCCCAAACCAACAACCAACCACCCCCCCCCCAACACCCCCCCCCACACCCCCCCCCACCAAAAACCACCCAACCCCCCCAAAAACCCACACCCCCCCCCACCCCCCCCCCCAAAACCCCACCCCCCAAACACCCCCCACACCCCCAAAACCCCCCCCCCCAACAAAATAAACAAAACAAAACCCAACACAAACCCATTAACCCCCCCCCCCCCCACAAACAAAAAAACCCCAAAACCCCCCCCCCAATCAAATTTCCCCCCCACCCCACCCCCCCAAACCACCCCACCAACCCACACAAAACCCCCCCAAACCCCACCCACCCCCCCAACAAAATCCACCCAACAAAAAAAAAACAACCACAAAACCCCAAAACCCCCTACCCCCCCCATTCACCCCACAATTACCAACAACCACCCCCAAACCCCCCCCCCAAAACCCCCAAACCCCCCCCCACCCCTTACAAAACACAAAATCCCCCAAACCCCACCCCCCCAAAACCCAAAAAGCCCCCCACCCCCCCCACACTTAAACCCCCCCCCAACCCCCCCCCCCCCCCCCCCCCCCCACCCCCCACCCCAAACCCACCCCCCAACCACCCAAAACCCCCCCCTTCCAAAAACCCCCCCCCAAATACCAAAACCCCCACCCCCCCCCCCACCCCAACCCCCCCCAAACCCCCCCTCCAACCCCCCAACCCCACCCACCCCCTTTAAAATCCCCCACCCCAACCCATTCCCCACCCCCCCCCCCTAAAAACACCAAACAAACAAACAAACCCACACACCCCCAAACCCCACCCCCAACCCCCCCACCACCCCCCCCCCCCCCCACCCCCCCCACCCCCCCCCCCCTCCCCCCCCCCCCAACCCCCCAACACACGGATGGTCTGATCCCCCACCCCACCCAACATTTATGGGTCGGCTAAATCCCAATCCACCAACACCTCACAACCCAACACCAACACACAACTCCTATCACATAACCCACGCAACACCCCACCCCAACCCACACCCCACCAAAAAACAAAAACCAAACCCCAATCACCCCAACCCCCCAACCCATATAAAACAACCCACACATTACCCCCCCCAAGATCCAAACACCACCCCCCCCACCCAACCCCCCCCCCACAATTCCACCCAAACTACAACCCAAACCACCCAACCCTTTAAACTATCCACACAACCCATCTAACCACTAACCCCACACCCCAACCAAACAAAACTTACCCCAAAAACCCCCACCCCATCCCCCACCCACCCATTCCCAAACCACCCCCACCCCCATTAACACCAACCCCCACCCCCCCCCCACTCCCAATCACCCCAACAACCCCCCAACCACAAACCAACCAATACCCACCCCCCCCCCCCCCCCAACAACCAAAACTCCCCACCAACCCCCCCCCCCATCCCCACTTCACCCATCCCCCCCCCACTGTCCAAACCCCCCCCCCCCCCAAACTCACAAACACACCCCATTCACTAAAAAAGGTCCCCCCGGGCCCCCCCCAATACCCCACACCAAGCAACTCCCTCACACATCCCACCTTTATAACCACCACCCATTATCAACCCCCTGTTCAAAACCCCAACAAAACCCCACCACCCTCAATTGCCCCCCACCCTCCAAACCAACCCACACACCACCAATCACCCCCACTCCAACCCCTCCCCACCTCAAATCAAAGGAAATTTCCTCCCCCCCACCAAAATCAACCCCATAAAATAAACCTATACCCCCCCACCTCCCCACTTCACACCCCTATTTAAATCCACACCCAAAACCCACCCTCCAAAACTCATGTGTTTGTACCCAAACAACCCACTGGCCCCACCCAACCCCCCTCCACCTACAACAAAAATACCCCCCACTTAAACTCACCCCCCCCACTCCCAAAAACCCAACTCCCTCTACCACCCCATCCAACCAACCCACATAACAACCCTAATATCAACCCAAACCACCCACACACGCTTACCACTACAATATGACCCCCCCAACTCCTGCCCTTACTTCCCCCACTAAACTACCCACACCACATCCAATGCTTTGTCCTAACTCCCCACCCCCAACTAATCTATACACCAGTTATATACCACCCCCACTGCTCCATAAAAACACCCCTCCACCCCACTCCCCGACATCCAAAACCCCCATTAATCAGTACCACATTTCCACCTTACAACCCCCCCGGCTACATCCACCCACACCAAATACCCAATCCCTCACAACCAATACCCAACCTAACCCCCGGTCCAACTTTATCCCCAAAATTTAATAACACGTTACCTATCCCCACCAGGTCCTACATTCCACAAATCCCCCACACCTTCTATTTAAAATCTGATAAACCCCCCATCAACTACTTTCCTAACCCCCCACACTACCCAGATTCCCAAACCTACTTCAAGCTCCCCCCCCCCTTGTGACCACAATAAGAACCCACTAATTTTTGGAAATTGCATTTCAAACACCCCGCAACAATCCTACAATCCCCACCCAAATAACGCACCTAACATTAACTTTCACCCTAAATTTCCCCCCTTCCACAAATATTTCCAGGACAACCAACAACAGGTTTACCCCCCCCAACGGTGACCCTAGTTTCCTTTCCCAAGACCATGTTCCCAATTTGTTTTTCCTTACCCAACCCAAATATTCACATACCAACCACAAAACTCCATCCATTAATCTTTCATTGTAAATGTTGCCCTATATATTTTCAAAATAATCTTAAACAGTTCCCCTGTCATAATTTTCTTATTGAGGTGTTTCACTCATAATTTTACTTCAGAACATTCAATCAAACCCCTCCATTATCCCCACCAAATTACACACTTTAATTTCAGCACACCCTGACTTACACCCTTATCACCAACACGCCTTATTACATTTTTCAAACCACACTATCATACAAACACTAAGTATCGGTGGTAATAATAAGTCACCATCCTTGGTATACACCCAGACGGTCAAAATTATTACCCCCACAAAATTCAACCCCCTGGAACCCAAGTCACATCCCAATGACACAAATCCCCTCACCATGCAAAACACATCCCATACCCCCAAACCAATCTGATTCCTAACTTATCCCAATGAAGTAAGCTTACCAACCCCACCCCCCCCCAATATCCATAAATCCCTCCCCCCACGTACCCAAACAACAGTAAACACACCCCCCTACCCAATTCCCACAATTTCGAAATACCTACCCCCACCCCCCCCCCCCCCATAAACCCCACCAACACCCACATCCACGTAATTCAAACCCAACCACAAATGCAAACCAACCAACTAATGGCCCAGTCACACACGGAAATCACCAATTGAATCCCACACCAAAACCCCACCCCACTATCCAACACGTCAGAACCCATTTTTTTTTATTTTCACTCCTGTTTACCCTTTCCCCATTTTTCTGGAATCAACTTTGTCTCCTCTCCAAACCACTCCTTCACACTGAAACCACCCCCAAGTCATACCATGTTTTACCCTTCTTTACCAATAAATCCTCACACCCCCCCCCATACCCCCAAATTTTTTTTTTCAACCACCCCAAACCACCCCCCCCACCCCAAATCCCCACCCCTCAACACCACGTGACATCCCCAACCACTGGTTTAACCCAACTGGGGCCAAAACCCTAATCATCTTCAAAACCCCAAAATGGCACAGATTCAACACACATGCACATAACAAAAACAATAACACAAAAAGTTAGCTGTCCCTTCTGACAATAAAAACTTAAAGCGTGAACCCCCCCCCACCCCTAGGACTGTATTGCCTACCCATAGTTTTTTACTCATACACCCAACCCACTCCTAAATAATACTCCCCACCCAGCACCCACCATTCATATATATAAAATATTTGATACCTTTTACCCCCCCTACCATGACCAGCAATAACCTACAAATTAATTAACATAACGTATGTCACATACCTCCCACCGCCCCACCCCACCCCCCTTCACACCCTGATTTATTATAACTTCTTTCGATACCATACCCTCCCCCTACACCCACCAAAAATCACACACCATCCACTACAAAAAACACCAACACAACCCATTTTTTATCCCCGACCCCTCATCAAAATCAATTTCCACTCAATACCAATACCCACTAACCCCCTTTACTCTAAAACTATCAACCATAATCCAAAAACTCCCAAAACCTCACAAACCAAACCACCCACCAAACCAACCTAAATACCTACCCACCACTTTTAAAATCTTCCACCTTAATAAAAATTTTACAGCATTTAGTTAACAAATTACAAACCACCCCCCACATCTTTAAACAAACCAAACAGATCAACCGACCAGGTACAAAAACCATACCCAGAATTTGGAAATTGACTCCCTATACACCCAGACAATATTAAACGAACCAGTACCATTCCATATACCAACCCCCTAAAATTTTTGTTTTAAGGACCCAATTCAAACTTGATTTTAACATTGGCAACCCTCCCCAGCTTAACCCCCACAAACCTATCCAACCTCCCATTCCAACCACCTTCCACCCATACACCGACATCCCTCCCCATTCATCACCCACTCGTCATTCCCACCCCCCCAATCTGGCACCCCATAAAACCAGAAAATAAAACAACACTCCAAACCCTTACCCATGTCCAAGAACAATAAACCCACCCCCCCACCCCCCACCACCTTCAACCCCCAACCAACCATAAACGTTTCAACCACAATGTCCCAACCCCCACCCACCACTGAATAACTCCACTTTCCCAATATGACCTTTTGACACCCCCCCCCACATTATCACCAACCACCCAAAACCATTGAAATATTCCCCCCCCCCCCCCAGCCAATAAACTCCTCACCCCCCCCAATTGACATTCTAATGCAACCCATAACTCCGACCCCAAACCAACGATCACCCCCCCCCTCACCCACGGAATCAATACCCCCAAAAATGACCCCAAGACCACACTTCACCCACACAACGACCCCGGACCCCAAACCCCAAACCCCCCGCCACCCCAACCTTTTTAACTAGCAAAACACATTACTTCCAACCCATATCCACATTACAACAAAACCACACCCAACACAATACACAACCCCCACCACCCCAACCCCAACCCCCCCACTCCCAGCTCACTTCACTTACAAACAAACCGGGAAGCAAAAATCCAAAAACACCCACCCCACCAAACAACGCTCCACCCAAGAATCACCCCAAAAAAAACAAACAACCCACACAAACAAAAACCCACCCCCCTCAACACACTTAAAAAAAAACCCCAACTTCAGCCCCCACACCAACACCCCCCCCCCCCCTCCCCCCACAACAACAATACCACCCCTCCCCCATTTACCCCAATCCTTACCCACCCCCCCCAACACCCATACCCACCCCAACCCCACTCCCCACACCATACCAGGTTTACCCAATCCCCAAGATAATCACACCCCCCCCCACCCCCCCCCCCACAAAACCCCCCCACCTGACCCTGCCCCCCCACCCAATTACCACGCAACATTCCCAACCCTTGTACATTTCCAGACACATCACCCCCCCCCCACCATTACAACACCCCCACTCCCCACCCCACCCCAAAACCCCCCCCACCTCCCCGACAACGTTACCACCCTACTCTACCCCCCCCCACCCTCTATGACCCCACAACCCCCCCCACAGAAACAACCCCAACACCACGAACACAAACACCACTCACACACCAACACCACAACTGCCCTCTCCCTACAACACCCAACCAACACACCCATAAAACAAACCCCCTCTCACCCAACCCAAAAGGGATACCACACGAACCCCAAAAATAAAAAACCCCCAAATACAATTCAAACATTCCCTTCTACCTCCCCAATCCCCCACCGACATGCACCCCCTCTTGTAACACCACCCACCACCCACAGACCTTATACCCCACCACCACCCAACACCAACCCACACAAACCCCCACCTCCCCACCAACCCAACATACACACCAACAACCCCACCACCCCCACCCCACCCCACCCAACCCACACCAAACACCACAAACAAACCACCCCCACACAGCCAAACCCTCCCAAACCCAAAACCACCTATCCAACACCCACATTTGGGAATTGTTCTACCATCCGGCACACCAATTCCCCCACCCTGACTACCACAGCCAATTAAAACACACCACTCCCTACCTCTAACACAAAACAACGAAAATCCATCACACTAGACCACAAACCCCGCTAATCATCACCGCTTTCCCCCCCCCCGTCGTCACAGAGTCCAAACGGCATCACAAGACCGAATGATGGTTGTAACAGTAAACCTGCAAAAGCGCCGGCAATATTTTAAGTGTTTAATCCAGTTCTCAGTCCAGAATCCCAGCTTCTTACGATCATTTAGTGGTAGGTACCATCACACTCCCACGCACCGCCACAACATGAGCAGTGGTATTCATGCCACACATCCCTAGCATCCTCGTCCACCCTCCTTCACAAATATCTCACTACCTTACAAACCCCACCCCACCACAATACCCCCATCAAACAAACCCCCCCCCCCCACTTGGATATCTCCCCCCACCAACCGCCTTTCCCGCCACCCCATGGAAACAATACCCCCACTACCCAAACCAATGAAGTCCAAACTAATTGCACCTCAAAATGTCATCACACCCCCCACCATAAAACACTGAACAAACCAACCAAATGCAACACACACCCACCATTCACCCAACACAATCCCAACACACGGTCCACCATACGACGAAACACGCAACAGAAGCACCCTAAATGTTCATTCTATAACACAGATGCTCACACAATTTTCCTACACAATATGTTCAGAGAGTGTTTACAACACATGTGCACACCGTTACGTCGGCATATCAATGACATGTGGGCGCATTTCACAAGTACACACCTACTTCAACATATAACACACACCACTATAACACAGCACCATCCATCCACTCACCCAGTCTACAAAAAAAAAAAACGCCTACCGATTCCTAATGGGCAAGGGGATTCACAAACACACCCCAAGTGCCACACAATTACCCCCCAACAACCCCACCCTAGCGTGCCCTCCATCCACCAATACATTACAGGGGAACACCCAATCGAAGGATAGGGGCCATCCCTTCCCCATATCGTCTACAAGTTAGAACCATTAGCCCTTACCCAGCCCTCCCATTTTCCTGCTGGCAACCCGCTACAACCCCTAATGCACACTCATGTTTTGTAACCACAAACCTCAGGAACCACAATTCACACCACAGTCAAAGCCATATCTACCGACCCACAGCTCCACACAACCCGAGACCAACACACAAACCATCGACTTATTTTACATGTTGGGGTTCTACCCAAATCCCACACCACACGCCACACCAATCCCACCACCACACCACACAGCACCAAATACTACACAAAACCGAATCCTCATCCAAAACACCCCAAACTGAGTAGTGATGGTTATGTGTATCAATCGTAACCCAACACCACCAATCAAGCACGTCAAAAAATACTCCTCCCAACCACCACCATTATAAACAATCAAACCCACAACCACAAGTCAAACACCCCGATGTAACGTATTACCGCCCTTCGACCATTAGCGTCAAACAATCCCATAAAACCAGGACTATATTTATGGTCCAATTAGACAGTGGCCACAAACCCTATAACGTCCGTTCTAAAAACCCATAACTTGCAACAACCAATACCATGCCAACCCGATCGACACAATCTGCACAGCAATACATTGGCCACCATGGTTGCTTACCAGTGATTCACCACCCATCATCAACAACCATATTCCGAACCACAAACTTGCTACCCACCCTATAGTCCTTACCCACGCCAAACACTCCATTGTGCTTTCCCATTCCCACGCAAACCCACCCCACCCATACCAACCCCACAACAAACCCACCAGTGATCCCACCAACTTTTACCACTTCACCACCTAAAATCCACCACGAACATCGACATTAGTTGCCCTAAACCCGACACCAAATCGCACCATCTATTCCACCATTCAGCCACCAAAGTCAGTCCTTTATGTGGACCCCATTTTTCATTTGTAAAACCACCGACACACCCCATAACCACAAACTTTACACACACCTCCGTTTTACCACCAATTTTTCCCGACAGGGTGCCACCCCACCACACACCATCCCCAACCTACAACCCACCAGGAGTGGATTTCCACCACAACCACTACCACCATATGAAGGCTGCCCACCCAACCAGCTCCCCCAAGATTTGGCTATAACACCCCACCCCCAACTAATCAACCCGTCCCATTAGCACCGTCAACAACCCCCCCCATTTTCCCACCCACCAAAAATGCTCTAGGGGTACCCCCCAACCCCCAAGAGCTATATTTTACCCGGACAATCCCTCCGCCCCACAGAACCCCACTAAATACACCACCACCATTATCACACACTAAACCACATCCCACAACACTCACTACAACCCCCCACAACACTACCTAAACACCACACCACCACGGATCCCCCTACATCCCATGGATTACCACCCGTGCAAATCCAAACACACCCACCAAGCCCCCAACCATCCTACCAACCAATAAGCCAAATCCTTTGACACACCAAACTGCAATATACACTCCCCACCAACCACAACCACAACCCACCACACACCCACCCCATACCAACAAATTACCAGGATCCATGCTTGATCAAACTTTAAAACTAGTCCGAATAATAACTACACGTGTAGGTAGGTTTACCCAGACATAATGCGTACTTAACTCACAGCAAGAGTGAAATTATACATTTTATATTTCCATTATGTGTTATATATTAAGGGTTTCTGACGGTAAGATCCATGTAGTGACTCAGGCGCTTGAAGGACTTGAGAATAGCATGGAGTCAGAAAGTTTGGATGAAATCATTAACTCATCGTTTTGGAGTAAGGACAACTTTAATAGTATCTCTGTGCCGTGCTCGTTATGACTGGGGAATGGAAGACAGAGGGAGGCTTTTGTTGGACGAATAAAAATGTTGAACTGTATTTAGTTGTGGTTTGAAACTTAAGCTAAAATTTGATGTTTTTAAATTACGCCGTTCATATGTACATCAAAAATTTAATCAACGTCGGTTTTAAAACGTAGCGCAATGTGGAAAAGGAGAATAGAATGTCCTGTTCTAGGAATGGAAGAAAACGCTGTAATTTATGTTTCATGTTTCCCTTATCTGACATTTTGTGTACCCCCCTGTGGTTAAATTAAACACCCCACCCCCATAAACCCACGGTGGATTAAAACACCGCTCGCCATCTCTCTCTCGATACTACCCCCGCACAGCTTCTCATTCCCGGAGTCTGAGACCAAAGCAAGGGTAGTCTCAACAAATTTTTTGTGACGTTTTGTTTTTAAAAAATGTGACGTCATACAAAAATAAAAGAGCCATACTCATCATTTTGACAGGCATATTTACTATTCATTTTTATTGTTTTTGCCGTTTGATTGTTTCCCTTTGACAGTAACGATAATAAATTACATCCCTTGAAAAAATAATAAAGATGGTTTTTTTTTTTTTTTTTCAGAAAAGTTTAAAAAAAAATGGGGTACCATAAGGACTTCCTGTGAAGAATCATGGCAAACATGGAAGTGTCCCTTCAGTCGATATCTTTTAAATCTTATCGTGGCTGCAAATATTGAAATGTTAAGATGTTAGCTTTAGTTCTTTCCCCGTCATTATTGCGACGGTATATTTACTAGTTAATATTACAATCTCAGCTGAAACATCGGATAGTTGTTATAACCTTTAAGTGGTTTAAATTATTTAACTATATATATTTCTTTCTTTTAAATAATGTAATTCACATCTTAAAAAACTAAATGCAGATTAAATAAATTGTGCTGTTTAAAATTTGATTAAATAAACAGTAACAGGTTATCACCATCCCGACAACAGTCTGATGAGATCAAACAAATGTATCCAGATTTAAAGAAGTCACGCCCAACACAAAATCAGAATTACTTCAAATGTCAAATTAGTTCTGTTCAATGAGTCTGAACATGATGAACAACAACAACAACCAAAAAGCGCCAAACTTTCACAAATGGGTAGAAAGAGAAAAGGTAGTTGTCATATATGAAAAAGTGCAGCAAGTTTTCATTCACTTCCCCCCCCCCCCAGTATATTTTTTTGCTACAGGAACGCCGGTTTCACAAGTGCAATAAACACGAGAGCTGTTTGAGTAATTAGCACGGTGAAACAGAGAGCATAGTGCGGAACATGGCGTAATTGATTCTTTGATCAGGGGAACACACGGGATGAGTCCAGGCGTTAAATAGTTTCTTTGAAGAATCAAGGGGGCGATCAGTCTGAGACGTACATTGGAGTGTTACAATTTCAGTGCAATTAAACTTACGAGTTTGAGACGCGGTAGAGGTGGTAATATTTCCTTTCATACAAAAATCGAACGGCAAATTGGCCGGGGTCTGGCAGGAGGTGTGACTTTTGCATTAAAGAGAGATAGATGGGAATCTATCAATATATATTATGTCTCTCCAATAGCCATTTATCAGTTGCTCAGATATCTATCCGAAACCACTAGCTCTAATATTCTAGTATTTCTCGTACAGAGTGAAAATTATTAGATTTTTGTGGAGTGTTTCATTTTTCTGATTGCGGTAATTTATATTTCTAGCCTTAAGTGATTTAGTGTGTTTAAAGTTTCATTATATTTCACTGAGATTTTCTGTGCTAATTAAATAACTTATAGCTAAATTTTCCAGCCATAAAGTAAATTTAATTACTCGCTAATTTCCCAGTAAGAGATGTTTTAAATTGACTAGTGCATACATTAAATAACTGTTTACTGACGGCATATATTATTTACTGATATCCATTCTATGTATTTTATGAATGACTAGCGTTCATATCACGCGTTGAATAAACGACAGGTTCAGCTAGCCACGTGTGTTTTAAATCTAATTTATAACAGAGCGGTGAAGAGGTCCTATTTTAACACGTGTTAGATATGATATTGATAATTTGGTTACATGTTTATACCTTTAATCTAGGCTGATCAAACTTGGGTACTAGCGGCTTTCTTATGGCCATATGAACTTACGATCACATGAACTTATAATATCATATAAGCATCCAGATATATTTAATGAGCTTCTTGCTGTGACCTGTGCGGTCTATTTTCCTCATTTTTTCATGAGAGAAACCAGAATAGAAACATTAATTAAAATATTAACTGGACCAGAACTATTACCAGATTTATTTATATCAATCTCATCAGCCAGCTGTGGCGAAATATATTGTCAGCAACCTTTGTGTAACTTAACCTAGTGTTAATTGAAGCTAGACACCTAGGAACTATCTATGTTTTATTCATCCTACATCGGCGATCACCACGTATGAACCTTACTCCCACCAACTGAAGGCAGAGATAACTTATTGTATCCAGGACAAATTAAATCACCGACTCTAGCGATTCCCGTGAAATTTGCAGTCAGCAATTACGGCGAATCTGGGGCTTGAAACGGCACAACTCAATTCATAGTCTCATTACTTATTAGTGTATTTCCTTGGAATGGCTGCAACAACTACTGTTGGTAAGCATAAATCGGAAAGTGGCCACTGAATGAATGTGAATTGGATGAACGGAGAAAGAAACTTATGTCTTTGATTACCATCAGTATACTTATATGGTTTCTTCTTTTTGTCTCACTAATCTGAGTAGTCACGGGATAACTTACATTTAGAACCTGTTCTTTTCCCATACTGACTATCTCATAACTTGTTGTTAACTTTTTTTGATCTTTTGGGTTAATTAACCTCTGTTGGGATCTTCTTTCTTTTCCTTTACCAGAAGGGAGAACCTATTTGATTAATTTTCATTTTGTCTGTAAACCATGATCTATTTATGTATATGATTTCTGTTGCTATTTTCTATTGATAATAAACTTAATTAACCTTTAGTTACCGTGTCGGTCAACCCCTATTCATTATATGTTATTCATAGTTTGTTTTCACGTTCGTGCGTATTTGTCACAGAATCGTGCGCATGTGAGTGCAGTGTAACTTGTATTTCTTACAGGGAGAGAAGGAACGTAACCTTACTTGCTACCACATTATGCCTCAGTCAGAATTATTCTGGAATATTGTGATGACTACGTTGAATGTCTAGGGTATGTATATGATGAAGTGTAAGTCACAACAACAACAGACAGATAAACAATTTAATTTATTCCACCACACTTGACAACACTGTGACACTCACACACATGAAACATTCTATAAGACTATCTTAAATGAGTCACTGGTAAATTTTCAAATATCAATATGTATTAAGTACTTTCATTAATATTTATGTGTCCTGATTCAAATACAAAGTGAACCAGGAATCACAATCAATTTTAATTATAAGTTATATATATAGAATTTATCAATATGAATCTTGTAGTGACATATTTTATTTTTTCAAGCTATGTTGTTATTTGTCATCATGACTTCACGTGTTTGTTTCTGTTGGAACTAGTATTGGAGATGTTCTCAGTTCCTTTCATTAAAACAATTAATTTCCCCTCTTATTTTTATACAATGTCAGTTTAAGATGGGGTTACATAATGTTGAGCTCCGCTGGCCACATAGGCTTATCTTTCGTGATGGCGGCAGGAAAAGACTCCTCTGCTCGATTGCTCCCCTGTGTTCTGGAGACACCTCACTGTTTGCTATATGGACCAAGGAGTCTGCTGTCCGCCTCTGGATTCAGCAAAGCTCTGACCAGGTGCTGCTCAATAACTTTTGGACCACGGTCCCTGAAACAAGAAGGTTGTACCTCCTACTTCAGAACTAATTTATACTCTATTTCTACACTGAGCACAATACATAACAAACACTGAGTTCAGAGCGGTAGGCCAACTGCTATCTTCATCTGAAACAATTTTCACCAGTATATTCCTCCCTAATGGTTACTACGCCTCTGCAATTCCAGCATTATTTCTTTCTAGTCAATAAAATAGGTGTCAGTGTACTGTTTGGCAATTCCATGTAGTTTTACTTTCTTCCGACACCTTCTGTTCATGTTGTAGCACTATATAGGCTTCACCTCATGTTCGCTACTGAACCACACATATATACAGACATAAATTATCAATTTACATTCAATTTTCATTAAAAGATATCAAATATTTCAAGCTTACCACAATTCATGGAAATAATACAGAATTACGTTGACTGGCACTGAATATAGCACAATTTCGATCTGCCGATGTTCCAGGCTTTTATTTATAAAAATATGCACTGGTGCTCAACGCACTGGTTCTGTAGTAAGTTTATTTGAACATGTGGTGCTGACCTGACGCCTCTAATTGACTATATTCACGGGTCTAACCAATCGTGCCATGTTTACCCAATCGTTTGAAAAAAAGTACTCCTACTCCCGTTTCCCCTGACAACAAAAGATAGTATTTATAGCCCGACTAATCGTGTTTAGCCTTACATTTATTGCGCTCCAATCAAATTGGATTTAACATGGAGACCCATTTCCCGTACAATGGTGGGGTGAAAATCTGCCACTGAGCGATTCTGATTTGGGTGTTGTCTGACACCCTCACTATTTTCTTTTGGCTATAATTTGTCAATTCCTAGAGTATTTGCGTAACACTTAACATATTATTTGTCAGCAAGTCCTAAGGAACCCAAATATATAAATTTAATGGGGCTAAGGGGCTGCGTTCAAAATATGCATTTTCTACTACCTCCTGTTCACTTCGAATACGATGTGGTGTCTGGGTACTGTAATGTTTTCAAACGTAAACCAGTATAATGTCATATTTCCTAATAAGAATTTTCAGGTTTTTAAAAACTAACTCTCGTATGGGTAGTGTTTTTTATCACTGTCGATTTGAAAAAAGCTAGTGCTTGTGGCCTTACACGCGTGATGGTAGTAATTGTATAGCGAGACGCGTGTTTAGTGTTGCATGCGTTCCTGCTTTCAGCCTCTCCCTTTCTTTCTATCTTTAGTCCATCTGTCTTTCGTTTTTGGGTAACGTAGTGTATAAAACGACATGAATGGAATTTTAAATCTAGGTCAACTTGCGTATCTCAAGGTTTTTCTTAGAAAGGCAGTACACGTTTTATCGTAGAAAGCGGGTATTGAAGCAGTAGGCTTTTACTATCAACGTGAAACATTACAATTTGCAGACGAAGTAGAAAACAAGGGGGATTTTGAGTACAGTCATTGTGACAGCACTGTTCTTTACCATTCTTCTTTCCTTTATTGAAGTTATTTGTTAGGCTTTACATTTTCTTGATAATTTATATATGTGGATTAGAATATTTCACGACATCTCCCCTCTTAAAACAGACATCTTATGTCAGTCCTTTATTCTATATACACATAGATAAATGTAAGTCAACTTGACTTTACTCTGCTGTTGTGCTATTATGGTTTTATGTAGTTGGGTCCATTCAGAGTAGGCACTACTCATGAAATCTGCCTCAGACCTCTACAACCAATAATATCTTTCGGTTATGTTACTGAACAACCGCAAGTGTGACTGCTTGTCTTAATGCTGCTTCACAACGCGTATTCATCATTTCTCTTCTCTGAGTCTGCGCAATGACATGTCCAGAGAACATTAGATTTTCCTCAAAATGTACGTTATGAGGAGATAACATATACCTGGTGATAGCAGAGTTTTCGTAGGGGATCCCATAATCTTCTTATTAGCCTGTCTGAAACATTCGGAATATCCTCAATCAAAGAGGCAACTCAGGGATTCATTACGTTCCTCCGAAATGTTTACATCCAACAATTTT
The DNA here is from genome assembly GCA_024509875.1 of Oreohelix idahoensis. Lineage (NCBI taxonomy): Eukaryota > Metazoa > Mollusca > Gastropoda > Stylommatophora > Oreohelicidae > Oreohelix > Oreohelix idahoensis. The sequence continues at coordinate 256,470 of JAMPIV010009810.1, read as the reverse complement.
GTCTGATCTCAGGTTTTACTGGAATCTGCTAGTAGCCTTTACTCAGATCCACCCTTGAGAAATATTTAGCTTTATTTAGCCTGGCAAACAGCTGATTTGTATCCGGCAATGGATCCACCTGTCCTTCTGTAATAGCATTCAGTCTCCTGTAATCTATACAGAGTCTATGTTCTCCAGAGGGTTTCCTTAAAAGTACAACACCGGAACTATATGAAGATTCACTGTGCGAAATAATTCCTTCCTTCAACAAATAGTCTATCTCTTCCTTCAAAGCTCTCTCCTTAGCAAAAGGAATCGAATAGGGTTTCATACATACAGGTGTGGGGTCTATCAGCTTCATATCATATTCCAATAAGTTTGTATGCCCAGGTCGGTCTGTTAACACCTCTGTATGAGTATCTAGAACCTGTTGCACTCTCTCTTTCTGAGTTTTCGTTAAATGTGTACTGATTTTCACCTGTGCCGCTGTCTCACAGGGGTGTAATGGATATTCAAATGATGAAAGTGGTTCTTTTTTCATCTCCATGGCAATGGACAAGGTCAACAAGTGTGTCTCTTCCTGATGTTCTCTTTCCAAATATTTCTTCAGGAGATTCACATGATAGATTTTTTCTTTCCCCTTCTTATCTATCTTATAATTTGTTCTAGACACCTTCTCTAGAACTGTATATGGACCTTGCCATCCAATCTGTAACTTATTCTGACTACCGGGGAGAAGAAGCAGTACCTTCTCGCCCACAGCCAAATCTCTGTCTTTAGCTTTTCTGTTATAATAGGCAGCATGTTTCTTCCTGGCTTGTTTCAAATTTTCATTGGCAAGTTTCCAGCCAGTTTTTAAACGAGTGGTCAGCTCATTCACATATTGGTATGAGGATGTAATATTTTCCTCTGCTTTTTCATCAGTCCACGTTCTTAACAGCGCTACATGTGGAGCTTTAATTTTGTGGACCTATTTGTCCATGGACCGATATGGTCTCTTCCACTGGAAGCGCTATAGTGATGATTTTTCTTCCCAGAATTATCAGTCACAAAACGACCGCTACCAATTCTTTTCTTGGGGCTTGTGGTAAAGTGGGATGTTATAAATTTTTATAGGGGACTTAGTGTACTGACTGAGATCAGCTGTGAAGGTATCTGTATCTAATAGGTGTAGTGTTTTACAGATAACCTTACTTGCTACCACATATTTATACCTCAGTCAGAATTATTCTGGAATATTGTGATGACTATGTTGAATGTCTAGGGTATGTATATGATGAAGTGTAAGTCACAACAACAACAGACAGATAAACAATTTAATTTATTCCACCACACTTGACAACACTGTGACACTCACACACATGAAACATTCTATAAGACTATCTTAAATGAGTCACTGGTAAATTTTCAAATATCAATGTCCTGGGTCCACCGTCGTCTAGGTCGACCCCTTCCCCTTTTTCCAGGGACCATGCCTTCCATCACTGTTTTTCCCAGACTATTATGTCTTTTTATATGACCGAAAAATTTCAGCTTCCTTATTGCGATGGTATTTAGGAGCCAATGTTCCTGTACGTTTAGTGAGTGCAGTACTTCTCTGTTGGTCTTTTTTTCTGTCCAGGGTATTCTCAACATCCTTCTGTAGCATTTCATTTCGAATGATGTAATCTTTTTTGCAACTGTTTTATTGAGTGTCCAAGTCTCGCAGCCGTATGTTGCTACTGGGAATATACATGCTCTGATCAGTTGTAACTTTGTTTCTTTGCTTGTGCCTTGCCATAGGTTTTTCATCTGTATTAGCTTATGTGAAGCAATTGCAAGTCTTCTTTTAATTTCTACTGCACAGTCGCCAGAGCTGTTAATGATTGATCCTAAGTATTCGAATTCATTGATACTTTCCAGTTCTTCGTTATCAATTTCAATTTCTGGTTTGGTCTTTACTTTGTCTGTTGTCAATACTTTGGTCTTCTTGGTGTTTAGGTATAGATTCTGGGCCTCGCTGTGTTTTTTGGTGGACAGAAGTAATATGTATTAAGTACTTTCATTAATATTTATGTGTCCTGATTCAAATACAAAGTGAACCAGGAATCACAATCAATTTTAATTATAAGTTATATATATATAGAATTTATCAATATGAATCTTGTAGTGATATATTTTATTAATATTATCATATGTGTGTCAGTTGTGTAGTAGTAATATGAGGTTTTGTTTTTTCAAGCTATGTTGTTATTTGTCATCATGACTTCACGTGTTTGTTTCTGTTGGAACTAGTATTGGAGATGTTCTCAGTTCCTTTCATTAAAACAATTAATTTCCCCTCTTATTTTTATACAATGTCAGTTTAAGATGGGGTTACATAATGTTGAGCTCCGCTGGCCACATAGGCTTATCTTTCGTGATGGCGGCAGGAAAAGACTCCTCTGCTCGATTGCTCCCCTGTGTTCTGGAGACACCTCACTGTTTGCTATATGGACCAAGGAGTCTGCTGTCCGCCTCTGGATTCAGCAAAGCTCTGACCAGGTGCTGCTCAATAACTTTTGGACCACGGTCCCTGAAACAAGAAGGTTGTACCTCCTACTTCAGAACTAATTTATACTCTATTTCTACACTGAGCACAATACTTAACAAACACTGAGTTCAGAGCGGTAGGCCAACTGCTATCTTCATCTGAAACAATTTTCACCAGTATATTCCTCCCTAATGGTTACTACGCCTCTGCAATTCCAGCATTATTTCTTTCTAGTCAATAAAATAGGTGTCAGTGTACTGTTTGGCAATTCCATGTAGTTTTACTTTCTTCCGACACCTTCTGTTCATGTTGTAGCACTATATAGGCTTCACCTCATGTTCGCTACTGAACCACACATATATACAGACATAAATTATCAATTTACATTCAATTTTCATTAAAAGATATCAAATATTTCAAGCTTACCACAATTCATGGAAATAATACAGAATTACGTTGACTGGCACTGAATATAGCACAATTTCAATCTGCCGATGTCCCAGGCTTTTATTTATAAAATATGCACTGGTGCTCAACGCACTGGTTCTGTAGTAAGTTTATTTGAACATGTGGTGCTGACCTGACGCCTCTGATTGACTATATTCGCGGTTCTAACCAATCGTGCCATGTTTACCCAATCGTTTGAAAAAAAGTACTCCTACTCCCGTTTCCCCTGACAACAAAAGATAGTATTTATAGCCCGACTAATCGTGTTTAGCCTTACATTTATTGCGCTCCAATGAAATTGGATTTAACATGGAGACCCATTTCCCGTACAATGGTGGGGTGAAAATCTGCCACTGAGCGATTCTGATTTGGGTGTTGTCTGACACCCTCACTATTTTCTTTTGGCTATAATTTGTCAATTCCTAGACTATTTGCGTAACACTCAACATATTATTTGTCAGCAAGTCCTAAGGAACCCAAATATATAAGTTTAAGGGGGCTAAGGGGCTGCGTTCAAAATATGTATTTTCCAGGATAGTCGTGTAGTTTTTTTTATTTTTTATGTTTAGAACCGCCACCTGTCCTGCTGTACTGTCAGACTAATGTCAGGATTTTTGACATAAAACAGTAGAATGTCATGTTTCCTAATAAGCGTTTTGTAAGTTTTTAAAAACTAACTCTCGTGTGTGTAGTGTTTTTTATCACTGTCGATTTGAAAAAAGCTAGTGCTTGTGGCCTTACACGCGTGATGGTAGTAATTGTATAGCGAGACGCGTGTTTAGTGTTGCATGCGTTCCTGCCTCTCCCTTTCTTTCTATCTTTAGTCCATCTGTCTTTCGTTTTTTTTGGTAACGTAGTGTATAAAATGACATGAATGGAATTTTAAATCTAGGTCAACTTGCGTATCTCAAGGTTTTTCTTAGAAAGGCAGTACACGTTTTATCGTAGAAAGCGGGTATTGAAGCAGTAGGCTTTTACTATCAACGTGAAACATTACAATTTGCAGACGAAGTAGAAAACAAGGGGGATTTCGAGTACAGTCATTGTGACAGCACTGTTCTTTACCATTCTTCTTTCCTTTATTGAAGTTATTTGTTAGGCTTTACATTTACCTTTTAATTTATATATGTGGATTAGAATATTTCACGACAGGGCTGTCTCCCCACTTAAAATTCTTGATGAGAGATTTCCTCTCTACATCTTCTTCCTCCAGTTTGTTTAAGTCCGATTGAGGGAATTTCGGCTTATCCTGGGGTAAGACGTCTTTTTGCACTCTCTGCATAGTGGCCATTGTAAAACAGTTAAGTGAAGCTTGTCCGTGAAAAGGGGCTTCCCATTCCATTTGGTCCACTTTATCAAATTTATTTTTCCTTCTATTGTCAGGCCTACGGTTGCCCCATGGCGTGTCCAGGTCCTGATCAATGTTCCCACTTGTGGGTGTTCCCTCATGTGCTATGCTACACCTTTCTACAAAATTCTCAATGTCCCATCTTGCTTTGGGCCAATAATAATTGTGAGCCACCTTTTGGATGATGGTACCTATCTTCTCATGGTCCCCATCTGGTTTCACATGTAGGCTCCTTATTAATTCTGCCCTATATCTTTTAGGAAGTACCAGCTGTCCCTGACCTTTGGATCTAGCTCCAGTCTTCCTATACATCAACTTGTTTTTCATGTAAAAATCTCCCTTGCCTGGAGTTGTATGACCAGTTGACAATTTCCTGAAACAAGGCTTGAGGGTCTTGTCCCCAGCCTGTGCCTTCCTCATCTCTTCTGGAGTGGTATCTAACATAATATCCTCCTCCTGTCTTGAGGTTGACCTAACCCGAAGGGTGGCCATATACACAGGTTTCCTTCTACAATGGTCAGTGTCATGATTGTTCATCTGGCAATTCTTACACCACCTTTTTCCTTGGTTGAAAGATTTTCTTTCATCATATTTCCTTTCATCGAATTGTGGGGTTTTATTTTTATTGTCATACCGTGGCCTATCAAATTGGTGCTTACCGTTGTTTTGATCTCTTGGATCAAATTTATTAAAGTTCTGTGGTGCCCTAAAATTATCCTCCTGTTTCTTTTTGTTACCTGATACTTCTGCCTGAGCTGCTTGATACCTTTCAGCAACATTTAGCAACTCACCCAGCCTCTCTGCACCTTGTTCCATGAGAAACTTTCTCAGGTCTGGAGCCATGGACTCTCTTAATTGTTCTATAAGGATCATTTCCTTAAGATCTTGGGTTTTCCCCAGAGAAGTCCATTTCTCCAAGTATGTCTCTATTCGTGCAGAGAACTGGTGATAGGTTTCACCTGACAGTAGTTTAGCATTCCTAAATTTTTTCCTATAAAATTCTGCGTTCTTTTCATATCTTAACAAAAGAGCCTGCTTTAGCATGTCATAATTTTCTTGATCACCTCTGCTCATTTTTGCAAAAACTTCATAAGCTGCCCCACGAAGTCCTTGAGATAACTTTAAGCTCCACCTCTCTCTCTCTAACCCATATGTGGTAGCTAATAGTTCATACCTATTTAGATAGCTCTCTATATCATCGTCTTTCTCAACAAAATGATCTAAATGAAAATTCATAGCTGAGGTTGAGGCTCCATGGCTAGCAGTGGCATCAGAGGCAAAGGGACTGGCACCATTTTCAGGAGCATGGCCTTGAAACTCAAACTCCCTTAGTCGTAACTCATGTTCCCTTTGTAATCTCTTCTCCTCCTTTTCTGCAGCTAATCGCTTGCCTTCCCTTTCTGCAGCCTGTCTTCTTTCCTCGGCTTCCCTTTCTGCAGCCTGTCTTCTTTCCTCGGCTTCCAATGCTTTAGCCTCTTTGTCAGCCTCAATCTGCTACCTCTTAGCCTCAGCCTCAATCTGCAACCTCTTAGTCTCAGCCTCTAACTTTCTTTCGGCCTCTTTTTCTAATCTTCTTTCTTCCCGTTCAATATATTTGTCACATTCAGCAGTGACATACGCAATCATAATTTGCCCGTCCATTCCTAACTCTTTCGCAGTCTGTACAGCAGCAGATCGAAATTTTGCCAAGTCGGCCATTGTCTAACATACAAATGTAACAATTCAATCTTTCAATAATTATCTAAGGACACTACAGGCACTGAGAACGCAACCTTATTTATTTCCACCCAAGGATACCTTTTAATTCTTTATTATTCCCAATATATATAACAGGAGATAGTTCAATATCCCTGGAGCGAGACCCCAATATATGTGGTAAAGTGGGATGTTATAAATTTTTATAGGGGACTTAGTGTACTGACTGAGATCAGCTGTGAAGGTATCTGTATCTAATAGGTGTAGTGTTTTACAGATAACCTTACTTGCTACCACATTATGCCTCAGTCAGAATTATTCTGGAATATTGTGATGACTACGTTGAATGTCTAGGGTATGTATATGATGAAGTGTAAGTCACAACAACAACAGACAGATAAACAATTTAATTTATTCCACCACACTTGACAACACTGTGACACTCACACACATGAAACATTCTATAAGACTATCTTAAATGAGTCACTGGTAAATTTTCAAATATCAATATGTATTAAGTACTTTTCATTAATATATATGTGTCCTGATTCAAATACAAAGTGAACCAGGAATCACAATCAATTTTAATTATAAGTTATATATATATATATATATATATAGAATTTATCAATATGAATCTTGTAGTGACATATTTTATTAATATTATCATATGTGTGTCAGTTGTGTAGTAGTAATATGAGGTAATACTGGTTTTGTTTTTTCAAGCTACGTTGTTATTTGTCATCATGACTTCACGTGTTTGTTTGTGTTGGAACTAGTATTGGAGATGTTCTCAGTTCCTTTCATTAAAACAATTAATTTCCCCTCTTATTTTTATACAATGTCAGTTTAAGATGGGGTTACATAATGTTGAGCTCCGCTGGCCACATAGGCTTATCTTTCGTGATGGCTGCAGGAAAAGACTCCTCTGCTCGATTGCTCCCCTGTGTTCTGGAGACACCTCACTGTTTGCTATATGGACCAAGGAGTCTGCTGTCCGCCTCTGGATTCAGCAAAGCTCTGACCAGGTGCTGCTCAATAACTTTAGGACCACAGTCCCTGAAACAAGAAGGTTGTACCTCCTACTTCAGAACTAATTTATACTCTATTTCTACACTGAGCACAATACATAACAAACACTGAGTTCAGAGCGGTAGGCCAACTGCTATCTTCATCTGAAACAATTTTCACCAGTATATTCCTCCCTAATGGTTACTACGCCTCTGCAATTCCAGCATTATTTTTTTCTAGTCAATAAAATAGGCGTCAGTGTACTGTTTGGCAATTCCATGTAGTTTTACTTTCCTCCGACACCTTCTATTCAGGTTGGAGCACTATATAGGCTTCACCTCATGTTCGCTACTGAACCACACATATATACAGACATAAATTATCAATTTACATTCAATTTTCATTAAAAGATATCAAATATTTCTAGCTTACCACAATTCATGGAAATAATACAGAATTACGTTGACTGGCACTGAATATAGCACAATTTCGATCTGCCGATGTCCCAGGCTTTTATTTATAAAAATATGCACTGGTGCTCAACGCACTGGTTCTGTAGTAAGTTTATTTGAACATGTGGTGCTGACCTGACGCCTCTAATTGACTATATTCACGGGTCTAACCAATCGTGCCATGTTTACCCAATCGTTTGAAAAAAAGTACTCCTACTCCCGTTTCCCCTGACAACAAAAGATAGTATTTATAGCCCGACTAATCGTGTTTAGCCTTACATTTATTGCGCTCCAATCAAATTGGATTTAACATGGAGACCCATTTCCCGTACAATGGTGGGGTGAAAATCTGCCACTGAGCGATTCTGATTTGGGTGTTGTCTGACACCCTCACTATTTTCTTTTGGCTATAATTTGTCAATTCCTAGACTATTTGCGTAACACTTAACATATTATTTGTCAGCAAGTCCTAAGGAACCCAAATATATAAATTTAATGGGGCTAAGGGGCTGCGTTCAAAATATGCATTTTCTACTACCTCCTGTTCACTTCGAATACGATGTGGTGTCTGGGTACTGTAATGTTTTCAAACGTAAACCAGTATAATGTCATATTTCCTAATAAGAATTTTCAGGTTTTTAAAAACTAACTCTCGTATGGGTAGTGTTTTTTTATCACTGTCGATTTGAAAAAAGCTAGTGCTTGTGGCCTTACACGCGTGATGGTAGTAATTGTATAGCGAGACGCGTGTTTAGTGTTGCATGCGTTCCTGCTTTCAGCCTCTCCCTTTCTTTCTATCTTTAGTCCATCTGTCTTTCGTTTTTGGGTAACGTAGTGTATAAAACGACATGAATGGAATTTTAAATCTAGGTCAACTTGCGTATCTCAAGGTTTTTCTTAGAAAGGCAGTACACGTTTTATCGTAGAAAGCGGGTATTGAAGCAGTAGGCTTTTACTATCAACGTGAAACATTACAATTTGCAGACGAAGTAGAAAACAAGGGGGATTTCGAGTACAGTCATTGTGACAGCACTGTTCTTTACCATTCTTCTTTCCTTTATTGAAGTTATTTGTTAGGCTTTACATTTTCCTGATAATTTATATATGTGGATTAGAATATTTCACGACAATAGGCTGAACTAGATAAATTATTCTATCCAGAGACTGTCTTTTCTCTTACACGATCACCTAGTGATAAAACTATTTCTTACCCCTTACTTTCACATTGTCAACATTATCACCTCTGTTCAGACAGGGCTATAAGCAGCTATTACCTATCTGATTAATTCACGACAGTAGTCTCATAGCATATACTGCCGTAGCGGAGTAAAGTGTTAGAGACTTCACCATACTTGATCAAGCTTCGAGAGGCAAAGGTAGCCACTTCCCCTCCTCGCTGCCTTTGCCTTTCCTGACCCCAGACTAGAGTCAAGTATCCATTTACAGCTGATAAACTGTTGCGTGACACCACCGTGTTTGCAAGCAGCTACCTTTGCCGCGAGTGGCCTACGCACTAACCGAGGACGCTCTCAGAAATGTGTACTTGCCTAAAATAGAAGGATTGTAGCTGACAAGAGCTAATGTGGAACTGATAACACGAACGAGACATGTGCCAGAAGAACCAGATATGAGAAGAAGACACTAGAGATAGATAGGACACACACACTGAACAAACCTGCTGATAGATTTACCTGGCAGGCCTTGTTCTTGGAATCCCCAGAGTAAGAGAGGCAGGGGAAGACCAGGGAATACACGGAGAAGAGAACTGGAGACAGACATGAAGGGGGTGAAACAGATATGGCAAGACCTTGAGCTGATGGCACACGACAAGAAGACTTGGCATAAAGCATTTGAGAGTTGAAAATTAATGATGATGATGAAAACTAGGTAACTAATTTATATTCGATTACGTTGTTGCTTTTCAGTAGTACCAAAAACAAAATGTAAAAAAAAAAGGGGCGGGGGTAAAGAGATTTGTGACGTCATATAAGGAAGAGGGGGAGGGGTGGGTTTAAGTTTTTGTGACGAAATGTGTTGGGGGGGGGGGGGTACAAAACGGCACAAGCTGCGTGACGTCATATGTGGACTATTTTACTTGTAGGATTGTTATTTTGTCTTCAGTGTTACAAAAATGGGGGGAGGGGGTAATGAGGATTGTGACGCCACATAAGAGCGGGATCTGGGCTTTTGTGACGAAATGTGACCAATAACAAAAAAGATCGGGGTAACAATGGCAACAGTTGCGTAACGTCATATGTGGAGGACCCCTTAGCTGCTCACAGCAACGTTGTGCAAAAAAAATATGGTTGCCTGTATCAAACATTGTCCCCAACTTCACCAAACTCACACATTTCGCGTGCACTTGCAGTGGGGAAACCCGCAAGACCTGACAAAGAGAGGGAGACAAGATAAACAAATGAGTGTAACTAGATAAATCGATAAGCTAAGGTACACAATGGCTACTGTTTCAGGTTCCATCATTCAAATGGAATTGACAGAAAGCAATAACAAAATATGTGACTTCAGTGGACCATTGTCAATCAGTAAATATCACGTGGCGCAGACGTCAGTTGAAACTCTTATGTGCGTGAGGACACATTGTTTTACTCATGGCAACGGTTGCCACTACGGCGTCACTGACAACCAGTAGAACTTACTTACCATTATTTCTTTTTACTATGTCCATAATCGGCTTCCACTGCTGACTTTTAAATGTAGGTTTACATTCTATAAAAGTAAAGGTGATCCCACAGTAGATTTTACCGTAGGGAGTAAAGTATTGAAGACTTCACTTATACTAGCTCAATGCCTCATGAGACCAGTGACCTTCCTCGCTACCTTTGTCTTCCCTAGCTTAAAAGCAGTCAGGTATCCATTTACAGCTTGATAGACTTTGCCTCGTGAAGGCAGGGCGGCTAGAGCTGTTGCATCTGGAGCAACACTACAATGTTAGAGACCTGGTAGCGTCACATTCCTGTCTACCCAACTGTAAATGGGTATCTGTCTCTGATCATGAGTTAGGAAAGGAAACGGCAGCTATGATGGAACCGGTCATGTCACCTAATAAATATGAACACTATTATAGTAAAGTCTCTAACACTTCACTCCCCTGCAGCAATATCTTTAATGAGACTACCGTTACCCTTTATATATTTTGTTATTCAATGGACAATATAGGAGCTGCTGTGTGTAAAGAAAACAAATTTACAAAACTTATTGATTTTCCAAACACAGATTGATACTACTACAATCTCGCAGGACTTAAAGGCATCTGGTTTTCTTTTTGGATTTGTATTTTAATAATTTCAAACAAGTGAATCTGTTGTACGCGATACATCATGAATGGACCTTTAGGTTGAGATTAATCCTGAGAAACAAATTCTAAGTATGATGCACCGTGAAGACAATGTGATTAAAATGTTTTCGCGACACTGGCCGTCCTTTGCAGACCAGATTGTCACAGTTATTCTCTACCTGGTTCTTGTTCTCAAAACAGAAGGTAAGCTAGGAAGTCTGTATGTATAATTCAGCCATGGTAGAGAAATTCATTTGTTATTCCGCTAAGGAATATTCCATGTGTCGTTGTAAGAGGAAGAAAATGTCTTGTAAACCGTGGTTTATTTTGGGAAGATTACTTGTGTAATTCTTTCCGAGAAGAAGGCTGTTTGATCTGTTTATTCTGGGAAGAAAACGTGTTGAACAGTTCATTCCGTGAAGAAGACTTTTTGAACAGTTAATTCCGGGAAGAAGATTTTTTGAACAGTTAATTTCGGGAAGAGGACTTTTTGAACAGTTAATTCCGGGAAGAAGATTTTTTGAACAGTTAATTTCGGGAAGAGGACTTTTTGAACAGTTAATTCCGGGAAGAGGACTTTTTGAACAGTTAATTCCGGGAAGAAGATTTTTTGAACAGTTAATTTCGGGAAGAGGACTTTTTGAACAGTTAATTCCGGGAAGAAGATTTTTTGAACAGTTAATTTCGGGAAGAGGACTTTTTGAACAGTTAATTCCGGGAAGAGGACTTTTTGAACAGTTAATTCCGGGAAGAAGATTTTTTGAACAGTTAATTTCGGGAAGGAGATTTTTTGAACAGTTAATTCCTGGAAGAAGACTTTTTGAACGGTTAATTCCGTGAAGAAGACATTGTTTTGAACAGTTAATTCCAAGAAGAAGACTTTTTGAACAGTTAATTCCGGGAAGAAGATTTTTTGAACAGTTAATTTCGGGAAGAGGACTTTTTGAACAGTTAATTCCGGGAAGAAGATTTTTTGAACAGTTAATTTCGGGAAGAGGACTTTTTGAACAGTTAATTCCGGGAAGAGGACTTTTTGAACAGTTAATTCCGGGAAGAAGATTTTTTGAACAGTTAATTTCGGGAAGGAGATTTTTTGAACAGTTAATTCCTGGAAGAAGACTTTTTGAACGGTTAATTCCGTGAAGAAGACATTGTTTTGAACAGTTAATTCCAAGAAGAAGACTTTTTGAACAGTTAATTCCGGGAAGGAGATTTTTTGAACAGTTAATTCCTGGAAGAAGACTTTTTGAACGGTTAATTCCGTGAAGAAGACATTGTTTTGAAGAGTTAATTCCGGGAAGAAGACTTTTTGAACAGTTAATTCCAATAAGAAGACTTTTTGAACAGTTAATTCCGGGAAGAGGACTTTTTGAACAGTTAATTCCGGGAAGAAGATTTTTTGAACAGTTAATTTCGGGAAGGAGATTTTTTGAACAGTTAACTCCCCTGGAAGAAGACTTTTTTTAACAGTTAACTCCGGGACAGTTAATTTCGGGAAGAAGATTTTTTTTGAACAGTTTAATTCCGGGAAGAAGACTTGTTTTGAACAGTTTTGTGAAGAAGTTTTTGAATTCCGTGGAAGAAGACTTTTTTGAACAGTTAATTCCGGGAAGAAGAAGAACTTTTTTTTTGAACAGTTAATTCCGGAAAGAAGGAGATTTTTTTTGAACAGTTAATTCCTGGAAGAAGACTTTTTGAACGGTTAATTCCGTGAAGAAGACATTGTTTTGAACAGTTAATTCCAGGAAGAAGACTTTTTGAACAGTTAATTCCGGGAAGGAGATTTTTTGAACAGTTAATTCCTGCAAGAAGACTTTTTGAACGGTTAATTCCGTGAAGAAGACATTGTTTTGAACAGTTAATTCCTGCAAGAAGACTTTTTGAACAGTTAATTCCGGGAAGAGGACTTTTTGAACAGTTAATTCCGGGAAGGAGATTTTTTGAACAGTTAATTCCTGGAAGAAGACTTTTTGAACAGTTAACTCCGGGAAGAAGACACTGAACAGTTAATTGCTGGAAGAAGACTTTTTTTAAACAGTTAATTCCTGGAAGAACCCTTTTTGAACAGTTAATTTTGGGAAGAAGATTTTTGAACAGTTAATTCCGGGAAGAAGACTTGTTTTGAACAGTTTATTCCGTGAAGAAGACTTTTTGAACAGTTAATTCTTGGAAGAAGACTTTTTTGAACAGTTAATTCCGGGAAGAAGATTTTTGAACAGTTAATTCCGGGAAGAAGACTTTTTGAACAGTTAATTCCGGAAAGAAGATTTTTTGAACAGTTAATTTCGGGAAGGAGAATTTTTGAACAGTTAATTCCTGGAAGAAGACTTTTTGAACGGTTAATTCCGTGAAGAAGACATTGTTTTGAACAGTTAATTCCAGGAAGAAGACTTTTTGAACAGTTAATTCCGGGAAGGAGATTTTTTGAACAGTTAATTCCTGCAAGAAGACTTTTTGAACGGTTAATTCCGTGAAGAAGACATTCTTTCGAAGAGTTAATTCCGGGAAGAAGACTTTTTGAACAGTTAATTCCAGTAAGAAGACTTTTTGAACAGTTAATTCCGGGAAGAAGACTTTTTGAACAGTTAATTCCCGGAAGAAGACTTTTTGAACAGTTAACTCCGGGAAGAAGACACTGAACAGTTAATTGCTGGAAGAAGACTTTTTTTTAACAGTTAATTCCTGGAAGAACCCTTTTTGAACAGTTAATTTCGGGAAGAAGATTTTTGAACAGTTAATTCCGGGAAGAAGACTTGTTTTGAACAGTTTATTCCGTGAAGAAGACTTTTTGAACAGTTAATTCTTGGAAGAAGACTTTTTTGAACAGTTAATTCCGGGAAGAAGATTTTTGAACAGTTAATTCCGGGAAGAAGACTTTTTGAACAGTTAATTCCGGAAAGAAGATTTTTTGAACAGTTAATTTCGGGAAGGAGAATTTTTGAACAGTTAATTCCTGGAAGAAGACTTTTTGAACGGTTAATTCCGTGAAGAAGACATTGTTTTGAACAGTTAATTCCAGGAAGAAGACTTTTTGAACAGTTAATTCCGGGAAGGAGATTTTTTGAACAGTTAATTCCTGCAAGAAGACTTTTTGAACGGTTAATTCCGTGAAGAAGACATTCTTTCGAAGAGTTAATTCCGGGAAGAAGACTTTTTGAACAGTTAATTCCAGTAAGAAGACTTTTTGAACAGTTAATTCCGGGAAGAAGACTTTTTGAACAGTTAATTCCCGGAAGAAGACTTTTTGAACGCTTAATTCCGTGAAGAAGACATTGTTTTGAACAGTTAATTCCGGGAAGAAGACTTTTTGAACAGTAAATTGCAGGAAGAAGACTTTGTTGAACAGTTAACTCCGGGAAGAAGACACTGAACAGTTAATTGCTGGAAGAAGACTTTTTTTTAACAGTTAATTCCTGGAAGAATACTTTTTGAACAGTTAATTTCGGGAAGAAGATTTTTGAACAGTTCATTCCGGGAAGAAGACTTGTTTTGAACAGTTTATTCCGTGAAGAAGACTTTTTGAACAGTTAATTCTTGGAAGAAGACTTTTTTGAACAGTTAATTCCGGGAAGAAGATTTTTGAACAGTTAATTCCGAGAAGTAGACTTTTTGAACAGTTAATTCCGTAAAGAAGACTTTATGAACAGTTAATTCCGGGAAGAAGCATTTTTTGAACAGTTAATTCGGGGAAGAAGATTTTTGAACAGTTAATTCCGGGAAGAAGACTTTTTGAACAGTTAATTCCGTGAAGAAGACATTTTGAACAGTTAATTCCGGGAAGAAGCCTTTTTTGAACAGTTAATTCCGGGAAGAAGATTTTTGAACAGTTAATTCCGTGAAGAAGACTTGTTTTGAATAGCTAATTCCTGGAAAACTTTTTCAACGGTTAATTCCGTAAAGAAGACTTGTTTTGAACAGTTAATTCTGGGAAGAAGACTTTTTGAAGTTATTTCCGTGATGAAGATTTTTTTGAACAGTTAATTCCTGGAAGAAGACTTTTTTGAGCAGTTAATTCTGGGAAGAAGACTTTTTGAACAGTTAATTCCATGAAGAAGACTTTTTTGAACAATTAATTCCGGGAAGAAAACATTTTGAACAGTCAATTCCGGGAAGAAGACTTTTTGAATAGTTAATTCTGGGAAGAAGACTTTTTGAACAGTTAATTCCGTGAAGAAGACTTTATGAACAGTTAATTCCGGGAAGAAGCCTTTTTTAAAAAGTTAATTCGGGGAAGAAGATTTTTGAACAGTTGATTCCGGGAAGAAGACTTTTTGAACAGTTAATTCCGTGAAGAAGACATTTTGAACAGTTAATTCCGGGAAAAAGCCTTTTTTGAACAGTTAATTCCGGGAAGAAGACTTTTTGAACAGTTAATTCCGGGAAGAATACTTTTTGAAAAGTTAATTCCGGGAAGAAGACTTTTTGAATAGTTAATTCCGGAAAGAATACTTTTTGAACAGTTAATTCCAGGAAGAAGACTTTTTTGAGCAGTTAATTCTGGGAAGAAGACTTTTTGAACAATTAATTCCACGAAGAAGACTTTTTTGAACAATTAATTCCGGGAAGAAAACTTTTTGAACAGTTAATTCTGGGAAGAAGACTTTTTGAACAGTTAGTTCTGGAAAGAAGACTTTGAACAGTTAATTCCGGCAAGAAGACCTTTTGAATAGTTAATTCAAGTAAAGACTTTTTGTGGAAGAAGATCACGATTGTAGATAATTCCGGATAAAGGATTGTTTATAAAATCCATTCGTGGAACAGGATTGCTTGTACAGTTCAGATCCTGGGGATGTCATATGTTTCAATAAGTGCTGAAGCTAGCTTCTGCAATTCATAGCTGCGTGGGGAAGGTTGGGTGGGGGGGCTGAAAAGTTTGTTCCTTGATGAAGCTTGCTTGTATAGTCAAGAACTAGGGGAAGCTTTCTTTTAAAGTAGGGGGTCGGAGTGGCTAAGAGGTATGGCGGCCGCCTCGAATTCTAAATGTACCGGGTTCGACTCCCAGTAGAGGGAATAGAACGTATGGAAATTTTTTTTTTTTTTTCAGAACCTGTAGGTCCATCAGATGCCCAGTCTTTTCGGATAAGGGCGAAAAAATAGAAGGTCCCATGTGCAAGTAGCACACGTTAAAAATCCCACGGCAGTTGGAAATCATAACGAGTAGGCCATAAGATCGCTCCCCTGTCAAAATTTAAAAATTAAAAACCTGCCTATCAGTAAATGTGTGATTCCTATATACACACATTGGAATTCTCGCCGGTGCTACGGAGCTCGTGTTCTGTGCTGAGATACTCCTGGTGTGCTCTAAGAGAGGAGATAGGAGCACTGATGGAGTTGTCCGTGTGCACTGAAGATAAGTCTTTAAAACCAACACCAACAATTAAAAGGTTCTTTTAAAGTACTGTTGATATGAAACTGGACTAGCTAAGTCCTAATGGTAATTATTGGCGTTGTTCTGTATATGCGTGCGTGGGGGTCTTCCCCAATATGTTTCCGTGTATTTCCCTTTGTAAACGCAGCTCACGTTGGCCAGCGTACCGGATAAAGATAATGTAGTTTTTTCCAGTTGTTTATTCTCACAATACTTCATTTAATATTTTCTTCTGTTCCTTGTCCTCCTTTTTATTTCTCCTTCATTTGAAGGAATGCCTTTTTTCGTTCCTAAGAAGCTGTATCGTTTGCAGCAGTCCTGCATAAAAGCAAGGCAATGTGCTCGTGCAGCAGTGATTTCTGTAGCAACCTGTTTACAAGATGACGCTGCTATTCTCATACACAATCTTACCTCAGTGGCGCCTTATGACATGTACGAGTGAGCAGTGGTGCCGTTTTTTTTTTTTACTTCTCATATATCCCCAGAAATCTAACAAGGATCTTCTTCTCGTACTGCGCACAAGTTCAGAGGTTAGCGTGAAAGTTTTCAGGAATATATGGACTGTCAGAAAACTACGGTACATAAATGTTACATTTTAAACCTGCTTTGCAAAAATTGAAAACTACGCATGTTAGATCATGTCTTTTATAGGATGTAAGTGCTTTTATTTCGTATACCAATCTTGGGCGCTGCTAGCTCAACTAGGGTTCTTTTTTAAATAATAACATTAAAATTTCAAAGGAGAAAAAAAATGAAACAGAAATTTTTGACACGGGTTTCCTTCCCTTAGCTCTGCAGTAGTGGTCCAACAATGGCCAAAACTCGAGAGTAACTGATGTGAGTCTTCAAAGGTGTCTACCTTCGCACAAGTTTACTCTTGTCGGAGTTGTAGGTAAAAGGATAATGATGCTTCTAAATCAAGGAAGTGTTTACAAGATATTCAGAAAGCGAGAACAATGCTGCATGAGGCTGAGCAAATGTTAACTCTAGTATCTGCCGTCAACTTTTGTGAAGGATATGGTTTTCTTATAATTCGTTAGCTCGTTCAAGCCCCCAGCTGAGTTAAGTCAGCGAAATTCCTCTTATTATTATTGTATAGCTCTGTTTAAGTGTATTTTTAAAATGGTATGAGACATACGGGTGTAGTAGATTCAAAATGATTAAATCAATTTTAAATGTGGCTTTATTTAAGTAACAAATTTAACAATCAATTATGTTTTAACAGTTATAAAAATACTTATACCCTCACTTGTTCCAGAGATAGTACCCTCAGCTGGTACCACCAACTAGTATTACAAAAGAAGAGAAACAAATACCCTCTTAGTATTGAGTTTCCCAACACATACTTATGTGTCCTCCTCTTCCTATTCCACCATCCCATCTGTCTCAGAACTGTTACTCTTGCTGAGAATTAATTCACGCCCTGCTCCATATGGGACTACCTCTGCTTTTGGTTCTCTGTAAGAAATTCGCAATAAAGCAGTCACCAGCTCTGGTAGTGGTGGTCCATGAAATCATCATTCTATATGCTGAGGTTGCCAGCCTCAAATGACTTTGACATCCACTAGCAATTTTCACATGTCAATATATACAAATTAGTTCACATTTTAATAATGCAAAATATATAGAATTTACAATGTACAACTTACGCCAATCTTTAGGCTCACAGACTGCTGGCTCAGAGAAATAGTTTATGGCAGCTTAATAATGCCTCTTACACGTGGTTTGGGGTGTTGTTATTTTAGATGGGGACGATAGACAGTTTCAGATAAGCGTGCTAGCAGATGCACCAGGTATGGTGAAGTTATCAACAATCATTTCAATCCAAAGTGATCACAATTTACTTCTACCTTCTTAATTATAAGTATTTTCCTATGATTCGCCTCCATACAATAATTTGGTTGTGAGTAAAAATATTAAATAACATGTCAAACGATACTGTGAATAAGTCCCTTTCATCCGTCTTTCTGTTCCTGGTAGGAGTCTCATTCTATTCAAGAAATACTTCTTTAAATACCTTTCCCAACTTACAGACACAATAAGCCATCTTTCTCGATATATTAAATATTTCCGAAGGCGGGCTTTGCCTCTAGAAGTACACATGAGCCTGTAAGTTTCATCAGAAGACACAGTCCATTCCTAACACATCTTATACACATCGTATTGCACAGTTGGATTAATCAATATAATTACACACAATTATGTACACATATATATATATATATATATATATATATATATATATATATTCGTTCTTACCCTCAGGTACACACACAGACTAGCCCTCAATGGTTGAATAAGGTCTGCTAACAACTGCAGAAGGCAAACGCTAGCATTAATATATGCTCTGCTTTCCCCGCTCTCTGTGTTTTTCAAATCGTGACTGACCGGAGTTTGTTAGGCAAGTCTATTTATAGTCTGACCTCGGATGTACGAGATGGAATCCCCTTCGGAATGCAATAACTATCCTAAAATGTGGGTACCGTTTGGCCTTTTGTCCAATGTAGGAAAACTACTTTTTTAATTATCTCCGTTATTCCTGATGCGATTTTAGTCAATTAAAGTTTACCTTATACTTCGAATTCTTCTTCTTCTTTGATCCTTAACCGCCGACAGTCAAAGCAGTCAGTGGCCATCACGCCTAGTGGCGTCTTGTAGGGCAACAACAAATTGATTCCACTTTGCTCGGTCGGCGGCCATCCTTCGTACAGTGCCCCAACTCTGGTTCATTCTTTGCATCTCAGCCTCCACAGTCCTCCGCCAGGTTGTTTTTGGTCGGCTTCTCTTTCGTTTTCATTCAGGGGTCCAAAGCATAGCTGTTCTTGTGATGGCATCGGGGTCTCTTCTGAGGACATGGCCAACCCAGCTCCAGCGTCTGCCAGCTATGATGGTGTGCATGTCCTCTTGCTTGCTCCGAGTAAGCAGATCTTGATTGGTGATGGTATTCGGCTAAAAGATTCGGTGAATTTTTCTTAGGCATGTTGTGTGAAAAGAGGACAATTTCGACGTTTCCTTCTCTGTAACTCTCCAGCATTCTGCACCATAGAGAAGCACAGAAAGCACACAGCTCTGATATAATCTTAATTGTGTGCTTGTGCTGTATTGAGAGGACTTCCAGATGTTGTTTAGGCTAAATAAGGCTGTTCTTGCCTTATTCATTCTGATGTTGATGTCTTTGCCTGCCCCGCCGTCTGGTGTTACTATGCATCCTAGGTATGTGAAGGTGTCTGTCTGTACCAGTTGCTGATTCCTTACTGATATAGGCTCAGGGTTGCTCACATTGAGCGTCATGACCTCTGACTTCTTTAAATTGATGTTCAAGCCCACCTGCTGGCTAAACGTATTAAGTCTATCCGTTTTGTCCTGGATGTGTTGATGTGAATGTGCTAGTAGTGCAATGTCATCTGCATATTCCAGATCTTCCAATGTAGAAAATGTAGTCCATCTTATTCCTCTTGGACTGCCCTCTGTTGTCTGGCGATTCACCCAGTCTATGACTGTTAAAAATAGAGTGGTTGATAAGGGGCATCTCTGTCGTACTCCTGTCTTCACTTCAAAGGTTAGGTTGCTCTGCCCAATACTACACGTAAAGTTGGCATAGAGGCTTTTTATGATTGACACTTTGCAGCTTGGAATTCCATAAGCCCTCAGTATTTTCCATAAACTGTCCCAATGTATGCTGTCAAAAGCCTTTTCAAAATCAACGAAGTTAATGTACAGCTGTCTTTGCCATTCTGCGCACTGCTCTATAATGTTCCTGAGAGTGAATATATGATCTACACATCTTCTGTTCTTTCTAAATCCTGCTTGTTCTTTCCTCAGTTTGTGGTCTACTGCTTTTGAAATTCTCTGTATAATTATCCTGCCTAGTATTTTGCTGGGAACTGAGAGAAGAGAGATTCCTCTCCAATTATTGCAGTCTGCAAGATCTCCCTTCTTGGGCAATTTGACACTTATTCCTTTGTTCCACTCTGATGGTGTTGTCCCCGTTTTTATACTTCGAATTAGGCTTTACATATCTATATAATAATCTTTTTGGTTACTACTCGCATTTTCTGTTATGCATAGTTTAAACAGCTAAACTTAGGTCAACCTGAAGCTTCGAATGCATTTAACCTAAGATTTCTCCCGTCCTATAATATTATTAGTAAAAGTATTACTACTTATGGGTAGAGTAACATCCCTAATATTGTTTTGATAACCTCTGCCAAGTGGTACTTATTCTATACTACTGTAGCAAAATTCCGAAGTTAATCATGTTACACAGAATAGGGTCTGGCCATCTTTATTCTCCCAGCAGTTGTAAACACAGGACCAAAAAAGCGTTTTCATTGGTCGGTGTATCATTTCTTTTTACAATGTATGCCGCGCCGTAAGACCAGAGTTATTAGAATTCGTGATGTGAAACAGACGTCATTTCACGACAACCGTGAAGTATCTATCCTGCAGGAAGTTTTCTAAATAATTGTAAGTTCTGCCTACTATACCCAATTTCCTGATCTTATATAGTGCACCCTCCCTCCAACACTCATCATATGCACTTGCTACATCAAGGAATATTGCTACTGTCTTTTCATTCCTTTTGAAGCCTGTTTTAACATCATGTTCCAGCCTCAACAGTTGCTCTATTGTACTATGTTGGCTTCTAAAGCCTGCCTGGGTTGGACTGTACAAATTATACTTTTCTAGATGAAATTTTAGTCTGCTGTTGACTATTGTTTCTAGAATTTTTCCTAGATGCGATGGTAACGATGTTCGCCTGTATGAGCTGACATCATGTGTTTCCTTATCTGGCTTTAGTATGGGAATGACTACTGCTGACTTCCGCGAACATGGTATTTTTCCCGTGTGCCAGATTTTGTTGTAGGGGGATGCAATCACCCTTAGAGTTGTATTTTGTACCTTTTTGAGGATTTCATAGCTCAGAATATCTTTCCCAGAGGTGGTATTGGTTTTTCCTGCTAAAGCTCTTTCTATTTCATCTACTGTAATATCTGCATTTAAATAATTAGCATCCTGTGTGGTGTCCATATTTTCTTCTTTTAATTTTTCTAGCTGTGTTTTTCGCCTATTTCTCTTCTCTCTTCCGTCCTTAGCCAACGACCGGCAAAGCAGTCAGTGGCCATTACGCCTAGTGGCGTCTTAAGGGCAACAGCGAATAGATTTTCTTTGCCGCTGTTCCCATCACGCCTAATGGCGTCTTTAGGGCAACGACAAATCAATCCTTTTGTTGTTGTTGGTTCCGTAATCAAAGTGACTGGCAAACGGGTGATCAGCCCGTTGGGTTTCGCCTATTTATTTCTGCCTTATCTAGACTGTCTATTGAACTAACCTGATAGAAGTATTTAGCTAGTATGTTGGCTTTTTCTCTATCTGTTTCAGCTCTCTCTGGTATTTTAATTGTTGGGATTTTAAATTTCTTGTTGTTTCCTCCTTTAATTGCTTTTAGTTTTCTCCAAACTGTAGTTACTTGTGACCTATGGTTTAATGTATGACAAAATGTTCTCCAACTTTTTTCTTTAGCTCTGAATATTATTTTATTTGTTTCATTTCTTATTCTTTTATAGTTTGTGTAATTCTCTTCAGTTTTGGTTTTTCTATACTTTATCAGGGCCCTCTCCCTCAATTTCAGTTGTTCTGAGCATCTGTCTGTCCACCATGGTACTGGATTTTTATCTTTGTTTCTTTTCCTATCTTTACCTTTTTGTGTTGGTTTTAAGTGATCAGGCATATTCCTGTTTGGTATATATTTTATTGCTATTTTTAAAAATCTCATTTGTTAGTTTTTCTGCAAAGATATATATACTGTTAGATTCAATTTGTTCTATGCTTAGTTTACTTAGCTCCAATTGGAAGGACTCCCAGTTTGCTTTTTTGAGGTTGAATGTTGGTTTGGAGCTTCTTGGACTAGTTCTATATTTGTCGTTTAGGTTTATTTCTATGGGTAAGTGGTCTGAGCTGGAGTCATTCATTACTTCCCATTTAGCAGAGGCTAGGTTTGGTGTTATAATACTTATGTCTATTGCTGTATCTCCTCCATTGTTGCATGGGTTAACCCTTGTCACTGAGCCATCATTTAGTATGATTAGCTCAGCACTTTCAATGTAGTCCAACAGTCTTTTTCCTGCTGCATCATTACTGTTGTTACCCCATGCCTCATGGTGTGCATTAAAGTCACCTACAAATAATGTTCTTTGGTCTATTTGTGTGTTAATAGTGCCAATGTCCCTATCGGTTATATTACCCTTGGGGCTATAAATGTTTATTAATTTTAAGTTATCTGGCTCACTGTCTACTGTTACACTTATTCCTTCAATATTTTCTGTGTTGAATTGTTCCCAATTTAATATTTTGTAATCTTCATGTATTAAAAAGGCCACGCCACTCCGAACTCTTTCTACGAGGTATGGTAGGAGTAGTTCCACTGTTTCCTTAATTTTTTCTTCTATATTTTCTTTGTTTCCCTGGTTATTTTATCATTTTATTCTCTTGTCTTTTTTCGTCTGTCAAAATAGCTATTTCTATCTCTATATTTTTAAGGATTTCTTCATTAGCTTCTTTTATCTCTGCTATTTTTTAGGTCTCTCTCTATTGCCTGTTGTGCTGCTTTTATTTCTTCTAGTACCTGTCTGGCTTGGATGAGGTTTTTTTCTGTCTCTTCTGTGTTGTCATCTTCTTTACTGTTTATGAGTGTTTTAATTTTATCTTCTTTCTGGATTTTTTCCTTTATGTCTTTCACTTCACTGGTTATTTGATTTATTTGTTTCTTAATGATGCTTTCTTGGGGGTTTTGGAGATGGTTGTTTGTTTTCTGTCTTTCTTTTATTTGCCAGAATGGTTTGTTTGTTTCTAGTAAATCTTTTAATGTGTTTTGTCTCTTGATAGATTGGGCACCCCTGATACCTGGCACTGTGATTACCCTGGCAGTTTGCACATTTTCTGTTTTTGTTTTCTCGTTTATAATCTTTGTCCTCCTTAGCCATTGTACAGTTCACATGCTTATGTGCTCTCGCACAGAAACTACACCCAGTCGCTCTTTTACACACATGTTGCGTATGGCTAAAGCCTTGGCAGTTTGTGCATTGTATGATGCTAGGTATGAATATCTCTGTCATTTTGACTCTCTGGTGGAGTTTGACCTGCTTGGGTATTTCTGTGCCCTTTACACTTAGCACTACCACTGTCGTATTCTTTTGCTCTTTGGTTTTTATTCTTTCTACTTTTTCTATCTTTGTGGGTTTTTTTTCATTATGTTAGTGCGGATCTCCTCTTTTGTTAGGTTTGAATCGACCCCTTTGATGACGAATCTTCGAATCTCCTTGATCAACTCAATCTGTACCTTTATCCCATGTTCGAATTGTACTTCTTTTGGGTTACTCTTTAATTCATGTAGGAGTGCCTTGCCTTTTTCGGTGTTGTTTACAGTGATTGTTATTCCATTTTTATGTTTTTTGCACTTTGTCAATATATTTTTTGTCTCTTATTTTTTCTAAGATAACCATGATTTTTTCATCGGGGAGGGCTCTCAGTGTGGCTTCTGTCCCTCCTGTTTGAGTGACTTTAAATCTTTTTCTCTGGGTTTTTATTTCCTTTAGGCTGCCCTCGGCACTTTCTTTGTGTTCATTGGTTTCCTGAGTGCATTGGTCTGCATTTTCCTCTTTGTCCTTCCTAATGTGTTCTGCGGCTTTATTTCCTGTCGGAGTTGGTGTTCCATTGTGTGCAGCACCTTGCTTTGATGTCCGAATTTCTGTTTCTTTCTCGTTGCTTTTTTTGTTTGATTCCCTGTCTTTATTTACTTCAGAGTTCACTTTTATTTTTTCCTTGATGGTTTCAATTTTGTCCTTAATGTCTGTGTCTTTTAGACCAGGGCTTTTGTTCCTTTCATTTTCTGTCCGTTTTGATGTTCCTTCCTTAGTATGTCTTTCTGTTGTTTTGCTCCAAGCTTTTCCCTCCTTTGTGCCTATGAGATTTTCTACACTCATTTCTACCTCGTGTTTACTACAGTATATCTTAATGTTTTGCCTCTGTTGGTCATATTTCTTGCAGTCCACCAGAAAGTGTCTAATTGTGTTTGGTTCTTGACACTCTTCACATGTGGGTTCCTCAATCATGAAATATGCAGTTCCAAGCTTGAGCCTCAGCAATTTTTTATTAATTGGTATTTTTAGTTCATCTTTTATTTGACATTTTTTGCTTGTTTTTTTTAGGATTTTATATGCGTGTCTTGCTTTTTTACTTTGGTCTCATGCTGTTATTCCCTCTTTAGTTATTGCTTGAGCAATTAAACTCTTTATTTCGAACTTCCCTAGGCCTACTTCAATTTTGTTATAGCTAGTTCTCCCGCCTTTGGCTTCTTTGTCTGCAAGCTCATTTCCTGCTATCCCCACATGTGACGGTATCCATGTTAGTGTTGCCCTGCATCCTGTAGTATGCAGATATGTATTAACCTGTAGTATTTCCTCTATAATATCTGGCCTACTACAACCATTTCTGTTTCTGATAGCTAATACTGCTGAAAGGGAATCTGTGAGAATGGTTACTTTTTTGGGTGGGTTTTCTGCAGCTATTTCTAAAGCTTTTAGGATTGCCACTAATTCTGCTGTAAAGATGGATGTATTACCTGTTACTTTGTATCTTTTGTAAATTTTTAATTTTGGTATTGCTATTCCTGCTCCTAATTGTCCTTCTTCATCTTTTGACCCATCAGTATATATAGTTAGGCTATTATTTATATACCGTTCTATGTACTCTAGTGCTTTACTTTTTGCTGAGATTATGTCGTTAGATTTGCTTATGATCTTTGATAAGTGAGAGTCAGTTTCTGGCACTCTCAGTTCCCATGGTGGGATCTTTGCTTTGTACTGAGCACTACTGTTTATCGTATTAAACAGGTCTGGGTATTGATCCACTTCATCCATTGTTTTCCCCCTGACGGGTATCTATTATGGTTTAATGGAATGTGGCCTATGTACTGGTTACCCCTATCAGAGGTTTTGTGTGCTGGGTGAGTTGGATCTTTTGCCACTTTTGCCCAGTAGCTGAATCTCAGTTCTTTTCTCCTTAGCTCCAGGGGTATAATGCCTAGCGCTACTTCTAGTACCTCTGCTGATGTTCCCTTTGAGGCACCTGCTACTATTGACAGTGCCTGGTTTTGGACTGTGTCTAGTTTTTTCTTATTGCTCGGGGCGGCTGATGCATAGACAACACTGGCATAGTCAAGTTTGCCCCTAATAAATGATTTATAGAAGGTTATCATTGTCTTATTGCAGGCTCCCCAACCACTCCCTTTCATATATCTTAGCATGTTAATAAGTCCCCTACTGCTTCGCACTAATAGGTCTATGTGTTTGTTCCAGTTTAGTTGCTTCCTCATCATCCTGGTGAACACTCCTGGTGCGTTATGCAAACCGAATGGCATCACATTAAATGTGTAATGTCCTTCACTAGTGCTGAAAGCTAACAAAGGTTTAATTTCCTCCTTGACTGGTATTTGATAATAATCTTTACTGAGGTCAATCTTGGAGAAAATCTTTGCTTTGCTGAGCTTGGTGAACAACTCAGAAACAGTTTGGAGAGGTTCGGGCTGGAATTCCGTTACAGCGTTTAGCAGCCGGTAATCTATACACAGCCGAACTTCCTTATTGGGCTTCTGCAACAGCACTACACTGGAACTGTAAGGAGATGTAGACTCACTGATAATTCCTGCCTGACGCAGCTTGTCTATTTCTCCGCGAAGTGCATCAGCTTTAGCGTACGGGATGGGGTAAACTCTGGTTCGAACACGGGTCTCATTTGTTAATTTCATATAAAATTCAATGAGATTTGTTCGACCAGGTACATCCGTTAAGATTGCACTGTACTGCTTTAGTAGAGCCCTGGTTTCTGTTTGTTGTTCTGGTGAGAGATTGTCGCTGAACTTGACATCTTTAAAGGATTCTGTGGGTTGCAATGGATACTCCATGCAACCCTCATCATCTTCCTCGTCTTCCGTTGCTATGGCGACAGCCAGGAGATGCTCGGAGGATGGCACTGGTACCTCCAAATATTTCTTAAGGAGATTTACGTGGAAGACCTTCTCCTTTCCTTTTATCGAGATCTTGTAATTAGTACGTGAGATCTTTTTAAGAACGGTAAAGGGTCCTTGCCATCCGATGCGAAGTTTATTGCTTCCGGTTGGAAGTAGCAACAAAACTTTCTCCCCTGGTTGTAGTTCTCTCTCTTTTGCAGCTTTGTTGTATCTTTTAGCATGTTTAGTGCGGGCTTTCTTAAGGTTGGTAGTAGCTAGATCCCATCCTAGCTTTAGCCTTTCCTGGAGCTCAGATACATACTTGCTTGCAGAGACGACTGTCTCATCAGCCTTTTGGTCTGTCAGGGACCGAAGTAAGGCGTCTAGTGGCCCCTTTATAGGTCTGCCAAATAAAAGTGTAGCTGGCGCGAATCCAGTAGACGCTTGGGGTACCTCTCGGTAGGCGAATAAGGCAGCCGATATATATAGGTCCCAGTCTTCCGGTTTCTCCTGACCCAGCTTACGTAACATGGTTGTGAGGGTGCCGTTAAAACGTTCCACGAGCCCATTTCCGGCCGGATGGTAGGGACTTGTGTGGATATGTTTGGCCCTCAAGATCTTAAAGATCTCCTCCATTAACAGGCTACGGAATTGGGATCCATTGTCCGTCAAAACTTGTTGAGGGAATCCCAACCGTGTAAAAATTTGCACGAGGGCTTCTGCGACATGCTTGGAATCTGTGCATGTTAGCGGTATAGCTTCGGCCCACATTGTGCAAGTGTCGACTAAAGTCAGGATGAACCTGTTCTTTCTTTTGGTCCTTTCCAGGGGTCCAATGATGTCGACAGCAACCCGTTCAAATGGAGTACCCACTATTGGCATTTGCCCCATAGGTACTGGGGGTGTCAAGTGCTTTGGTGCTACCCGTTGGCACTGGGCGCAGGATTTCACATACCTGATAATGTCAGAGTTCATTCCTGGCCACCAATAGTGGTTTTTTATTCGCTGAATAGTGGCGTTTTGTCCCATATGTCCGCTAAAGGGAAGAGAGTGCCCCATTTCTAAGATCTGGCTTCTGTACTGCGTCGGTACTAGGAGCTGGTTATTCCCCGTGTCCGGGTTGCCCGTTCTACGATACAATACGCCGTCCTTAGAAAAGATGTCTCCGTTGTGTCTGGGGTCCTTAGCCATGGGCAGTTTTCTAAAGCAGGGCTCCAGAGTAGGGTCCTTTTGTTGCGCCTCCTTCAGTTCATTCGGCAACAAATTTGGCGCAGGCTCCCTCTCCTTCTTGGCTTGCCCTCTTGTGGTTACCGCTGCCACAATCGGCTCCTTTGGTCTCCCAATAAACACATATCTACATCCCAGGATAACTGGGTAGATAGGATCATCCATAATGGCCGCTTTAATAACTCCTCTGACAAAGTCAGAGTGTATTTCTACCAGTGCGATAGGAAGCGTCCTGGGTGCATCACTCCTGAAAACTCCACTAAGTTTGACGGTTTCCTCTGTCTCCTGACCGGGTTTGACTAGGTGCCTAGCGACAATACAACTAAAGCTTAGTCCAGTGTCAAAGAGACAAGTAGTTGAGGTACCATTCAAAATTACAGTTCCTCGAGTTGAGGGTCGGTCCCCCTCAGGTTGAGAATCACTGACATTGACTCTACCTTTCGAGGCTGTATGCAAACATCCGATGCGGTTTGGACCGGTTTGTTTGCCCTGATCAGACGTTCCTGGTGTAGGGGTCTTCCCTTTTCCTTGACCTTGGTGGCCGCGCTGCCACGTAGGCTTGGTGGGTTGATCAGAATTGTTGTTAGGGGGGTATCGGGTTTTGTAGAATTTCGATTTTTCCTGGGGAGGTCTCTGGGTATTATTTTCTCGTTGGTTATAATTCTGAGAGGAATTAGAGGAATAGGATGACTGCTCTAGATTTTGTTTACGAGATGGCTCATCTGTGGGTTTACGTTTAGTGCTGGGAAGTTCGGCCATTGCATTGGTATAGCGTTCTGCCTTATTGAGTATGTCCTCAAGCCTGACTGCGCCCTGTTCAGCCAAAAATCTACGGGTTTCGTTTGACAAAGTTGACTTTATCTGTTCCACAAGAACAAGTTCAAGTAGTCCCTCATATGTAAGAGGTAGGTCAGATAATTCAATGCACTTTGTCAAATAGCCCGTGAGACGTGAAGAGAACTGCGGGAATGTTTCCGTGCTCTCTTTCCGGCTGTTTCTGAACATTTGCAGAAATTTTCGGGCGGTCATCTCAAACCGCTCTAGCAAGGCCTTTTTCAGCATGTCGTAATCATGTTGGTTGGTTCCCAGCTTTGTGTATACGTCATAAGCAGTACTTTTTAATGACGTTGAGAGTTTAAGTGCCCAGCGGAAACTCTCTAACCCATACAGATTTGCGAGCCTCTCGAATTTTTCTAGATAGCTGTCAATTTTCTCATTGGGACTAGGAAAAGACTCTAAAGCAAAAGACATCGCAGTTAATTGGGCAGATTGAGTGCTGGAGAGGTCCATTGACTGAGACTGGGGCGAAGACGGCTCTCCGTTATTCGAAGTAGAGGCGCCCCGACTCTCTAAAGCCTTAAGCGCCAGTTCATGCTGTCTTTCCCTGTCTCTCTCTCTCTCTTGTCTCTCTCTCTCGAGCTCTTTCCCTGCCTTAATTTTCCAACTCTGCCTCAATTTTCTTCTGCTCCAATAGGCGTTCTTCCGCTTATTTCCTATCTGCCCTCTCCTGTGCTTCTCTCCTCTCTGCTCTCTTTTTCTTCCTTCCTCTCAGCTTCTGCTCTTTGTTTCTCTTCCTTCCTCTTCCTCTCAGCTTCTGCTCTTTGTTTCTCTTCCTTCCTCTCTGCTTCTGCTCTTTGTTGCTCCGCGTCATATATTTCCAGTTCCTGGTTGACAAACAGGTTCGCCGCTTCTGCGTCTAATCCTGCCTCTTTCGCTTCCAGCCTCAGGATGGATCTCATCTTTATCCTCTCTGCCATTGTCAAAGAATAAGATGTAGTATGACTAGAGAATAGTACGAAAGAACAAGAAGGGAAAAAACTCAAAGCCGCTACGAGAAAAAAAAAACACAAAGTATAAATTTACTTGTGTTACCTCCTATTTGAAATGTGCAAACTTATCGCTGCTATTATTGTCACTTAAGACTCTTAATGCAAGCGACTATGCCACTAAAATGGTAAGTTACACTAGAAATAAATTTACTTTTAATAACAGTAGAGAAAAATTTATATTAAAACAATTTAAAAGGAAAAAAAAAACATTTTCCCTAAAGTTTTTAATTCTCCGTCACAAAACTCGCCCCTGAAGTCAATTTATGAGAAGAGACGATGTTAACTAGACTTAAAAAGTCAGAACAAGGCGTCTTTAGCTAAGCTCAACTCTTTTTAACTTCAAAAAAACCTTTAGTGACTGTAAAACCAATCACGCAATCCCAGCAAATCTTATAAAGAAAAAAAATTTAATTTTCTCCGCCAGAGGATAATTTAGCTAACCGAATTTATGATTATCCGTACTTTCTACTGCTGTGGAAAGAAAACAACCTGTAAATATGCTGTGTGGACGACCCAAATACTAAAAGGCGTTGTCTAGGGGTGTAATTAATTATTTATTTATTTCCCTAAATCACAAAGACAGATCACTCACACTCTATCTAGTTAGACCCAGACTTAGATCAGACTCAAAATATCTTTATCCCGGCTATGCGATTGCCTCAAATGTAGCTCAAGATCCCAGGACCAGCCCACAAATATTGTCGTAAATTTATTTTGAGAGAAAGAGTCTTAGAAATAGTAGTCCGGTTTAGAGTGTAGAATGATGGTGAAAAGCTCAGTGATAGAAATGTAGAGAGTAAATAGTTGCTTCACAGAGTGCTGGAGGAGAGTAAAGACAGACTTATTTACGACAAATCGTTTCTCTCAATCTACTCTTCAGGCTCTCCTGGTCAAACAATTATTTGCCAGTTTCCAGACACACACCTGCTCTCACACCGATTTGGTGCTTCAAACACACAGACGACGTGGATACAACTATCTTAAACAAATAGGGGAAATTTTGGGCTTTGGGTATTCCAACACAGTAACGATTAAGTTTATGTTGTTTATTAAAGTTAAAAAAACAATCACTACAATAATCATGTGTTTACAGCAAAAAATTATCATAAGTACAGAAAAATGCAAATAACAAGGTAGGGAGGGGGTGAAGAAGATTGGTATCGACTAAGCCCGTCCCGCTTATTAGACAAAGATAAACCCAGTCCAAAGATAGATAGTTATCAGGAACATAGGTACGTTAACCTAACAGTGAAGTTAATTACTCTGAAAGAGGTGTTTCAAAATTAGGTATGGGTGGTAGAAAGAATCTTGTTCTTCCCAATTGTTCTAAGCAAAGCAAATGAAAAGGGGGGGGGTTTTAAACAGAGTTAACCAATTATCAACTATCCCACTTAAAGGAACAATGCAGGGTATACAGAAAATTATATTACCAGGTAAGCAAGTTAACACAATGGTTACAAAAAAGATTAAATTTCCTGTCATTCATACACGCGCGTGAGGATCCACACTCATATATTCACACACTTACCGATTACAGCATCAGACACTCCAATAGAATTATATA
The DNA here is from genome assembly GCA_024509875.1 of Oreohelix idahoensis. Classification (NCBI taxonomy): domain Eukaryota; kingdom Metazoa; phylum Mollusca; class Gastropoda; order Stylommatophora; family Oreohelicidae; genus Oreohelix; species Oreohelix idahoensis. The sequence goes on along the minus strand of JAMPIV010009810.1, from coordinate 225,737 downwards.
AACAGCAATTACACTCTTGACACATGAAAAGATCTGGTACTTCCGTGTCCGTGTCCCGCCCCAGATGTTGCGAGGTTTGGATTTGTAATTTAAATATGAGGATTGTTCTTTAAATAGTCTTGGGTAGGCTTTCTTTCATGTAATTATGATAGCTAGGTCGCATTGAATCGCCACAAGATTAAATTTAAAAAATGTTTCATCAATATGTCTGGACGTTTTTAAGATGATTTCTTTATTGCTGGGATCGCAAAGGTTACGATCACTCTGTATGAAAGAAAAAAGACATGTAATATACCGAAAAATCAAATAACATTCTAAAGCGCGATGAATTTCCCGTTAAGACTATTTATAAATATAAATATAAATATAAAAATATAAATATAAAAATATAAATATATAAATATAAATATATAAATATAAATATAAAAATATAAAAATATAAATATAAAAATATAAATAAAAATATAAATATAAATATATATATATATATATATATATATATATATATTTATATTTATATTTATATTTATATATATATATATATATATATATATATATATATATATATATATATATATAAATATAAATATATATATATATATATATATATATATATATATATGTAGGCCAAGATGGCGGCGTGGTAGGCCGCACTTTTTTGTTGTGCATTTCATGTCGTCGTTTTGGAGGCTGCATCAGTGGTAACAGCCCTTATTAAGACTGTATGAGTTTGTAGTGTGTTTGGCTTTTTCTGGATTATGTTGCTAAGTATTTTAAAGATGAAAACATCAAGTTTGCCTATCATGTGAGTTCGCTGTTTGTGTTGATACAAGCAGCCAAGATGGCGGTTTTGTGATGTGTCGATCGGACAGTGTTTCAAAACATTACAGATTTATTGAGGGCTATTGTTACTGCTCCAGGTACATTTTTGTATGTACCTGCAAGGATACTTGGAGAGGAGATGGGCACCGCCAAGCAAACCTCTTGCCCACTGAAATGCTATGATGGAAAGTCAACTCAGTAATAATTTGCCGGATCGGCCGATGCCCGGATTAACAACGACCGCGCTCTCATTGCCCCTTGAGAGTGATAAGTCAGCGAATGGGGTACAAACACCTGTTTTGAAACTTCCAAGAGAAAGCTTTGTTGTTGGAACTTGGAATGTACGCACGCTATATGCGTGTGGAAAAGTCAAAGAACTAACGCATGAACTTGTTAGATACTCGTGGGACATCCTGGGCCTAGCAGAAGTCAGATGGACAGGATTAGGTGAATCAATAACGGATGATGGTCACAAAATTTGGTTTAGTGGAGATGAGTCTAAACATCAGCATGGAGTAGGTTTTATCGTACATAAAGATAGATTGAACTCTGTCATCAGCTGCACCCCAATAAATAGCAGGCTTATCACCATTCGTATTGCAGCACATCCAAAGAACATCTCCATCATACAGGTATATGCCCCCACTACTGACTATGAGGATGAGGCAATTGATACATTTTATGACAATCTGGATGAAGCAATTAAGAAAATTCCAAAGAAAGATCTTCTCATCGTGTTAGGTGATTGGAATGCTAAAATAGGGCCAGATGCATACGGTCACTGGGCTGGTACAGTAGGGAAATTTGGGACAGGAGAAACCAACGATCGAGGACTAAGGCTACTAGAATTTGCCAGCAACTATAAACTAACCCTTGCAAATACACTATTTCCTCATAAGTTATCAAGAAGAACAACGTGGCATGCCCCAAAAACTGAGATACATGGCCAAATTGATTTTATTCTTGTATCCAAAAGATTCAAGTCCAGTATTAATAAAGCCAAGACTAGGACTTTTCCTGGCGCCGACATTGGTAGTGATCACGACATGGTATTGATGACGCTCAAGCTTAAACTTAAAAAGAACTATAAATAATCAAAACAGATGTTCTCAGTTAAGATTCAATTTAGACAAACTGAAAGATCCAGAAATCGCGGGAATCTTTGAGGCAACTGTTGGAGGAAAATTCGCAGCTCTCAACTTTTTGGAGGATGATATCAACTCAATCACAGAGAACATGAAAGACGTGCTCATTGAATCAGCAACAGAAATACTTGGTAAAAGAAAGAAAATAAACAAACCATGGGTTACAGATGACTTTCTAAAGTTATGTGATACACGGCGGGAAATGAAAAAGGTTAAGAAAGAGGTTCCTGAAGCAGCATGGCAATACAGTATGGTGAACAAAAATATTAGGAAGAAAATGAAACAGGCCAAAGAAAAATGGGTAGCTGATCAATGTGAGTCCATTAATACGGGGCTAACAAAAGGTAACAGCAAGGCAGCTTTTGACACATTAAGAAAACTATCAAAACCTCAACAGCCCAGGGTAACTGTCATAGAAGATAGCAATGGGGCTCTGCTCAATGAAAAAACAGCTGTAACGAGAAGGTGGACAGAATATTGTAAAGAATTATATAACTGTAAACTTGACACTGACTTAGGCATATTAAACAACATTAAGTGCGAAAACAGGGAACTCGGAAATGCAGCAATATTACGGGAAGAAGTGGAAGAGGCTATATGTTCGATGAAAGGAGGGAAGTCACCGGGTGTGGATAATATACCAGCAGAGATTACTTATCGAAAAACATCTCCAACATCAACACGATTTATACCATAACTTCATCGATTTCACAAAAGCCTTCGATCGAGTCTGGCATGAAGGCTTATGGCAAGTAATGAGAAAATTCAATTTTGATACCAACATCATAGAAATCATTGAAGCACTATACAAGGACGCAAGCAGTGCTGTTTTTGTAAGCAACGACATTGGAGAATTTTTCAAAACAACTGTAGGAGTTCGCCAAGGATGTATCCTGTCACCAGTGCTCTTTAATATATATCTAGAACATATTATGCAGGAGGCTCTCTACGATTATAAATCAACCATATCGATTGGAGGCCGACCTCTGTGCAACCTACGTTTTGCTGATGATATTGATCTGATAGCTGGATCAGAATCAGAATATCAAGACCTTACCTCTAGTCTGGAAAAAGTAACAAGAACGTATGGGATGGAAATTAATATAGAAAAAAGCAAGATATTGGTGAATAGCCATAAGAAACATGTTCCGACCAACATTACGTTAAATGGGCAAACGTTAGAAGAAGTTAACACCTTTAAATATCTCGGGTCCACTATATGTAGTGATGGAAGATCAATTAAAGAAATCAAGACAAGACTTGAGATGGCCTCAGCTGCCATGACAAGGTTGAATGTGATCTGGAAAAGTAACATCAGTTTTCCTGTGAAGATCAAATTATACAAATCACTTGTATTATCTATTCTCTTGTATGGGTGTGAGGGCTGGACACTCACTGCAGATACGGAGCGAAGGATTCAGGCTTTCGAGCATAAATGTTATAGAAGAATTTTGCGCATTTGCTATAAAGAGCACAAAACAAATGTCTATGTTAGAGAGAAGATAAACACCTATGCAGGTCACCAAGAACCACTTTTGTCAGTAGTGAAACGTCGAAAGCTTGCCTGGTTTGGGCATGTAACTCGTCATGACTCCCTTTCGAAAACGATCCTTCAGGGAACAGTCGAAGGTAAACGGAGAAGAGGAAGGCAGAGAAAATCCTGGGCTGATAACATCAAAGAATGGGCAGGACACGGTTTTTCCACACTTGTACGCATTGCTGAGGATAGAGAGCAGTGGAGGACCCTGTCTGCTGATGCTTCCACCATGGCACCCCTACGACCCATGACGGGTTACGGGCTGAGATGATGATATATATATATATATATATATATATATATATATATATATATATATATATATATATATATATATATATATATATATATTCGCGTATTTAATTATGTATTTAATAAACACTGCGCGAGTTCTAATGGTTAAAACACACATCTATAAATATAGGACTTAACTAAATTTATTAATTATAAATTCCTTCGCGACTTTAAAAGTTAATTAAAGCATTTCAGCCTCTATTATCTTTTGGGGAAATAATATAGCAGATATATCATTACATTTACAACTGGAACTATTGAGATGGTTTAATTTAATAGATTTAAATTAACACAAAATCCAGTGAAATAGAATGAATGAACTAGACCACTGATCACTTTACACAATATATATTTTACCGTTTTGCACAGAAATAGAATTCACTGCAAATATATATAAAAATCCAGAGGATAATCTAGCAGGATTTCATATATAGTTAGTGCTTCTGTAAAGGTCTGGCCAACGAGTGATAAAGTGTATTTCTACGTGGTCTGTATATATCTAACTTAATTGTAAGATGAGTGGGACATGAGAAAATTGACACCTTTTTAGATCTCAGGACACTTTTGGGATCTGACCGCCAGACTAAAGAGAGAAGCCGCCCCTGGTCTTCGTATCTCCGCTCGCTGTTGCGATCGGTTCTGTGTTTAACACCGAGATGCGAAATACCTGCAGGAACTTGCGTCGCTCGTTTCAGGGACCACTACTGTCTTTGATCGTGGCGCTAGTCTTTCCTGAAATCCCCCAGTCTGTGTCTTTGATCGTGGTCGCTACTATCTGTTTGATTCTGGCGCCGCCCCCTCTGGGCCAAGTTAATGAAATTACTGCATATGATTGCTCAAGAGATGTCCATGGGCGTGATTTAATCTCTCCTTAAATCAATGCGATGACCAGAATGAACGGTAGATAAACTGTCCACATATTAATCAGCAAACGTGTGGAACGGTTGCATAGCTAATGAGTCCAGGTGAAAAGGAAAATCCCGTTTGACGAAAGGTTACATAATTCGGGGGCACTGATGTTATCCAAGGGGTCGCTACGAAGGTCGTACTATATAATCCAACACTTCAGGGTCATTCAGGGTCGGCTGAGTTCGTCTGTCACACTAGATGAAATTTTAGTCTGCTGTTGACTATTGTTTCTAGAATTTTTCCTAAATGCGATGTTAACGATATTGGCCTGTATGAGCTGACATCATGTGTTTCCTTATCTGGCTTTAGTATGGGGATGACTACTGCTGTCTTCCATGAACATGGTATTTTTCCCGTGAGCCAGATCTTGTTGTAGAGGGATGCAATCACTCTTAGAGTTGTATTTGGTACCTTTTTGAGGATTTCATAGCTCAGAATGTCTTCCCCAGAGGTGGTATTGGTTTTTCCTGCTAAACCTCTTTCTATTTCATCTACTGTAATATCTGCATTTAAATAATTAGCATCCTGTGTGGTGTCCATATTTTCTTCTTTTAATTTTTCTAGCAGTGTTTTCCGCCTATTTATTTCTGCCTTATCTAGACTGTCTATTGAGCTAACCTGATAGAAGTATTTAGTTAGTATGTTGGCTTTTTCTCTATCTGTTTCAGCTCTCTCTGGTATTTTAATTGTTGGGATTTTAAATTTCTTGTTGTTTCCTCCTTTAATTGCTTTTAGTTTTCTTCAAACTGTAGTTACTTGTGACCTATGGTTTAATGTTTGGCAAAATGTTCTCCAACTCTTTTCTTTAGCTCTGAGTATTATTTTATTTGTTTCATTTCTTAATTTTTTATAGTTTGTGTAATTCTCTTCAGTTTTGGCTTTTCTATACTTTGTCAGGGCCCTCTCCCTCAATTTCTGTTGTTCTGAACATCTGTCTGTCCACCATGGTACTGGATTTTTATCTTTGTTTCTTTTCCTATTTTTACCTTTTTGTGTTGGTTTTAAGTGTTCAGGCATATTCCTGTTTGGTAAATATTTTACTGCTATTTTTAAAATCTCATTTGTTAGTTTTTCTGCAAATATATCTGTCAAGTGCTGTGTAGTCTTCTGTAAAGAAGTGTTGTGGTGTATTCTCTTTCTTCTGTAAAGCTCCACTATCAATCACTGTAACATGTTGTTTGTGGGTGTCACTACTGTATATGTCCATTGTAGTGTACAGAGTTGTTGAGATCAGGCATGCTCCAGTCTACCCAGCTGTAAATGGGTAACTCACCCTAGTCCTGAGTTAGGGAAGGCAAAGGCAGCTGTAAGCAGTAGTTTCCCTCTAAGGCTCCAGGGGAAGCAGGCCCCTAAACTTGGTCAATTCAACCGACGCAGGATGGTGTAGATATGGAGTAGAAGTGTAGAGTGTGATTAACGCGAATGGTGTACTGTTCGTGTTCTGACCAATCTAAACACTCATTCACTTGTGTCTACAAGGCACCAATGCAGACTGCTGGAATCTTTGTTTACACAGTTTATTTAGACGCACACACTGGGACATAACGAGTAAATCAGGGGTACAGGTTGACACATCAATTTGCAGGCATACATAGTAGATCCCAAGTCATGACACATTCATAAATAATGGGTAGTACATCAATAGCTTCCAATGTCATGATACATAATGGCCGCATCCCCTATCTGACTAAGCGCGTCAGTGAAGGCGGATCGGTAAGTAACTAAAGTTGCTTTATGTTCATAGTTTATATCATATTATGAAACCATGGAAGGGGTTTCTATCAAAATTGAGATCTCCTTGCCACTGTCCGAATAGTAAGATACATGCCCCGTTCTTTGGACAGTGATTCAAAAATACGATGACAGGAATGTAACATGGCCGCCTTCCTGAGTTGTCGCTCACTCGCTCACAGGAGGGTATATATATAAGCCAAAGTTAATTCGAAATACATATGAATGATTTCCTAAAGTTTCTCCATACAGTTCTACAGTAATCCAGTTACTTCACGTAGACATAATTGTTGTATGGAAGCCCGTCATCTTTGTCGATACAAACACGACCCTAGCGTTGCGAAGCATAATATTCCAGCTAGGTCTAACCGACATGAGATCATCAAAAATAGGGTCTGGAATTACCTGGAGTCCGAATCATACATGGTACCGTACATTAGGAGAGTCTCTAACACAAGCTCTAGTAGAGACACAATCTCCTACAGAAGAAAAACCACTTCGTAAATCATTTTTTACTGAAGAATCTACCAGCCCTGGAAAATGCGTAACCGCCATTGTAAACGGTACCTCGGAACTCATCACGACTTGTCAAGACAACTCATACTTCCGCTAGAGCGGCATAACAAGAATATAGTCCTGCCTACCCATCCAAAATATACAATATAGGAATGATTCTACTTGTACTAATAATATGTAATACATATGAATTCAGGCCATAAACATAATAAGCAAATTAATATATTTTCTGGCCCTAACAAATAAGTACGGACATGGGTGTCATATCCATGCGCCGAATCAATATCAAGAACGATTACTCCTATGATCAAAAGTGTAAATCAATCATGAGTTATCTAGCTTTACTATAGACAGCATTTTCATACACAAATGAATGAATGTCTATATCTTTTCCATATTAAATAGCCATATCGATTTTTGTAATATGTGCGTCAAAATATGCACGCAACAGATTACCACACCCCTCGGGAAAAAAAAATGGTACATTTTTTTTTTTTTTTTTTGAAATACATCTAGGAGCAACATACAATAGGCTCACAACGCACCAATAACAATGCGCAGATGATAAGCATAAGTTTTATGACCCTAGAGAAAATACTTCTCTAAGTATAAATATTTCCAGAGAGGTGTCACCAACGCATACTACAATATTAGCAATGACACAATTTGTACTTTAGTTTATACATAAATTTCATCTAAGATATCTTAACATCATGATCATCAAAGACGAAAAAAAAACATTGAAAGATCAGCGGTGAATAAATATCAATGAACCGCTAAGTAGTGTTATACTCAATATATGATATTACCTATGTGTACACATTTCAACATAGGAACAACTGTATCCAAGTTAGGTATATATTTTAACAGTTATGAATCATGTGGGCATCTAGACAAAATATCTGCCATCACATTTTCTGACCCACGGATAGCTCGCACCGAAAAATGAAATGGCTGCAGAGCAATTGCGTAACGCGTTGATCTCGCGCTCTTCAGATTTTTACTCTGAATAGCCGTAAGAGCTTTCTGGTCAGTTTCCACGATGAAATGCGCGCCAAGAAGAAATCTTTGCAGTTTAAGGATTGACCAAACCATAGCCAATAATTCACGGTCTAGGACCGAGTAGTTCTTCTCTGCGGCATTTAATTTACGAGAAATATACATCACAGGATGCAGAGTTCCAGAGTACTCTTGCATTAGTGCTGCTCCAATCCCGGTGGATGAAGCGTCACTACGAAGAATAAATGTCTTATCCTTAGAAGGCAATACTAGGATAGGTGAAGTAGAAAACATAGTTTTAACCTTATCCAAAGAGGATTGACATTCTTGAGTCCAATGGACTACATTAGGAGACCCTTTCTTTAGCAAGGAAGAAAGAGGTGACATAATGGAGGACAGATTCGGAATGAATCGTCCATAAAATTGTAATAGACCTAAGAGACTTCGCACTTGCTTTTTAGTCTTAGGAATAGAAATGTTAAGTATCTTACTTGTATTATGGTCTTCTGTTTTTAGGAACCCATGACCAACACGGTGTCCTAAGAAAGATATTTCGCTAAAACCAATACATGCTTTCGATGGTTTCGCTGTCAGGTTATGCTCGCGTAAGATAGACAATAGTTCATTTATCCCATTATAGTGATCGTTCCAAGTATCACTGAAAAGGCAGATGTCATCAAGATACGCAATGACATCTGAGCGATGAGATAGGATTCGACGCATCATGCGTACGAATGTTGCAGGGGCGTTCATAAGACCGAAAGGCATGAAATTCCATTGGAATAGACCCCTAGGCGTCGAAAAAGCAGTAAACAGTTTGGCGTGTTCGGATAATGGAACTTGCCAATATCCCTTAGACAAATCGAGTTTAGTAAAGAAATGAGAATTCGATAGTCTCGTAAGTAGCTCTTCTAGTAAAGGCATAGGTTCAGCATCAAATTTCGTCACTTGGTTCAATTTTCGATAATCCACGCAAAGACGTATGTTATTGTCTTTTTTCCGTACAATAACCATCGGCGAAGAATATGCTGATGTGGATGGTTCAATAATTTTTAACTCTATCATCTCATCCAACTCTTTCTCTACCTGTGCTTGAAAATGTATCGGGATAGGATACGGTCTGACTCTTATAGGACTATGGTCAGTAAGAATAATGTCATGTTGAATGACATCAGTTTGACCAGGAATGTCAGTAAGGACATCCTGAAATTGTTCTAACATAGTAGAAACTTGTTTCTGCTCTCCTGGAGATAATTCGGGAGAAATTGCAACATCTTTCCATGATTCATTAGAGTGAAGAGGAATCATTGGAAAAGGTAGATTTACATCCGAGAAACTCGTTTCCTCATCCTGTATTACTGACAGAGATGAGTACTGTCCATGTTGGACTGGAAAATCGTCCGTTGCCTGGAAAACAGGTTGTAAATAATCCGGACGTTCATGGAATTCCGTGAGCATGTTGATGTGGAAGGTTTTACGCTTCCCGTCAATATCGACGATATAGTCAACATCGGAAACTTTTGATATTATATCGTACGGACCTTTCCAAGAAATAAGAAGTCTATTTTCTCTACAAGGTAGCAAGACAAATGCTTTGTCACCTGGACAAAGTTGTCGCAAGCATCTCTTTTTATTGGCAAATTCCCTTGCCTTCTGTTTCGCAAATTCAGAAGAAGCAGTTGCCAATTTGCATGCTTCAATAATCTTGTGTCTAAGTGCGATGACATATTCATAAGAGGATTTTGTGTCATCGACAATATTATCAGCAGTTATAAGATCATGAAGTAAGGACATAGGACCTCGCGGTTTCGCGCCAAAGACAAGTTCAAAGGGAGAAAATCCTGTATGTTCGTTGGCGACCTCTCTATATGCAAAGAGAGCCGCGGGTAAAACCCTATGCCAATCCTGAGGATGATCTTCTGTTATCTTACCTAGTAGGTTTTTCAGAGTTCTATTCAGACGTTCCACCATCCCATTGGACATAGGATGATAAATACTACTCAGCGATCTCTCTATCTTAAGAGTCGACATTACTTGAGACATGGTATCCGATATGAGTTGGGTACCATGGTCGGATAATATTTCTGCTGGAAATCCCAGACGAGAAAATATTAACCAAAGAGCATCTGCGACATCAGCAGTAGTTATGCTCTTTAGAGGAACAGCCTCCGGCCAACGTGTGCACATATCAACACACGTCAAAATAAATTGGTGTCCTCTAGCAGACTTTATCTTAAATGGACCAATGATGTCTATCGCCATTTTTTGAAATGGTCGAATGGGAATGTCTGCAGCCTGAATAGGTGCATCATGGCGTGGACCTCTGGATTTAATCTCTTGACATACTTTACAAGATCGACAATAGATTCGTATGTCCTTATTCACAGCAGGCCAAAAGAAAGATTCAAGAACTCTAGCTTTAGTACGGGAAAAAACCCATATGTCCAGCACACTGCGAATCATGAGCGTGCTGTAAGATTTTAACTCTCATATTTTTAGGCACAAGGATTTGAGAATGAATGGACTTAGCGGAGTCTTGTACCATACGTACAAGTACGCCATTCTTCATCGTAATCCAAGATTTACGATTTGTATCCTTATTCGGATCACCTTTTGTTGCCAGAGTAAAGAATTTCTTTAGAGTAGGATCATCTTCCTGCTGTTTTATAAAGGAATCATGGGAAATCTCCAAGGGATCATCTTGGATCTGCGCATCATTATCTTCAGAATGTGAAGATTGTGGCATATTAAGAGCTTGAGCCCTAGTGATTACTGCATTAGCAGATTGCATATTAACATTTTCCCAATTAGAAATTTGCTGTGGAGTGCATTCTTTCACTCCATGAATGCGACCGATGATAAGATCAGCGATCGGATTCGGCAAGAGACATGCTTGCACCTCTCCTGTAAAGAAAGGCGTAGCAATATTGATAATGGCAGTGGAGTACTTCTCCAATGTGCCACCAAATGTTACACATTTGACTACATCGCCTGTAGCTCGAGAAGGATTTACGAGTGATTGCCTCACTCCGATGGTAGTGCACCCCGAATCGAAAAGAATTGATACCGGAGTACCATCTATTAGGCCTCTATTGAAAACAAGAGCACCCCTTCCATTATGCGCGATTGACGCAGGAAGAGCGGGAAGCGGGTGACCGCAGCTTAAAGTAGAAACTGTGGTTGGATCGAATAATGTTTTGCATTGCGAACACTCAGATGCTCTAGCAAAATCGAAAGCGGAATTTGCTACACTATTGGAGTCTTTTTTATCATTATTCTGATTACCGGCGTCGTGGAACTCCTGTTGTGCAGAGTTAGCCTGGTAATAAGATTTACCATGTCTTTTGTGTTGTGATCTACCTCGGTTATAATTGTCTCTATAATTATTATTTCCCCTTTTATAACCCCTATTTGGGTTTGAATCATAATATTCATGATCATAATCATCACGCTCATTATACTGAGTATCCCTGTAATATTGGTTCTTTTCTCTCCATGAAGCACTTGGGTAGTTCCTATAGCTACTCCCCTTTCGAGAATGTCTAAAATTATGGGTACCCCTCGCGTGTCGAGGACTATCAGCCCGATTCCAGTTCTTCGAAGAAGAACCCTGATTTGAGTGGTTATCTTGGTTTTGATACTTATTCCAATTAACCTTTTTATCAAATTTATTTTTAGCTCCTTGGAATTTGTGTGAGTAATTCTGATTATATTCTGTTGCCGAAGCAACTGGCATACTCTCTTTGATGTTCGAGTTACTAAGAATCATGTCAGGGTGTGCCGTGGCATACTGGTCACAATATTCTTCCATTTGCTTTGATGTACTAGGTTTACGCTCATGTAAGAACTCTAGGAATGGTTTATTTACCGAAGACATGACCTTGTCTCTTAGCAATAAATCCGTAAGACCATCAAATGTTTTCTCTATTTTGGATAATTCAATCCATCGTAAGAGTGTAAGTCGTGCTTTTGAAATGAAATCTGAGAATTCTAAACCTACCTCAGGTCTCATTGTTTTAAACAAAAGACGATAACCTTCTTCTGACAGCTGATATCTCTTTATCAAAGCTGCCCTAATAGCATCGTAATTATCCTTGTCGGCCTCTTCAACCAAAGATAACTTAGTCAGAGACTCCCCTTTTAAATTTTCAGACAACTGATGCACATACTGTGATTTGTCAACATTATGAGCTCGACAAGCACGTTCAAATCTATCAAGCCAGAATGTTATATCATCCCTGGCAGAGTTGAACGCTGGCACCTTGACCTTATAATTAAAAGGTTTACCATTACCACCAGATGCCTGATTAATATTACTCATACTTGTCAATTTCAATTTCTCTAATTCAAACTCATGTTCTCTTATTGCTTTTCTCTCTTCAGCTTCTCTATCTAATCTTTTCTGTTCAGCTGCAGCAGCAGCTTCTAATTTTTTTCTGTTCAGCTGCAACTTCTAATTTTTTCTGTTCAGCTGCAACTTCTAATTTTTTCTGTTCTGCTGCAACTTCTAATTTTTTCTGTTCTGCATCAAATCTCCTTTCCTCCACTTGCATCTGCAATTTCTTTAGTTCAGCAGCAGTATCAGCTTCTTTTTCTAATCTTTTTTCTTCAGCCAGAGCTTTTCTCTCTTCAGCAGCAGCTTCTCTTTCTAATCTTTTCTCTTCAGCCAGAGTTTTTTCTCTCTTCTGCAGCAGCTTTTTTCTCTTCAGCAGCAGCTTTTCTCTCTTCAGCAGCAGCAGCAGCTTTTTTCTCTTCTGCAGCTAATGCTTTGTCATATTGAGCAACAGCCCATTGTTCTAAGTCTTTCCCAGTCTTATCAAGAGATTTTCCTTGTGCAATAAAGTAATCTAATGTAGACATCTTGTCTTCTTAAATCAGAAACCTGAAAAAGTAAATAAATTACCCTATTTCACTTTAATGGGAGACAAGTCTATACCATAGACTTAGTCTTAGTGAAAAACTTGTATGGTTATTTTGTTTATCATATAACCAATGATAACTTGAGTACCTGTGGGAAACAATAACTGTATATCTCAAATACTGTGGGAGACAAGCCTTATAAAGGTCTTGTATACCTTAATGTAATCAATGATCACTTGAGTACCTGTGGAAAATAATATTTCCTATACCAATCACTTTGGGAGACAAGCCTTATAAAGGTCTTGTACACTTTGTTTTATAACAATAATAATCATAAAGTACTGATCTGTACTATAATATAAGTGTATTCAACTATACCTCCTATGTCATATGTCAACTAAAGACATTACAAAGGACAAACAAGAAAAGACAATCTGAAAACATTTGCAGAGATCAAATTAAATTAAATAGGAGAAATGAAAAAAAAAATGATCACAGAATCTGTGATGATAACTGCAATAAGATAACAAGACAAATAACGCCACAGTGTATAAACATAAGGGTGTAAAGAACTGAAATGAAAGGAAAGATGAGACCTACAATTATACAAACAAATCAAACAAAAATAAAGAACAGAAAAATGTTACAAATACAAATATGAAACAGTCGTCACAACTAACCAAATATTTGCAAACTATGTTGCATGCAAATTTCAATTAAGAAATTGCTCCCTATAGAACGCCAGAACAAGACCAATATCACTTGGTATTTCCTGTTCTAGTCACCTCCCATCCAGGCCCGCAAACACATAACAATCACACATATAAACAAATAATATATAAACATAAATACATATAAATCATCAATGTGTGTATCATATAATGAAATGTGTTGCAGTTGTAATGTATTGTACTGTATGCTCAGTTTTAACAAATTAGACTACCACTTTATTGAGTAATAGATTTGCTTTCTAATTGTTACACTGTTCAATTTTTTTGAGCACATAAGAAGATCCAACGATGAAATTTGCACTTTAAGTTCAACATTGCTCTTCTATTTCAGCAGGATAAACAATCACTAGTTTAGAATCCTGACTGTACTGTGCCAAATGTCAACAAGTGCTGACCCAGATATTGCTACACTTGTCAGAACAGGTCAAGCTGACATTGATTGTATAGCTGTCCTACTGGTGTTGATGTGGTCAAACAAATGTTCTTGCAACTGTAAAATGTGATTCTCAACACAACAAAACTGCGTAGGCTGGACCCAGGAATCTGGCTCACCACTGTAAAGTGCTGTGTAGTCTTCTGTAAAGAAGTGTTGTGGTGTATTCTCTTTCTTCTGTAAAGCTCCACTATCAATCACTGTAACATGTTGTTTGTGGTGTCACTACTGTATATGTCCATTGTAGTGTACAGAGTTGTTGAGATCAGGCATGCTCCAGTCTACCCAGCTGTAAATGGGTAACTCACCCTAGTCCTGAGTTAGGGAAGGCAAAGGCAGCTGTAAGCAGTAGTTTCCCTCTAAGGCTCCAGGGGAAGCAGGCCCTAAACTTGGTCAATTCAACCGACGCAGGATGGTGTAGATATGGAGTAGAAGTGTAGAGTGTGATTAACGCGAATGGTGTACTGTTCGTGTTCTGACCAATCTAAACACTCATTCACTTGTGTCTACAAGGCACCAATGCAGACTGCTGGAATCTTTGTTTACACAGTTTATTTAGACGCACACACTGGGACATAACGAGTAAATCAGGGGTACAGGTTGACACATCAATTTGCAGGCATACATAGTAGATCCCAAGTCATGACACATTCATAAATAATGGGTAGTACATCAATAGCTTCCAATGTCATGATACATAATGGCCGCATCCCCTATCTGACTAAGCGCGTCAGTGAAGGCGGATCGGTAAGTAACTAAAGTTGCTTTATGTTCATAGTTTATATCATATTATGAAACCATGGAAGGGGTTTCTATCAAAATTGAGATCTCCTTGCCACTGTCCGAATAGTAAGATACATGCCCCGTTCTTTGGACAGTGATTCAAAAATACGATGACAGGAATGTAACATGGCCGCCTTCCTGAGTTGTCGCTCACTCGCTCACAGGAGGGTATATATATAAGCCAAAGTTAATTCGAAATACATATGAATGATTTCCTAAAGTTTCTCCATACAGTTCTACAGTAATCCAGTTACTTCACGTAGACATAATTGTTGTATGGAAGCCCGTCATCTTTGTCGATACAAACACGACCCTAGCGTTGCGAAGCATAATATTCCAGCTAGGTCTAACCGACATGAGATCATCAAAAATAGGGTCTGGAATTACCTGGAGTCCGAATCATACATGGTACCGTACATTAGGAGAGTCTCTAACACAAGCTCTAGTAGAGACACAATCTCCTACAGAAGAAAAACCACTTCGTAAATCATTTTTACTGAAGAATCTACCAGCCCTGGAAAATGCGTAACCGCCATTGTAAACGGTACCTCGGAACTCATCACGACTTGTCAAGACAACTCATACTTCCGCTAGAGCGGCATAACAAGAATATAGTCCTGCCTACCCATCAAAAATATACAATATAGGACTGATTCTACTTGTACTAATAATATGTAATACATATGAATTCAGGCCATAAACATAATAAGCAAATTAATATATTTTCTGGCCCTAACAAATAAGTACGGACATGGGTGTCATATCCATGCGCCGAATCAATATCAAGAACGATTACTCCTATGATCAAAAGTGTAAATCAATCATGAGTTATCTAGCTTTACTATAGACAGCATTTTCATACACAAATGAATGAATGTCTATATCTTTTCCATATTAAATAGCCATATCGATTTTTGTAATATGTGCGTCAAAATATGCACGCAACAATATCTATACTGTTAGATTCAATTTGTTCTATGCTTAGTTTACTTAGCTCCAATTGGAAGGACTCCCAGTTTGCCTTTTTTAGGTTGAATGTATGTTTCGAGCTTCTTGGACTAGTTCTATATTTGTCGTTTAGGTTTATTTCTATGGGTAAGTGGTCTGAGCTGGAGTCATTCAGTACTTCCCATTTAGCAGAGGCTAGATTTGGTGTTATAATACTTATGTCTATTGCTGTATCTCCTCCACTGTTGCATGGGTTAACCCTTGTCACTGAGCCATCATTTAGTATGATTAGCTCAGCACTTTCAATGTAGTCCAACAGTCTTTTTCCTGCTGCATCATTACTGTTGTTCCCCCATGCCTCATGGTGTGCATTAAAGTCACCTACCAATAATGTTCTTTGGTCTAATTGTGTATTAATAGTGGCAATGTCCCTATCGGTTATATTACCCTTGGGGCTATAAATGTTTATTTTTTTTTAAGTTATCTGGCTCACTGTCTAATGTTATACTTATTCCTTCAATATTTTCTGTGTTGAATTGTTCCCAATTTAATATTTTGTAGTCTTCATGTATTAGAAAGGCCACGCCCCCTCCTCTTCCCTCAGGTCTATCATTTCTAAGTGTTATATACCCTTGGTAGTTCAGTTTCTGTTTGGGGTTCAGGAGGGTTTCTTGTATTGCAAAGATGGGTTTTGCCTCCTTATACTGTCCCATAAGAGACATCAGGTTCTTCCTGGCACCCCTACAGTTCCACTGAACTACTTTGATAGCTCTAGAGTCTTTGGTCCCCATTTAGTATGGTTAGCTTAGTTATGTTATTGTTTTTATTAGGTTCTTTGATAAGGGATCTACTTTTTTTTGTTTTTGCTCACTATCTCTCATGTTCTCCACAAACTCATCATTCCAAGTAACCATGTTACTCCGAACTCTTTCTACGAGGTATGGTAGGTTTAGTTCCACTGTTTCCTTAAATTTTTCTTCCATATTTTCTTTGTTGTCCTGGTTTTTAATCATTTTAGCTCTTTCTCTCTCTATTTTTTTAAGGATTTCTTCATTAGCTTCTTTTATCTCTGCTATTTCTTTGAGGTCTCTCTCTATTTCCTTTTGTGCTGTTTTTATTTCTTCTAGTATCTGTCTGGCTTGGATGAGGTTATGTTCTGTCTCTTCTGTGTTGTCATCTTCTTTACTGTTTATGAGTGTTTTAATTTTATCTTCTTTCTGGATTTTTTCCTTTATGTCTTTCACTTCACTGGTTATTTGTTGTATTTGTTTCTTAATGATACTTTCTTGAGAGTTTTGAAGATGGTTGTTTGTTTTCTGTCTTTCTTTTATTTGCCAGAATGGTTTGTTTGTTTCTAGTGATTCTTTTAATATGTGTTTTGTCTCTTGATAGATTGGGCACCCTTGGTACCTGGCACTATGGCTACCCTGGCAGTTTGCACATTTTCTGTTTTTGTTTTCTCGTTTATAATCTTTATCCTCCTTAGCCATTGTACAGTCTGCGTGTCTGTGTGCTGCCGCACAGAAACTGCACCTAGTCGCTCTTTTACACACATGTTGGGTATGGCTAAAGCCTTGACAGTTTGTGCATTGTATAACGCTAGGTATGAATACCTCTGTCATTTTGGCTCTATGATGGAGTTTGACTTGCTTGGGTATTTCTGTGCCCTTTACACTTAGCACTACCACTGTCGTATTCTTTTGCTCTTGTGTTTTTATTCTTTCTACTTTTTCTATTTTTGTTTGTGGGTTTTCTTTCGTTATGTTAGTGTGGATCTCCTCTTCTGTTAGGTTTGAATCGACCCCTTTGATGACGAATCTTCTAATTTCCTTGATCAACTCAATCTTTATCTTTATCCCATGTGCGAGTTGTACTTCTTTTGGGTTACTCTTTAGTTCATTTAATAGGGCCTTGCTTTTTCCTGTGTAGTTTAAAGTGATTGTTAGTCCATTTTTATGTTTTTGCATTTTGTCGATGCATTGTTTTTCTATTATTTTTCCCAAGATTACCAGGATTTTGTCATCCGGGAGAGCTCTCAGCGTGGCTTCTGTTCCAGCTGTCTACGTGATTTTAATTCTGTTGCAGTTGATGTCCTTGTTTCCACTTACTGCCGTTTTTATTTCTGGGTCTCCTTTCGGTTTTTCCTTTAATGTCTCTCTCCTGTCCTTCTTTTCTGTGCCTCTGACTATAGGGCTTGCGGTCCTGTTCTTTTCTGTCAGGTTTGGAGTTCTATCTTTTCCAGCTGAAATGGTCTTCGCTTTTTCTTCCCCGGACTGCGATCTGGTTGTCATTATTTCTATCTCTTTCTCGTTGCTGGTTTTATTTGATTCTCTGACTTTATTTGATTCAGACCTCACTTTTATTTTTTCCTTGAATGTTTCAATTTTATCCCCTATTTCTGTAGGCCTATCTTTTAGTCCAGGGCTTTTGTTCCTTTCATTTTCTGTCTTTTTCGCTGTAACTTCCTTAGTCTGTTTTTCTGTTTTGCTCCACGCTTTTCCTTCCCCTGACTGTATTCTGGTAATCCGTGGCATTGTGTATTTATGTTTTTAGTTTGCTACAAATACTTTTTAATTTAATTTTTTTTTTAATTTTTAATGAGTTATATACCTTTATTCTTTTTAAATTATTGTCTAATTGTCCTATTCTTATTTTATTACCTATCACCGCTGACGTATAATTAGTATTTATCCTCTGGTTCCCTGTCTAATGCTAAATAACACAAATTAAGATAAATTATGACTAGGCCTATTTTAAATTTTCAATTATGTTTTGGCCTAAATATGAAGATCCCACGTGGTAGGCCAACCTGGGCTTATTTATTTTATTTCACTATTTTTAATTTATACTAGCACTCCTACCAATTATTAACAAATGTTAAAGGCGATTTACTACTACTAGAGGTACTGATATATTTATTTTCAATATATTACAGACTAAAAACGAATTTATCTGAAATACGGCTGCTGTACCACACCAGACAACACGTGGCGCTTGGGCCCATTTTAATCTTTTTAACTATTTGGCTATCCCTAATTTATCCTAATATTCTTAGCTCGTAATTAACTATTCATCTAATACCAGATATAAACTAATTTATATTACTAATACTTAATTAATTAATTAAAATGAAAAGGAGATTCAACTTATCTGGCTTGTGCCTTCTCGAAAAAGTGCATCGTCTCAAAACCCTTATTGATCTTACCGTTGTTGTTGTTGTTTTGATGAGTTGATGGGTGGAGATCGGGCACTCAACATCAGATCATTGTTGCCTCTTCTCGTTCCATCTTGGTCTACCCTGTTCAACCTGAAAGTTGGTTATAATTGGGGTATTTAGTGTCATTTTATTTACTAATTTTGTATTCAATTTAAATAACTGTTGTCTTTTGCAGTTACTGATTTTTATTTATATTAGTATTTGTCAATTTTATTTATTTTTTGTATTGTTTATAGATAACTATTGTCCTTTACGCTTGGTTTTAATTTGTATTAGTAATTGTTCATTTTGAGTTATTGTCCTTTTTTTTAACCTTGTTGTCTTTCCTTGTCCTATGAGTAGTTAGTTTTTTGTTAATGCTTTGTTAGTTCTTGCTGCTTAATTTCTATTTAGTTGGATGTTTTTCCTGGAGTACTAACCTTATATGTTTTCCTTTGTTTTATGTATATATCTTTTAAGTATTGATTGGGCATCTCTTGGGGCATCTATACTTAAAACCTTATCACCTGTTAAGTCTATATTGTGATTTCTATAGTAGGTTTTTAATTCAAGCCTTTGTTGTTCATACTTTTTACAGTGGATCAGGTAGTGGTCTATGTCATTCTCTTCCTGACATTCTTGGCAGTGTGGTTCTTCTACCATAAAGTATGCTGTACCGAGACGGAGACGCCACAGTTTTTTGTTTGATGGTATCTTTAATTCTTCTCTGACCTGGCACGTCCTTGTTGGTTCTTTCAGCAGTTTGAACGCGTGTCTGCCTTTTCTACTTTTCTTCCATGTTGTCTTCCATTCCTCGTTTATAGTTATCTTCCCTTGGCTCTTGATCTCCGACCTTCCTAGTCCTGCTTTTATATTGTTTTTGCTTGTTCTTCCATTCTTGGCGTTCTGGTCTGCCAACTCGTTGCCAGCAATACCTATGTGTGCTGGAACCCACACTAGCCTCACACTATATCCTCTGTGTCCTAGTGATGTATTAATTGCTAGAATTTCCTCCTTTATGTCTGGCCGGCTACATTTAACTGGGTGTTCTAGTGCTTGTAGTGAAGATAGTGAGTCTGTAAATATCGTAACAGCTTCTGGAGGGTTATCTTCGATTATTTCTAAACTTTTAAGAATTGCTACCATCTCTGCGGTAAAAATCGAAGCCCCTTCTGTTACACTGTAGCTCTTTTTTATTCCCCATTGTGGTATTTGTGGTGAAATTACCGTGATACAACGTTAAAATATCTCCAATTATAAAGATAACGGGTAAAATAACACGTAGGGATAAAAATATTGGCAAGATATGCCGCGGTTTCTTCACCTACGCCAGCGCTTTCTGCCGCCATTCAAACTAACTAGTTAGGACATGCAGACGAAACGGTACCCTTTTAGACGGGAGGGAAACGGAGATAAAAGAAAAAAATTATTATGACGGTCTGAACACGTGATTGAATCTAAAAGGCAAAAAGACGCAAATTGTAGTTTAAAGGAAAAATTCACGCCACTAGTTGACACAATGTAAGGAATTGGTAGAAAAACGACCTTAGCTCTTGTTAGAAACAGTCGTATCTTGGACGTTTTACGGTACTTGGGTGTTTTATTTGAATATAGCGGCAAACGCGTGGACGAAGGTTCAAAAACAAATTTCAAAAACTAACCTTGAGAAAAGTAGGTTTTTCTTTAATAATAAAGTTATGAAAATAAAACCTAACTAGTTTGATAGCCCATCTTGAGCAGAGAAATAATATACTTTTAATTACACAGACGGACAGATAACACGGAAGATATTGACGAAAGACCGTATTGTTCAAATCAGACTAGCGAACAGTTTTTTGTGCATATTTCACTAAAGTTACCTTTTGGCGTCCTTGAGACTAAAAATGCAAAACCCAAACTGCAATGAACTAGAGGGGCAAAGTCGGAGGATAGTAGCTAAAAATAACTTAGGGGGGCAGGTTTGTGCAGTTTTTGCATGTAGTTAGTCCAAAAAACAAGTGTATTTTGTGAAAAGCCAAGTAGAGACAGACGGACCAACAGAAAATAATACACACTTGACTGAGATTTGACTGAAATTTGACTTTTGGTTTGAATATTTGAAAAAAGTTAGAGGAGAAGTTCGCTGATTGGACAAAAGCATTCATATTATTGAGAAAGAGACGCACATTTGTGCCATTTGATATAAGACTGTCCATTAACACAGTTCTTGTCTGCTAAGAGGCGAATTCCAGGAAATAATAAATAAAATTCAGTGGGACGCCATAATCTAGCCAGCAGCTCAGCTGAGTTTTGCTAGTACTAAGTAACTGTGTTCTCAATTCTGAATTGTGGTAAGGAAAAAAGCATTTGTCTTGTTTATTTTAATATTTTGAGTGATTGATACTGCCATATCATGAAAAATGATTACGACAAGTAAGTGCTTGCTCTAGGTCCCCAGCCGCAGTCCAGGGCCTAGAGACAAACAAATAATATATGAAAACCTATCTAAGACTATGGAAGGTGGATCTATTATTGACATCAGTGGGAACATATCACCCACCTTATTGAATGGAAGAGGAAATTATTGAACATATTTTGGATGCAATGCAGTCTTGGGAAACTGGTACTATTTGATAACAACTAGGTGATATGTGCTAAGTTGGTCAGAGAGATCTGACCCGATCTATGTACTGTTGTTTTGTGGTGTTGTGTGTAAGAGTGGCGCAGTAAATAGAGTACTGACACATGGCACAAATTTTGTTTCAGAATTTCTGATCTGGCACTACGATTGTGTCAGATGCTTTTGTAGAAGTACAAAAGCGGGTGTCTGTGCAGCCTAACATTTACTCCAGCCACTGAAAGGAGTGGGCCACAAGAATTCTGTACTACATCGTCACAGGCCAGATAAGTGCAAACCTGGCTTGCTGGAGATTCATAAACTATTTCCACCATCAATAAGGAAATAAATCTTGTTAAATAAACATTAACAACAGTCCATATGTCAAGGACAATGAACTTTGTAGCCATAGATTGGGCATGATGACGCCACCCCAACTAAACATCCAGTGCTAGTTTTCCCAAGACAGTGTAGATACCATTAATATTAATCATTGTAATAATATACCTATGTACAAAAGTTATATTTGATTATGCAATATATATATATATATATATATATATATATATATATATATATATATATATATATATATATATGCATTGATAAATACCTATCATTTCATATGTTCTGACCAAAAGAAACAATTGGTTCAGGACTAATAAATTTAAAAATAAATTTTAAACGTAAACTTTAACAGCCAGTGTTAGTTCAGTGTATTATAGAGTTTAGTATTATTATTAGACTTAGAATTTACATGTGTGTGTCTGTGTATTTTACTACCTACACATTACATTTCAGTACCCTAGACTTTTAACGTAGCTAACATTCATTATAGCAGAATAGGTCTGTTTGAGGTCGTAAGTGGTAGCAGAAGGGCCTTCTGTAACTCACAGAAACTTTTATCTCAGGAGCCTTCACAGCTGACCTCATCCAGTACACTAGGTAACATAACAATCATACAATAACATCAAAAACCACTACAGTATTACAACTCCGGCACCTAGTTGTCCACTATCTCCCTTGGATCCATCAGTGTATACGGCCAGACTTTGTTTAGTTAGTTGATCTATGAACTCTCTACTTATCATTTTGGCTTCCTTATCTTCTATGTTTTGTTTGATCTTTTCAGTAAGTGAGTAGTCTATGATTGGTGTTTTTAATTCCCAGGGTGGTATTTTGCTTCTGTATTTATTACTATTTTCAATTGTGTTTGATAGTTCTTTGAACTGCGTTAGGTCTTCTATCGTTCTCCACCCTGTTGGATATCTATCTTTATTTAAGGGGACGTCCCATACACTTGGTTGGTTTTTGACAAATGCTTTATGTGCTGGGTGGGTCACTTCTTGTGCTACTTTACTCCAATAATTTATTCTCAGTTCTTTCCGTCTTAGATCAAGGGGAGGTATGCCAAGAGCTACTTCTAGCGCTTCTACTGGTGTCGATATAAATGCACCTGTAATGGTTCTCATGGCTGCATTTTGAATCCTGTCCAGTTTTGCTTTGTTAGAAGCTGCAGCTGAGTCATAGACTATGCTGGCATAATCCAGTTTCCCCCTGATGAAAGACTTGTAGAACATAAGCATTATTTTATTGCTGCCCCCCCCCCATCCATTACCTTTTACAATCCTTAGTATATTTAGGGGTCCCCTACAGCTTTCTACCAAATTGTCTATATGTTTATTATAATTTAGTTGTTTATCTAAAGTTACTCCTAGAAATCTTGTTGTTGAGGAGGTACATATTTTCTGTCCTTTAATGGTTATATTGATTTTGTTATTTTTTTAAAAATTTCCTTTGCTGAAAATCATACCTACTGTTTTGTTTACATTAATTTGGAAGCCCCAACTTTTCATCCACTCTGAAACTTTGTCTATTTGATTTTGAAGTTTTTTGAAAACATGGTCCAAGTTTTTGATTGATCTTACCGTTGTTGTTGTTGTTTTGATGAGTTGGTGGGTGGAGATCGGGCACTCAACATCTGATCATTGTTGCCTCTTCTCGTTCCATCTTGGTCTACCCTGTTCAACCTGAAAGTTGGTTATAATTGGGGTATTTAGTGTCATTTTATTTACTAATTTTGTATTCAATTTAAATAACTGTTGTCTTTTGCAGTTGCTGATTTTTATTTATATTAGTATTTGTCAATTTTAATTGATCTTACTTTTTTTTTTTTTAAATTAATGTGTTTGCTACTTTTCTTTGTAGCACGCCCCTTTCAACCATCTACCATGTACATGGAGTTGTTGGTTATATCAGGACGTGTTTCCTTTATTGTAATGTGTTTTTGTTTGTATTTTTTTTATACTATATTATCTCTAGTCGGTATTTTTCCTTTTGTGGTTATAGTTCAACATGGTTTTTAAAAGAAATTCCAAAATATGCTATTTTCTAAGTTAGTATGTTTTAATTTTCACTGGATGGTTTCTTTGGTTAGTCTGTATGTATCTGGGGCGAGTCTTTCACGAGTTTGGACTACGACTCAAATCCTTATTTGTTTTTTATATGTTAGCTTTAGTTTTTGTAATATAGTGTTTTATTAACTTTGCATTTCTGAAGGGGTCTTTGTGCCTATGAGATTTTCTACCCTCATTTCTACATTGTGGTTACTACAGTATGTCTTAATGTTTTGCCTCTGTTGGTCATATTTCTTGCAGTCCACCAGAAAGTGTCTAATTGTGTTTGGTTCTTGACACTCTTCACATGTGGGTTCCTCAATCATGAAATATCCAGTTCCAAGTTTGAGCCTCAGCAACTTTTTATTAATTGGTATTTTTAGTTCATCTTTTATTTGACATTTTTTGCTTGGTTTTTTAAGGATTTTATATGAGTGTCTTGCTTTTTTACTTTGGTCCCATGCTGTTATCCACTCTTTAGTTATTGCTTGAGCAATTAAGCTCTTAATTTCAAACTTCCCTAAGCCTACTTCAATTTTGTTATGGCTAGCTCTCCCCCCTTTGGCTTCTTTGTCTGCAAGCTCATTTCCTGCTATCCCCACATGTGATGGTATCCATGTTAGTGTTGCACTGCATCCTATAGTTTGTAGATATGTATTAACCTGTGTATTTCCTCTATAATATCTGGCCTGCTACATTCATTTCTGTTTCTGATAGCTAATACTGATGATAGGGAATCTGTGAGAATGGTTACTTTTTTTGGTGGATTTTCTGCAGCTATTTCTAAAGCTTTTAGGATTGCCACTAATTCTGCTGTAAAGATGGATGTATTACCTGTTACTTTGTATCTTTTATAAATTTTTAATTTTGGTATTGCTATTCCTGCTCCTAATTGTCCTTCTTCATCTTTTGACCCATCTGTATATATAGTTAGGCTATTATTTATATACCGTTCTATGTACTCTAGTGTTTTACTTTTTGCTGAGATTATGTCGTTAGATTTATTTATGATCTTTGTTAAGTGGGAGTCAGTTTCTGGCACTTTTAATTCCCATGGTGGGATCTTTGCTTTATACAGAGCACTACTGTTTATCGCATTAAATAGGTCTGGGTATTGATCCACTTCATCCATTGTTTTCCACCCTGACGGGTATCTATTATGGTTTAGTGGAATGTGGCCTATGTACTGGTTACCCCTATCAAAGGTTTTATGTGCTGGGTGAGTTGGATCTTTTGCCACTCTTGCCCAGTAGCTGAATCTCAGTTCTTTTCTCCTTAGCTCCAGGGGTATAATGCCTAGCGCTACTTCTAGTGCCTCTGCTGATGTTCCCTTTGAGGCACCTGCTATTATTGACAGTGCCTGGTTTTGGACTGTGTCTAGTTTTTTCTTATTGCTTGGGGCGGCTGATGCATAGACAACACTGGCATAGTCAAGTTTGCCCCTAATAAATGATTTATAGAAGGTTAACATGGTCTTATTGCATGCGCCCCAACCACTTCCTTTCATATATCTTAGCATGTTAATAAGTCCCCTACTGCTTTGCACTAATAGGTCTATGTGTTTGTTCCAGTTTAGTTGCTGGTCTAATACCATACCAAGAAATCTAGTTGATTTTGCTGTGCATACTTTTTGCTCATTAATGCTTATGTCAATTATATTGTTTTTAATTACACGCCCTCTACTGAAGATCATTCCTATGGTTTTTTTAACGTTTAGATTAAATCCCCACTTGTTCATCCAGTCAGATACTTTATCCATTTGCCTTTGTACTGTTTTATAGAGGAATGGGAGATTTCTTCCCGTTCTCCATATCGCAGCGTCATCTGCAAACTGGGATAAGTTGTTTTTTAAGTCTGTAAACTCGTCGCCTAGGTCGTTGACCATAATCGTAAAGATAGATGGTGATATTACTGATCCCTGGGGAATTCCATTCTGTTGCTCATACACCTCAGATCTATCATTGTTTATTTGTACCGTGAAGTATCTATCCTGCAGGAAGTTTTCTAGATAATTGTAGGTTCTGCCTACTATACCTAATTTCCTGATTTTGTGTAGTGCACCCTCCCTCCAACACTCATCATATGCTCTTGCTACATCAAGGAATATTGCTACTGTCTTTTCATTCCTTTTGAAGCCTGTTTTAACATCATGTTCCAGCCTCAACAGTTGCTCTATTGTACTATGTTGGCTTCTAAAGCCTGCCTGGGTTGGACTGTACAAATTATGCTTTTCTAGATGAAATTTTAGTCTGCTGTTGACTATTGTTTCTAGAATTTTTCCTAGATGCGATGTTAATGATATTGGCCTGTATGAGCTGACATCATGTGTTTCCTTATCTGGCTTTAGTATGGGGATGATTACTGCTGTCTTCCATGAACACGGTATTTTTCCCGTGTGCCAGATCTTGTTGTAGAGGGATGCAATCACTCTTAGAGTTGTATTTGGTACCTTTTTGAGGATTTCATAGCTCAGAATGTCTTCCCCAGAGGTAGTATTGGTTTTTCCTGCTAAAGCTCTTTCTATTTCATCTACTGTAATATCTGCATTTAAATAATTAGCATCCTGTGTGGTGTCCATATTTTCTCCTTTTAATTTTTCTAGCAGTGTCTTCCGCCTATTTATTTCTTCCTTATCTAGACTGTCTATTGAACTAACCTGATAGAAGTATTTAGCTAGTATGTTGGCTTTTTCTCTATCTGTTTCAGCTCTCTCTGGTATTTTAATTGTTGGGATTTTAAATTTCTTGTGGTTTCCTCCTTTAATTGCTTTTAGTTTTCTCCAAACTGTAGTTACTTGTGACCTATGGTTTAGTGTTTGACAAAATGTTCTCCAACTCTTTTCTTTAGCTCTGAATATTATTTTATTTGTTTCATTTCTTACTTTTTTATAGTTTGTGTAATTCTCTTCAGTTTTGGCTTTTCTATACTTTGTAAGGGCCCTCTCCCTCAATTTCAGTTGTTCTGAACATCTGTCTGTCCACCATGGTACTGGATTTTTATCTTTGTTTCTTTTCCTATTTTTACCTTTTTGTGTTGGTTTTAAGTGCTCAGGCATATTCCTGTTTGGTATATATTTTATAGCTATTTTTAAAATCTCATTTGTTATTTTTTCTGCAAATATATCTACACTGTTAGATTCAATTTGTTCTATGCTTATTTTACTTAGCTCCAATTGGAAGGACTCCCAGTTTGCCTTTTTTAGGTTGAATGTAGGTTTCGAGCTTCTTGGACTAGTTCTATATTTGTCGTTTAGGTTTATTTCTATGGGTAAGTGGTCTGAGCTGGAGTCATTCAGTACTTCCCATTTAGCAGAGGCTAGGTTTGGTGTTATAATACTTATGTCTATTGCTGTATCTCCTCCACTGTTGCATGGGTTAACCCTTGTCACTGAGCCATCATTTAGTATGATTAGCTCAGCACTTTCAATGTAGTCCAACAGTCTTTTTCCTGCTGGATCATTACTGTTGTTACCCCATGCCTCATGGTGTGCATTAAAGTCACCTACCAGTAATGTTCTTTGGTCTATTTGTGTGTTAATAGTGGCAATGTCCCTATCGGTTATATTACCCTTGGGGCTATAGATGTTTATTATTTTTAAGTTATCTGGCTCACTGTCTAATGTTATACTTATTCCTTCAATATTTTCTGTGTTGAATTGTTCCCAATTTAATATTTTGTAGTCTTCATGTATTAGAAAGGCCACGCCCCCTCCTCTTCCCTCAGGTCTATCATTTCTAAGTGTTATATACCCTTGGTAGTTCAGTTTTTGTTTGGGGTTCAGGAGGGTTTCTTGTATTGCAAAGATGGGTTTTGCCTCCTTATACTGTCCCATAAGAGACATCAGGTTCTTCTTCCTGGCACCCCTACAGTTCCACTGAACTACTTTGATAGCTCTAGAGTCTTTGGTCCCCATTTAGTGTGGTTAGCTTAGTTATGTTATTGTTTTTATTAGGTTCTTTGATAGGGGATCTACTTCTTTTGGTTTTGTTCACTATCTCTAATGTTCTCCACAAACTCATCATTCCAAGTAACCATTGTACTCCGAACTCTTTCTGCTATGTATGTTAGGTGTAGTTCCACTGTTTCCTTAAATTTTTCTTCCATTTTTTCGTCTGACAAACTAGCTCTTTCTCTCTCTATTTTTTTTAAGGATTTTTTTCATTAGCCTCTTTTATTTCTGTTATTGTTTTTAGGTCTCTTTCTATTGCCTGTTGTGCTATTTTAATTTCTTCTAATACCTGCCTGGCTTGGGTGATGTTATGTTCTGTCTCTTCTGTGTTGTTTTCTACTTCGCTGTTGCTTATGTGTGTTTTACTTTCATCTTTTTTCTGTATTTTCTCCTTTATGTTTTGTACTTCAGTGGTTATTTGTTTTATTTGTTTCTTGATGTTGTTTTCTTGTAAGTTTTGAAGGTGGCTGTTTGCTTTCTGTGTTTCTTTCACTTTCCAGATTGGTGTGTTGGTTTCTAGAGCTTCTTTAAGTATGTATTTTGTCTCTTGGAAGACTGGACACCCCTGGTACCTGGCACTGTGGTTACCCTGGCAGTTTGCACATCTTCTGTTTTTATTTTCTTATTTGTAGTCTTTGTCCTCTTTAGCCATTGTGCAGTCTCTGTGTTTGTGTGCTCCTGCACAGAAACTACATCTTGTTGCTCTTTTACAAGCATGTTGCATGTGACTAAAGCCTTGACAATTTGTGCATTGGATGATTGGTGGTATGAATGTTTCAGTCTTCCTGATTCTCTTGCAGATTTTGATCTCTTTGGGTATTTCTGTACCCTGCACACTCAACACTACCACTAATGTATTCTTCTGCAGCTTAGTTTTAATTCGTTCTACCTTTTCTATCTTAGTTTCTGGGTTTTCTTTCACTATGTTTGTGTGGATCTCGTCTTCTGTTAGGTTTGTATCGATGCCCTTGATTACGACTTTTCTAATCTCTTTGATCAGCTCCATTTGTATATTTATTTTATGTGGGAGTTGTACTTCTTTAGACTTTTCTTTCAGTTCATTTATTAGGACCTTGGCTTTTTCTGTGCTGTTCAAACAGATTACTACACCATTGCTTGTTTTTTGTAATCTGTTAATAGATTTTTTGTCTCTTATTTTTTCTAGGATAACCATGATTTTGTCATCGGGTAGGGCTCTCAGAGTGGCTTCTGTCCCTCCTACTTGAGTGATTTTAACTCTTCTTCTGTGGGTTTTTGTTTCCTTTAGGCTGTCCTCGGCACTTTCTTTGTGTTCTTTGGTTTCCTGAGTGCATTGGCTTGCATTTCCCTCTTTGTCCTTCCTAATGTGTTCTGCGGCTTTATTTCCTGTCGAAGGTAGTGATCCATTATTTGCAGCACCTTGCTTTGAAGTCAGAATTTCTGTTTTTTTCTCGTTGCTCTTTTTGGCTATCGGATTGAGTGAACCGTTCATCACATATTGTGCAAGCAGCGTTAGTTCCGGCAGTCCACGTTCTCGAGTGCAGTGAAAGTTTTCAGTACGCTACAAAAGACGAATTTCAGATAAGTTTTTTCTCTTCTCTAACATATTTAAACTAAATATTATTAACCACCTATAGTATTCGTTAATTGCTTTTAAACGTTAGCTAAAACTGATAGAGGTATTGGAATAAATAAAATATTAGTGAAATAGAATAAGCACAGGTAGGCCAACCACGTGTGGTCTTCATTTGTAAAGTGCAGTAGCCATCTTGCCTTTCTTTGTGTAATTAATACAGGCATCTTTCAGCGCAGAGCCGCGCGTGAACAAAATCAAATCTAATACAAATTTACTAGCTTAGTAGTAGGACTATTCAGCCCTTAATTATTGATAGCTAAACATAATTTAAAATTTATATTTAAAAAAAAAAATAAATAAATAGGCCTAAATAAATAAATATATTAACTTGCCTGGTGTTAATTTAGCAAAAATAAGGGCAAATAAGTACAACATAATGCTAACCAGATTGCAGTTAGGGGAGGGAAAAGCTTGGAGCAAATCATCAGAAAGACATACTAAGGAAGGAACGTCAAAACGGACAGAAAATGGGAGGAACAAAAGCCCTGGTCTAAAGGACACAGAAATTAAGGGCAAAATGGAAACCATCAATGAAAAAACAAAATTTTTTTTTTTTTTTTTTTCCAATCTTTATTTGCATTTCATTTGAGTTTACAAAACACGTTCATTTTACATATTTTCATAAAGAAATTTCAGTGAAAAGACAATTACACAATGAACAGTTGTAAAAAAAAAAAAAAAAAAAAAAAAAAAATATATATATATATATATATATATATATATAAATATATATATATATATATATATATATATATATATATATATATATATATATATATATATATATATATATATATATATAATAAAATTTCGCTTCCTCGCACCCATTCATTAACCAAAAAAAAACCTCTTTCTTGCCCATTTAAAAGGGTTATACATTGTACATTTCTTTGTAATGATAGTAGTGATTAAAGGGAGAAGGGGAAAAGGGATAAAGGAACCATACTACCTTGTTCCTGAAATTATAATGCACACTCGATTTTATAGTGATAACGGAGGGGGGGGGGGGGGTGTTTTGGTGGTACTTTTTTTTTTTTTCTTTTTTTTTTTCACATTCCGTTGAAGTTGACAAAGACATATACATGGAAACATTGACAATAATAGTTTGAACATAAGCATAACAACGAAAATACACTGTGCAGCTATAAAAAAAATATATATATATATTTTTTTTTTTTAAATTACTTCCACACCTTGCACACACTCATTTACACACTCTAGTACTCCCAACAAAAGTGAACCCTGAAGTAAATAAAGACAGGGAAACAATTGATCTTACCATTACACAGCAAAGAATTAATAAAACCTTTCTTGTCAAGAATCCTAACTTACAAAATTTTCATAATAATCGCAACACAGTGTAAATTT
This sequence comes from Oreohelix idahoensis, assembly GCA_024509875.1. Lineage (NCBI taxonomy): Eukaryota > Metazoa > Mollusca > Gastropoda > Stylommatophora > Oreohelicidae > Oreohelix > Oreohelix idahoensis. The sequence continues at coordinate 194,909 of JAMPIV010009810.1, read as the reverse complement.
AAGTAACAGCTTTACATAACTAACATTTGTTCAAAGTTTCCTTGTTACAAATTATTGTTTAGAAAACTTACATAGCAGAAAACAAAGTAATTTTTAATTTAACGAAAAATCGATAAAATTTATGAATTATAATGTTTGCAAGCAAAGGGTGTTAACCGAAGAAACGGTAAACTTTCAATGCCCCTTGTCCCGTGAGATAAGAATGAATGGAGTGAAGAAAATTTCACTGCTCAACCGCATCAAAATCCGTTCAGCCGGTCTCGAGTTATGAGGTAACAGACAAAAACACATTTTAGACTCTTAGATATATATATATATATATATATATATATATATATATATATATATATATATATATATATATATATATATATATATATATATATATATATATATATATAAGCCGGAGGATGAGAGGCTTGTCGTGACTCCTTGCCTTTCTCACAACTTCTCCGCCTCCGCCGGTTATGCCAAGATGATGACAACTTTCTATGCCGAGCACAAGAAATGTTGGACTTCTTCCGTAACAGACAGTATCCAGAAGATGTTCTTACCTCTGCCTTAGAGCGTGTTCTCCCTATCTCACGTCTAGAGGCCCTCAAACCCCGCCAAAAAAACCTCCTCTGATAGAGTCAAGTTAATAATGACCTATCACCCTCACATCACTGCTGTCAAAAGGATCCTGTATCGCCACCTACCTCTCCTCCAAGCTGACCCAGTGGCGCGGGGAGTGTTTAGTGAGCCACCCTTGCTGGCATATAGACGGGATAAAAATTTGAGGGACCTCCTAGTCCACAGCCGTTTGAAAACCGTCAACGATGGCCACTTTGGGACCAAACCATGTAACCGAACACGATGTAAGACATGTCAGTATGTAATCGAAACACGTTCAGTCTCGTTCCCTAACGCCAAGTTCACCATCACCCATGGCTTCACATGTGAGTCACGCAACGTCATTTATGCTATTATATGCAAACGTTGCACCATTACTTACATCGGCCAAACGGGCACACGACTGGGCGACCGATTCTGCAGACACCTCTACGACATCTCTCAGTTTAAATCCACACCTGTGGCCATCCACTTCAATGGCCCTGACCACCATGGTGCCACTGACATCCAGGTGACAGCCATCAGATCCTGTTCCTCGGACGCCAACAGTCGGTTTCGCCAGGAACAACGCCTCATCCATCTCATGGGTTGCCTCAAACCCCACGGTTTGAATACCCAACATTCTTTTGTCTGAGACGCCTTTCTCTATCGAGTCCCGGGGGTATTTTGACTGTCTACTTTGATGCGATAACGCTTTTTTTATTTTTTTTTAAATCGCTTGTCCCTCACTCTATATATTTTAATATTTTTATTTATTTATTTTTATTGTTTTTATTATTTTTATTTTATTTTATTTTGTTTTAAATTTATTTATTATTATTTTATTTTATTAATTTTTTTATTTTTTTTATTTTTTTTAAATTTTATTTTATTTTTTATTTATTTATTTATTTTTAAAAAAATTTATTTATTGTTTTGTTTTGTTTATTTTTTTCATTAAATTTATTTATTTTTTTATTTTATTTCCTCACTCTTTTCCAGTCCTTGTTTTCATTATTTCTTATTTTTTGTTTTTATTGTACTATCGACTTCCGCTTTCCGGTTTAGTGGCAGCCATCTTGCTTCACATGTGACGACAGAAGGGAGTTTTTTTTTCTCTTATTTTTATAGTTTCATGTTCTCTACTTAATTCTCGTTTTCTTTCCCTCCTGTCTCTTGTTTGTCTGTCCCTGACGAAGGCCTTGTGGCCGAAATGTAGGTTTTTCTTGTCCTTTCTCCTTGTAAGACGTATTACTATTTGTGTGTGTGTGTTTTTTTTTCCCCCATTCAACTTTTTGATCTCGGGGACACCACGATTTTAAATGCAGGTGGAAGAGGTCTAGTTCCAAAACTGCCCTAGTTTAAAAAGTCTTTCTTTCTCTCCCTCCATCCTCCTAGCATCCATCCTCTTCGCATCCAACCAAAGATTTACCAAATTATCTACTGACAGCTACCGGTAGACGGGATCGACTGGTTGCCGACCCCAGTTACAGTTTGCCGAGCCCAGTTATAGAGCACACTCGGTGCGTACTAAAATCTCAAATAGTTCAAGAGAGTCACAGATCTGAGCACTTAATTCCAGCTTGTGTAAACAAAACACCACATAAAAACTGTTTTAAACGAGAATTTTATTGATTGCAACATTCGAACAATGTGTGTGTGTGAGTTTAACCCTTAACAGCTGAAACGATGCACATCTAATACAATCTGATTGCTTTCGCATTACTTCCCCTAATTTACCCGTCACGGAAACCACAGTAATTATTTCCGAATGTTAATGAATTATTTTTAAAGATTCTCAGGTAATACTACGTTGCTGTACTGTATATGGTTATTGAAAAGTCATTCCCTATTTTTAAATTGCTATATTTTCACTTGTATCTATTGGATACACACAGGGCTGGATTAAACTAAGAAGGGCCTCTAGGCTTTTTGGTATTTGGACCCCGCTTCACCTAATAGGCAATAATTTTAATATTTTTTTGAAGCCCCTTAGCATTGTGATGGTATATACTAGTATTATTAATAAACTGGTATGTTGGTTTGTTAACACTGCTTACCTCTTTTATTAGTAATTATTTTTTATTAATGTTTATTAGTACTATTTTTATTATTATTAAGGTCAAAATACAATCTAAAATGGACCATAAACTGGCCTTGCAAGAGATAGCAGCGATTACTACCTGCTGTATTATAAATATATCTTCTTCTTCTTTTTCCGTCCTTAGCCACCGACCGTCAAAGCAGTCAGTGGCCATTACGCCTAGTGGCGTCTTAGGGCAACAGCAGATAGGTTTTCTTTGCCATTGTTTCCCATCACGCCTATTGGCGTCTTTAGGGCAATGGCAAATCAATCCATCTGCTGTTGTTTCCGTAATCGAAGTGACTGGCAAACGGGTGATCAGCCCGTTGGTATTATAAATATATGGTTACCGGAAAAGGACAACTGCATCGTGAAATGAAACCATGTATAGAACAAACAAGATCTGGCATTGAGCAATTACATTAAATGACATAATATTTTATGTAAATGAATGGCAGTAAATTGTCTTTGTTTTGACGTTTGTTTGATATGAAAACTGGTGGTTAAGAGTGTAGAATTAATAACTTAAACATAGGAAATGACTTGTCAATACCGCTGTAGATCAGGACTTCTTAACTTGTGTCACGAAGGCCTCCCATACTTGGTCCTTGGCTTCTGCCAAAGGTATCGTCGGCAGAGCACGATCTCCGTTGCTCCCGCGATGATTCTTGTTCCTTGCGACGCTCTTGAACCTAAAGGTCCAAAATGGCTGGCTTCGACATGAATGCAAAACCTCCATAGAAGCATCGAATCTTCAAGAACTAATATGGATCTACTGTCCTGGTCATGCCGGGGTACGTGGCAATGAAAGAGCTGACAGACTTGCTTCAAGAACACCCATAAAAGGTGCATTGGCCATGGATAAGGAAGAAATACTGAGGGCAATTCATGTTCGTTGTCACGTAGCGTTTAAAGGATAAGAGAATTATTTAGAGGAAATAATAGATCTGATGTGGAAGATTTGGCTCAAGGAATCCCTGCTGGGTTTTCCCACTTCCGAAGGGTGACGAAGAGGGTAAATTCTCCTAACTCGACAGGTCTGGAAAAGATTGTAAGGAGATATTTGGTCTCTCGCTACCGTCGTCCCCTTCTCAGTTATCTATTATTATTCTTTAATTTATATTATATTTTACGAGCCCCCCCTCCCTTATAAAGGAAGATAAACATAGACAATATTCAACATCTAATGGAAGGAACAAAGCGTGGGGTACAGTATATACACCCAATTGGTTTATTGCAATAAAATGAATAGATGGTGAATGATAGTATTGTCGATGGAATTAGTGTCTGCTGTATGTATTATGTGTCTCACAATTCAAGTGTTTTTTTCATCATGGATGACTAAACTAGGCATTGATGTAGTGAGTTCCCTTTTTCGTGGACTTAGCTTTTCAGCCCCCGGCTGATAGTGAAGTGTGGTTAGTTCTCCGGTCTCCTGACGTTGCCCCAGGTAGGTCTTGAATGGTTCGGATTTGCCTTCTCTGTGCTCGACTCCGTATTCTGCGCTGAGATTGGACTGTCGTGCAAGGCTCCACCATAGACTGAAGACAAATACGACGGCTTCATTAATTTACTAGCTTTAGAAAGCAGTCTTTCCCTAAGCCGTCCCTCTGCCAGTCATCTCAGATTTTAGTCTCTAACATCATATGTCTAGAGCCTAATCTTGAATTCAAGTTTCTCCTGTCTGTCCTTTATTATATTTCTCTGCCCCAGTGGCAGTATTATAATTCTTTAGACTGATTTATCGTCAGCTTAACCCGATGAATTATTATAAATGTCAGTTAAACCCACCAACTTTATCATAGAAATGTCGGCAACAGTATTCTAGTTCTGTGCCTCTAGCCTAATCGTCATGTCATTATGAGGAATTTAACAATTAATTGGACATCCGTGTTTTAGAATTGTCTGACAACATTATCACACACTTCATGTCTGGTCGCATCGTCATATAATTTATAATGAATATATGTCACGGTCTGTCAACATTATCGTTAATATTAATTTCCGTTAGTCTAAACGTCGGGTCGAAATTAATCAAATAATATGGAAATTAATAGCTATATATATATATATATATTCCCGTTATACATTATTATGAACATGTACATATCCCGTGGGATCATAAAATATACCCGATCACATGTGGCTGGATGTGATCGTACAACAGAAATATGAATAAAGTAAACATACCAATCTTGCGTCGATTTTGCAAGGTACTACACATTTCATCACATTATATTCTAGCGAGATTTCACTTACCTACTCAAAGATGGACGCTAACCCGCAATTAGACACGTGGCTTCAGTGCTTTTAATGCGAGAATTCGCCGATCTGGCTTAGACCTAGCTTTCTTGAGGGTTCCTGGGCAAGTGACAAAATGCTGGCTTTGCCGCCTTTTAGCGGGTTATTTCCGCTTGGACACGTGATCCGTAGCGTGCATCATGTGACCTTAGCCTCGTTTTAGACGCTCCAATCAATAATGTTAAAAGTCACGTGATGTCTTCCTAAATGGCCTAAACTGGTTCTCCCAAGTTCAAGCAGTTCTAAATTAAAACGGATTTCTCGCTACCGAGGTCATTGGTCAACAATGACGTCGTATCTAAAAATAGCGAGGAGAAAATACCGAACGCTAGGAGATTTTCCGCAAGTGACAATTCCCGTGACTTTGCGATCATGCCTTGAGGATGAGAAAAAACGAGTGTCACGTAAATAATAATAAAAATGAAGAGAAGACTGGGCAAGTTGTCACACAAGCCCCTCCTCAAGTTTGACGTTCCGTCCACTCCTCTGGTCCTGTCTTCCTCTTCTTTTTCAGTTTCTCATATCTCCTAGGTTGCGTCCGGATGTCTGCTCAAAAAATCTGCCCCTACGTTGTTCTTCCCAGGTATGTATTCTATGTGAAATTAATATGGCTGCAACAGTAGTGACCATCTCATAAGCCGGGCATTAAGGTTCTTCGCCGCTGCAAGAAATATCAACGGTTGGTGATCACACTGCACCGTGAACTTTTTCCCGTATAAATATGGTTGAAACTTCTGCACAGCCCATATTAGCGACAGACATTCTCGTTCGATGGTAGAGTAGTTCTGTTCAGCAGGGTTCAATTTCCTACTAGCATATGCAATGGGGAATAGAGTTGCAGAAGGTCTATCACTAGGCTGCAGGAGAGTGGCTCCTATCCCTATATTGCTAGCATCTGTTCGCAGCGTAAAGTTCAGAGTTAAGTCAGGCAGTCGCAGAATTGGCCTAGCTGTGAGTTTCTCCTTCAGCAGCGTGTAGGCATTTTCGCACTCCGCTGTCCAGGTTACTTTGTCCGGGTTCCCATTCTTGGTTAATGCGGTCAGTGGCGCACTCAGGGTATTAAAATCTTTAATATATCTCTGGTAGAAGCCACATAGAGACACAAATGACCTTACATCCTTTTTAGTCTGGGGTCGTGGGGCCCGCTGTAACTTCTCAATATTACGTGCATCTGGGAACATGCATCCATGCGAGATAGTGTGTCCCAGGAATTCTAGTTGCTCGCAGGCAATTTGACATTTTGTAGGGCGAGCGGTGAGTCCTGTTTCTCTAAGTCTTTCGAAGAGTAGGGAAACTGCGTCCAGGTGCTCCTCAAAGGTGTTCGTGGCAATAAGTATGTCGTCCATGAAATTACTTATCCCAGGGTGGTTCAGGGGTTCCAGTAGCTTCCTCATCATACGAGTAAAGACGCTTGGGGCGTTGCTTAGCCCAAATGGCAATACATTAAACTCGTAATGGCCTTCAGAAGTACTAAATGCTAACATATGTCGAATTTCCTCTTTTACCGGGATCTGGTAGTACCCTTTGCTAAGGTCTATCTTCGAAAAGTATCGTGCTCTACTCAGCTTGGTGAAAAGCTGATTCTGATCCGGTAAGGGCTCCGCTTGAAATTCCGTTACAGCGTTGAGCCTTCGGTAGTCTATGCAGAGGCGATGTTCTCCTGTGGATTTTCTAAGCAACACCACACTCGCACTATACGGCGACTCTGATTTTGAGATAATATTTTCCTTAAGCAGGTACTCGATTTCCTCACTCAATGCCTTTGCCTTAGCATAAGGAATAGGATAGTTCTTAACTCGTACCGGGGCGAGGTCTGTTAGCTTCATTTCAAATTCTATCAGGTTGGTCATGCCAGGTTTATCCGTGAGTGTACTAGTGTGTTTTCTCAACAACTGTTGAACCTGTGCCTGCTGATCCTCCGTTAAAGTTGAACTAATCTGAACATCTTGATGAGTTTCGCACTGACGAAGAGGGTATTCACAGGAGGTCAGGGGTTCTGCCTCAGTTTCCGTCGCAATAGCCAGTGTCAGGAAATGTGCTGGTTCTGCACCTGGTCTTTCATAATATCGCTTCAGCAGGTTTATGTGGTAAATTTTCTGCTTCCCCTTTATGGCAATCTTGTAATTGGTGCGCGACATTTTCTCAATGATTTTGTATGGACCTCTCCACCCGATTTGCAATTTATTATTGCTACTGGGCAGGAGTAATAATACCTGTTCTCCTACTTCTAGCTCCCTATCCTTCGCAGTGCGGTTGTAGTAACGCGCATGTTTACGACGGGCACGGCGTACATTTTCCTTTGCCAGTTCCCATCCCGTTTTAAGTCGTTGGGTCAACTCATTCACGTATTGGGATGCAGAGGTGACCGTCTCATCAGCTTTATCATCTGTCCAAGTACGTAACAGGGCCTCTAAAGGTCCCTTTATAGGTCTACCAAACAGCAATGTGGCAGGAGGCATCCCAGTAGAATTGTGGGGTACTTCGCGGTAAGCAAATAGTGCTGCGGGTAAGTATTGATCCCAGCTCTCTGGTTTTTTCCTGCGCAAGTTTCCGAAGGATGGAAATAAGGGTCCCGTTAAACCGCTCCACCTGGCCATTTGCCTGGGGGTGGTAGGGAGAGGTGTGGATATGTCGGGCCTGAAATATCCTAAACACTTCCTCGGTGAGTTTTCCTCGGAATTGGGAACCATTATCTGTCAGGATCTGTGACGGAAACCCTAGCCGAGTAAATATGGTGAGCAGAGCCTCAGCAACATGCTTGGAATCACAGGCGGGCATAGCGATAGCCTCTGCCCACATGGAGCAACAATCCACTAACGTGAGTATATAACTGTTTCTCTTTTTGCTACGAGTAAGTGGACCCACAATATCCACCGCTACTCGTTCGAAGGGTGTGCCCAAGATTGGCATTTCTCCCAGAGTGGCTGGGGCCGTCAAGTGTTTCGGCGCTGTCCTCTGGCACTGCGGGCATGATTTCACATATCTCTGGATATCGGCGTTGATACCTGGCCAATAATAATGACATGAAATACGCTGAATCGTGGCACTTATGCCCATGTGGCCACTAAACGGAAGGGCATGGCCCATTTCTAGGACCTGGGCTCGGTATGCTGATGGAACCACAAGTTGCCCATGTTCCTGTCCTCCATTTCCTGCTTTCCGATGCAACAGCCCATTTTTCTTGTAGAAGTCTCCCTTTTGGAGAGGAGTGTGCGCTCTCGGTAGTTTTTTGTAGCAGGGTGCTAGAGATTGATCCTCCGTTTGTGCCTTTTTTAATTCCTCAGGAAGGATGTTGGGTGGGGATTCCAACTCCGTATTCCGTTTGGCCTGTCCTCTAGTGGTGACAGCTGCCACAACCAGAGGGTGAATGGGTTCTCCCAAGAACACATACCTACACCCTAAGATCAAGGGATAAATAGGGTCGTCCAAGATCGCTGCACTGATTTCCCCAGTCACATATTTTGATTTGACCTTAATCTTGGCTATGGCCAAACGCATAGGTGCTGCACTTTTAGTAGGTCCTTGTATTTCTATAGTGTCTTCTGTCATCTGGTCAGGCTTGACTAGGGATGCACAGACAACTGCGTCGAATGCAAGGCCTGTATCATAAAGGCAGGTCACCTCTTGGTCATTTACGAGGACTGTCTCAACGACCGGGGGATGTCGGGGTTTGTCCAGAGGTTCTTCCGGTCCATTTCCCCTTGCGGCACTTTTACGTAAGCAGGCAGCATGATGAGGTGGGTTTTTCCGGTTGCACTCCTGCGTATTGTGGGTGATGGTTCTACAGTGCTTACACCATTTTTCCCCTTGCCTCTGCTGCTGGAAATTAGATCTCTGAGTAGTCTTGTAGTCTGGCTTGTCATGCTTTTTGAAGTTAGTATACGGTGGTTTCACTTGGGGGTCCATGTGTGACTGAGCTGTCTGTCTAGGTACGTAATCTGGTTGTTTCCGTCTGGGTGGTGGATTCTCTGATAGTGCTGCCTGATATCGTTCCGCTAACTGGACTATGGATTCTAAAGTGCTGGCCCCATTCTCTGTCAGGAATCTTCTCATGTCGGAAGTCATGGTGTCCTTCAGTTGTTCGATCATGACCATTTCCTTCAGGCCTTCCCAATCATGAGTAAAATTCCCTAGGGCACCCCACTTCTCCACATAGGAATCCAGTCTCGCAGCAAACTGAGCAACGCTCTCGCCAACTTCCCTCCTAGAGTTACGGAACCTCTTCCTATAGGCGTCAGCATGTAGCTCATAACGAACCAATAGTGCTTTTTTCAAAGAGTCGTAGTCATCCTGTAAACCTGGAGGAAGCTTGCTATACACGTCATAAGCAGTTCCTCTAAGCCCTTGCGACAGTTTCAGGTTCCATTTGCTCTTCTCCAAACCAAACGTGGTGGCAAACTTCTCAAATTTGTCCAGATACACATCGACCGAGTCAACTCGTTCCGAGAAAGCTTCGAATGGAAACGTCAAGGGTCCCAAGTTTGACATGGGTGAGGATGGCAAAGGTCCTGTGCCCACTGCATGCAAGGAAGGCATATCATCTGACCGTGGCGATAGGTTGCCTGAGGAGGTAGATGCGGTCGCACCGGCTACCGGTTCAACTCTTTGAGCTTGTCCCTGCATCTCTAACTGCTTCATCTTCAATGCATGCTCGCGTTCATCTCTCTCGCTTCTTTCTCTAGCGTCTACAGCTTTTATCCTCTCATCTATTTCTGCTAACTTTATTCGCTCTTCTCTTTCAGCTTTCGCTGTTTCTCGAGCGTAATACTTATCAGTCTCAACACTGACATAATTTGCAAGGTCCACCCCACTATAACCTAGATCTCGACCGGCCTCCCCTAGTGCTGCCTTAAGCTTAACTATTTCAGCCATCTTTTGCAGTTAAAGTCCACACTGAGTAAGCTAGTGCTACCTTCCAATAGTATTTCTAACAACAAGTAAATACTAATTATTTATCAGACTGCTGTAGAATGAAATTACTACAGTTATGGAGACTTAAGGTCTGTAATTCAATGAAATACAAAATCAAGAACTAAATTAAACACAACATATATAAAGGGATTCACCAATCAATGCCTGAATTTCTAGAAAAAATGTTTTCTGTCTTTCTAGAGCTCACTGTGTGAAAATACATGTGTTAAAATGGTATACTGTAATGACTGAATGGATGATACTATCCCAGAGGTATGATAAAATACATAAGTTCAAATCCCGGACCGAGACACCAGTGTCACGTAGCGTTTAAAGGATAAGAGAATTATTTAGAGGAAATAATAGATCTGATGTGGAAGATTTGGCTCAAGGAATCCCTGCTGGGTTTTCCCACTTCCGAAGGGTGACGAAGAGGGTAAATTCTCCTAACTCGACAGGTCTGGAAAAGATTGTAAGGAGATATTTGGTCTCTCGCTACCGTCGTCCCCTTCTCAGTTATCTATTATTATTATTCTTTAATTTATATTATATTTTACGAGCCCCCCTCCCTTATAAAGGAAGATAAACATAGACAATATTCAACATCTAATGGAAGGAACAAAGCGTGGGGTACAGTATATACACCCAATTGGTTTATTGCAATAAAATGAATAGATGGTGAATGATAGTATTGTCGATGGAATTAGTGTCTGCTGTATGTATTATGTGTCTCACAATTCAAGTGTTTTTCATCATGGATGACTAAACTAGGCATTGATGTAGTGAGTTCCCTTTTTCGTGGACTTAGCTTTTCAGCCCCCGGCTGATAGTGAAGTGTGGTTAGTTCTCCGGTCTCCTGACGTTGCCCCAGGTAGGTCTTGAATGGTTCGGATTTGCCTTCTCTGTGCTCGACTCCGTATTCTGCGCTGAGATTGGACTGTCGTGCAAGGCTCCACCATAGACTGAAGACAAATACGACGGCTTCATTAATTTACTAACTTTAGAAAGCAGTCTTTCCCTAAGCCGTCCCTCTGCCAGTCATCTCAGATTTTAGTCTCTAACATCATATGTCTAGAGCCTAATCTTGAATTCAAGTTTCTCCTGTCTGTCCTTTATTATATTTCTCTGCCCCAGTGGCAGTATTATAATTCTTTAGACTGATTTATCGTCAGCTTAACCCGATGAATTATTATAAATGTCAGTTAAACCCACCAACTTTATCATAGAAATGTCGGCAACAGTATTCTAGTTCTGTGCCTCTAGCCTAATCGTCATGTCATTATGAGGAATTTAACAATTAATTGGACATCCGTGTTTTAGAATTGTCTGACAACATTATCACACACTTCATGTCTGGTCGCATCGTCATATAATTTATAATGAATATATGTCACGGTCTGTCAACATTATCGTTAATATTAATTTCCGTTAGTCTAAACGTCGGGTCGAAATTAATCAAATAATATGGAAATTAATAGCTATATATATATATATATTCCCGTTATACATTATTATGAACATGTACATATCCCGTGGGATCATAAAATATACCCGATCACATGTGGCTGGATGTGATCGTACAACAGAAATATGAATAAAGTAAACATACCAATCTTGCGTCGATTTTGCAAGGTACTACACATTTCATCACATTATATTCTAGCGAGATTTCACTTACCTACTCAAAGATGGACGCTAACCCGCAATTAGACACGTGGCTTCAGTGCTTTTAATGCGAGAATTCGCCGATCTGGCTTAGACCTAGCTTTCTTGAGGGTTCCTGGGCAAGTGACAAAATGCTGGCTTTGCCGCCTTTTAGCGGGTCATTTCCGCTTGGACACGTGATCCGTAGCGTGCATCATGTGACCTTAGCCTCGTTTTAGACGCTCCAATCAATAATGTTAAAAGTCACGTGATGTCTTCCTAAATGGCCTAAACTGGTTCTCCCAAGTTCAAGCAGTTCTAAATTAAAACGGATTTCTCGCTACCGAGGTCATTGGTCAACAATGACGTCGTATCTAAAAATAGCGAGGAGAAAATACCGAACGCTAGGAGATTTTCCGCAAGTGACAATTCCCGGGACTTTGCGATCATGCATTGAGGATGAGAAAAAACGAGTGTCACGTAAATAATAATAAAAATGAAGAGAAGACTGGGCAAGTTGTCACATTCGTCTATTAGAGAATGACACTGCAATCGATGAATCATCAAGGCTAAGACTGCTAGAATTTGGCATTAAACCTAAGACCAGCAGGGATGGACGTATGAGAGAACGCATCTGCCGTGTATACAACCAGTGCGCAACAGGAACAATTAGCATTCATACCCTTCGACATTTGCTGAGGGAGACTGAGCACCTATGGGTTTGCCCGGAGTGCAATGACGTCGATTCTGATTAACATTAACTTCTTAACCTGTTGTCCACTGGGGGTCCGTGAATGATTCTAAGGGGTACGTGTTACCTAATCTAACAATTATAATTTTATTTTCACTAACGTATTTATTTCGGGAAATTATTATGGATTTTTGTTTTCATAGAAATATAAATATAAATAAGGCGCATGGAAGCATCACTGCACTTGGCCGTCATGCGGGAATATTCTCCAAAGCACTTTATCTATACCACAAGTACAAAATTGGTGCAACCTGCGGCACCAGCCCAATGACAGCCAAGCACCTGCTGCAGTCCTGCCGAACCTACAGCAATGAACGGAGTAGCATATCTGACTACTGCCTTTATTACTTAGAGTCATTAATGTGGAAGTCTAAGGCGAACGAGGAAGAAGAAGTATGCTCATATGGTGGTAATTTTTCAATAATTACTATTTCAGCTCCCCGTGAAGTATACTTCATCAGCAAATACACATGAAGCCTTCTTGTCCTGAGCCATCCATTTAAAGTCTTCTTGATTCCTTCTATAGTTTACAGTTTTCTTCTACATGTATCTGTATGTGTTTGTTTTGTCTTCCTCTGTTAATGGACGAACAGTCAAAGGAACAAATCTGAAGACTTTCCAGGCAGACAAAAGGTGGGTCAACAGCCCAGACTTTTTCTGACTTTCTTTGTGCTGTGCCATGAGCCTCCTTAATAGAGGATCTTCCTCTGTCTTCGATGGCCGAGTTGAAGTATTTATATTTATGGTTGACTTGTTTACACCTGCTGAAGTTTCATGCGCTTGGGGTTTGTGTATGATGTAAATGTAAGTAAATATATAAGGTGGCTGCTGTAAAACTGGTAAGGACATAAATAATATATATATATGTGCGTGTATGTGTGTGGATGTGTGTGTGTGCGTGCGTGAGTGTGTGTGTGTGTGTAATGGTATTGAATCAGTTTTACAAATTAACAGTACACAGGAAACATGGGATGTTTCAGGTTTCAACCATCGTCAGTCACAGTTACAAACAGGCAACAAGGATAAGAAATATATAGAGGTTAAAGAACAATACTATAGGCAATGCAAACAGGATGAGAAACACAGATCAGAAGGGCAACATTTGCGTTTTACTTCTTTCTCCTTTTCTTTCTTACGTGTACCTGCTACGTACTTGTTTATTATTTACTAATCACAGACCTCGGGTTTCACTCTTTGTTCATCTTCAGATCTCAACTACGTAGTTTCGTTGCTGCTAGTGTTAAATCTTAACGGAAGTCCTTTTCTCGCAAACCGAGCTTAGCCAGTGTTCGGCAAGTCGATCCGACGATTACGTTGAAGGTCGTATAATGAATGATAGCACTGTAACGTACCGCCGGATGCTCCAATGTTTCTTCTTCTTCTTCTTTGATTCTTCGCCGCCGACCGTCAAAGCAGTCAGTGGCCATTACGCCTGGTGGCGTCTTGTAGGGCAACAACAAATTGATTCCACTTTGCTCGGTCGGCGGCCATCCTTCGTACAGTGCCCCAACTCTGGTTCATTCTTTGCATCTCAGCCTCCACAGTCCTCCGCCAAGTTGTTTTTGGTCGGCCTCTCTTTCGTTTTCCTTCAGGGGTCCATAGCATAGCTGTTCTTGTGAAGGCATCGGGGTCTCTTCTGAGGACATGGCCAACCCAGCTCCAGCGTCTGCTAGCTATGATGGTGTGCATGTCCTCTTGCTTGCTCCGAGTAAGCAGATCTTGGTTGGTGATGGTATTCGGCCAAAAGATTCGGAGAATGTTTCTTAGGCATGTTGTGTGAAAAGAGGACAATTTCGACATTTCCTTCTCTGTAACTCTCCAGCTCTCCGCGCTCCAATGTTTAGTAACCTTTTTTCGCCTGGTCACCGAAAAGCAACAGAGGCAACAACATTTCTTTCTTTTTTTAAAATGAATTATATTGCGAGGAAATGCCCATTGTTTCAACAGTCGAGCTATTTTGATTCTATCCCGAAAAATGCGTCACGAAAAAGATTGCAACTATGGTGGGAAAAGATGAGACTGACGTGACGGAAAAGAGAATAAGTATAGTTAACTAGTAAGGTATACAGGCTGTAAAGAAATAGTCTCCCCTGCTCCGCAGTACGGTCAAACAATGGCCAAGCTTAGAGTATATAATGAGGGTATTCAAAGGTCATCAACCTTCGCTCAAGATTACTCTTGGCAGAGATATAAATAGAAGAATGAGGCTTCAACTTCAGGGAGCCTCACAGGAATTTTAAGAAATCAAGCATAACCGCTAAGATCATCTAAGCTGTCATGAACTTTTTATCTTCCCGCCCCTTCTGTGAGGAACATAAATTGGCTCATTTTGTCTGAGCCCCCAATATTACTTTAATAGCTCTGGATGGTTATGTATTTAAATTAACTGAGTCATACTGGTGCAATTCACTTAGTAATGATTAAATTAAATACCAATTTGTATTTACAGATAATACATTTAATAATAAATTATAGTTGAAAAAGTTAAAATAGGTTTTTTTAATGAAACAATAAAGCACTGATTTTTTCATCACTGGTAGTGACTTTAAATTGGCTATCGTTTTTAAAAAAAAGTCCTTTTGCTGGGCCTGATAGTTATACCAGCAAAGTTTTGTTGACGATTTGTTGTTGGTGTTGGGTTTCATCACTGTTGATCCCAATGGTATTGTTGACTGCTCCGTCAATCGTCCAAATTCTGTGGCAGTAGCACGACCCTAGCTGTAATGCTGGGGTAACCACTCCAATTGTCAAGGCACACGTCTTCAATGCCCGTCTGATGTAACTTGTAAGCGTCTAGCGTAGACTTCTGGCAACTTGAACCACAGACTTGTACCATAAACGTGTACTACAAACGTGTACCACAAACTTTACCACAAACTGAGAACAAACAAATGTCTCTTCTAAGTGTATGGTCTCAGAATCAAGTGCCCTCCTCTTCCATTCCTCCACTTCCTCTTCCACGGAAAATTTACCCTCCCTGAGCATTGATCTTAAACCCAGTGAATCGAATGAAAGTGCGTTTGGACAGCGGAAAACGACAATTGCATTATTTAAACGTGTATGAATATACACATAAACTTATTGAAATGTTAAAATAATAAAAATGTACACCAGGGTGTCATCATCATCCACTCCCTGCTCCACGTGGAGCTTGGGGCAACCTCTGCTTTTGGGTTCCTTATGAGGAAACCCGCACGAAGCATTCACTAGCTTTTGCAGTGATGGTTCATAAATCCAATCATTTAATATGCTGAAGTTATCAGCTTCGTATGAATCTACATCCACAAGCAATTTACACCTGTTAAATGCAAAAATATAAAATGATAAAATGTACATATTACAATTTACCCCACTTACCGCGAATGAAGTTACAGGCTTCTTGCACAGGGAAACTTCCGAATAGTGTCGGGTCACTGCTTTTAAGAGACCGTCTTACGCATGGTCGGGGTATCACTTTAATTATAATTTCACTGTTATTCTTTATGTAGGTTCCTAGGACTTGCGGTTTCCAGTTCTAAAGTCTAATTTTCTTTCTGTCTAATATTAGAAGATCCTCTAATACTTGGGTCCTGTCATTATGTTGGAATCCTGTTACTATTCGTTATCCTGGTGTCTGAAATGTCTTCTTGACGAGATGGAAATGCAGTGAAGCAGTCTAAAAATATTGCAGATTATACGAGACATTTTTGCTCACCCACCCATGTGGTTTCGTTGGGGAAAAAAAACAGTAATCGGAAGTAGTTTATTTTACAACTCTCATGCCAATCCAACCACAAATTTACGTCTGATATTGGTAGGTGTCTTTTTTCTCCTCACTACCCTCATCTGTAGAACATTCTGCATGACACATAAGATATTTTCTTTACATGCCATTTACTTATTCATTTGCCTGTCTTTCGTGACCATATAAGGTCTCGCTTCTTCAGTTTCGCCTGTCATGTTTACAAACTCACTACTTTACAGATCTAACATTATAGTCTTCTCCCAGATGTTATTTCATTGTAATTGTTTATTTCAAAACGGTCTGGGCGGAAGCGATTACCTATCTTTCAGTGCTCCGAAATCCCATTTGTTATCTTACTGTCCGTGTCTTAATCTTTAACCACATTGGCATCTTCCGACACGTCGTGTGTGAACTGACAACTAATCTCCCAATACCGTCTGTCCATTCATATTGGAACCTGTGAGCAACATGGTTTGTGTATCTTCCCAGATAAAAAGTCTGGGTTAACAATAGGAATATCGTTCAATGTAGACTTTTACTCTGTCTGGAGCTGGCAATAAGCGAAGAGTCAATGTGGCAAGTTCGCTCTGCACAAACACAATTCAGTGGTGTTTCAAAAATAGGTCGAACGGTTAGGAAAAATTAAGGTATGACAAATTAGAACAAAATGTGATAAGAAAACCTTGAACTATGAAAGCGAAAACAACGTCTAGGTACGGGTGAAAAAAAGGAAAAGTAGGGGCACAGAAAAAAGATAAAGGATGGCACAGGAAAATGTAACGATCGAAGATTGTGTCGTCACACCGGCCCTGACATAATTTTACTCGCATTCTCAATAAGTTTTACTGGTAAGATGTACAGATTTTCACGTTTTTACTGGTTTTACTAGTAACGCGTACCAGCTTTCACATTTTTACTTGTACGCTCAATATGTTTTACTGGTAAGGTCCACCGATTCTCACATTTTTACTAGTATGCTTAATATATTTTACTATAGTGCGTTTCACAATGTTTGCCGCTGTTTAATATTCAATATCTCTGCAACCACTTGATCGTAATTGTTGCAACTTTGCATATGACCTAATGATCGCTATGTCCCGTGGGGGACATTTTTTTCCTCGTTAACAAACTTATGGTTTTAAATTTTCTTTATTTAAAGTATACAAAATCGACTACCTCCTAGTCCAACCTTAATTTTAAAGGGCTTACCCCTTCATATTTGTGAGCTATTTCGATTTAACATCTTGAACGCATGTCACGTGATTTTCTAAGTGTTTCAGCTCACTATCGCACTGTTTTAAACATTACATTGACCCTTCCGGTGTGTTCAGTTACCATTCTACTGATTGTGTATTTCAGTGCATAGGCGTATCTTGCGGTATTCTAGGTCTGTAATACAATGGGTATGAAAGTCAAGTTCCTTACACTGCATACAATGGCAGTGAAGATGTATAAATATTTCTGCAGAGAAGCTAAGCGTGGTAAACTGTATCGGAGTCTCTCAAATCCTGAAAAGAGAACTATTCACGCTTTGGGTTTAAGTAAACGCTCATTTCATCAATTACTCAAAGCTAATGGAATTTTCAGTTCAATCAATACCAGGACTCAAGGAAGAAAGAAAGTAGTAGATAGTTTTGACAGGGATGTGATTAGAAGAGAGATTTGTAGAATGTTCACTTCCAAAGAAACTGTGACACTAAGGAAACTCAAAATACGGCTGAGAACACACAATGACATTGATGTGTCGAAATCAACATTATGGAGAACTGTTAGAAGCATTGGCTTTACGTTTAGGAAGTACTTTAGTGGAAGAAACGTCATCTGCGAGAAGCCGCACTTAGTATCTATGAGAAGTAAATATTTACGTGAAGTACGGGAAATGCGTAATCAAGATTATGATATTGTGTATGTGGATGAAACTTGGATCAATGCTCACCACACAAGTGAAAAGGAATGGCAGTTATCAGATGGAACGATTAAAAGATGTGTACCCAGTGGAAAAGGACAACGTCTGATAATGGCACATGCAGGCAGCAGACATAATGGGCTAGTGAAAAATGCTGAACTTATTTTCACTTCCAATTATACGGACAACCGGGACTATCATACCGAGATGAACGGTAACATATTTAGAGAGTGGATTGAAAATACTCTTCTTCCGCCCCTAGACAGACCGTCCTGTCTGATAATGGACAACGCATCATACCACAACGCTGTGGCAGAAGACAAAATCCCGACATCTTCGAGTACAAAAGATGCTATAAAGATTTGGCTCAGAAAAGAAGACATTCCATTTAACGAGGGATTTCTGAAACCTGAATTACTGTCCCTTGTTAAGAAATCACAAAAGACCAAGATATTCCATATAGACAAGTTGATTCAACAGCATGGTCATATGTGTTTGAGACTGCCACCTTATCATTCACATTTAAACCCAATTGAACTCGTTTGGGCAAAAGTTAAAGGACAGGTGGCAGCTGAAAATAAAACTTTCAAACTATGCAATATGAAAGAACTAACATATGCCGCCCTCTCGCAGATAGACAAAGATTATTGGTGTAAATGTGAAGACCATGTCTTAAAAGAGGAAAATGACTATTGGAAAAAAGATGGACTGTCGTTCGTTCAGCCGAGAATAGTAATCAATATGTTAGACTCGTCTGACTCAGAATAAATGTGTAAATACCTTATATGTTTTATATGTTTTCTCCTCCATCTATGTGTATATGTAAACCAATTCATTTCCTTTTTATCTCCGCGATTTCCCTACTATTTTTAATATACACAGTACTTTCCCCTCTTCATGCATCCATTCACGTTTTAGTATAAAAAGTAACATTTACAACGAATAGGCGTTATTATTCTCTCAAATATTTCGAAGAAATAAAAAAGGACCTCTGTTACGCACAGATCTTCATTTTTTCTAAAGTCGTTGTATGATCATTTTTTGCTAAAGACATTGTGTAATTAGATTGACTGAAATGTACACTTTAATTTGTTTCGGTCAAAGCTGCATAACTCTGGATAATAGAGATTATCATTTAATATGATGTTACCTCCTCTTGTGTCGAGACACGGTCGGTCCATATTTTTTATTAGCGAAGTGTGACCATTCTCCTTATTTGGTAGTATCGGTCAACTGTTGTTGGAATGTCTGAAACCTGTGTTGAGGTCTCTGTTCATGTCCACATAAGGCTCGATCTAGTTCAATCTTATCTGGAATGTTCCTAGATCGTCTGGTTTGATTGCTATTCATGTAGATGCGTTCTGCGCATGTCCAGACGCGGGGCGTCTGGGAAGCTTCTTGATCTTTCGAGTCGATGAAAAGCTGTGAAGCAGATAAGACGCGTTCCGGCGTCTCTGTTTTCATTCTTGGACTTTGGTGTTTTTTCCCCTGGATTTTTGTGGTGGTTAGTTTAGGCTTCGGCTTAAGCTAGCCTTTGTGACTTTTTTTTCGTGCTTAATTTGGTTTCATTACCAAGAAAAGAAATATAAGAATGTCCGCACCTTTTGTGCCTGTGATAATGATCAATACAGAAGACGATCTAGAAGGAGGTATGCTCCATAGGCCAGGAACACTGGTTATTACCATTACTGGGCCGCAGGCCAACAGGGCATCCTACTCCCTGATATCTAGCATTATAGCAGGACCGGCTGGTGTCGGAATGAGTGGCATAGCCACTTTGTATCATTTTGAAGGGCCCTACAGATGGTACGCCACTCTGACAGCGGCGGCACAAGTAAGACACTACCAGAGCCTGCATGGCAAAAGGTTCGAGTGGACCAATCCCCAGATGAGCATCTATATAGAGCATCTGGATAAAGAGAAGTCCAAAGGGACACTGAACTGGATGCCCCCCACCATAAAGCCAGAAGCGGTGAGGAGAATAGCGGCCGAAGTGTCGGGCGACAAAGATGTGGAGGTGAGCAGAATTAAAAATGCCCAGGATAAATGGATCTTCTTATACCGGCCAACAGAACATCAAGTACCGCACTTTGTGCACCTTAAGGCGGCAGAAGATAAAATATTGAAGGTATGGGTGTCTCTACCCGGTAGACGAACCCAATGCGCTATTTGCGGATTGGACACGCACTGGGTTAGCCAGTGTCCAAGAAGGCGGGCGGCCCCAACTAAGGCCAAACAAACCAGAGAGGAGGAGGCAGTCGGGAACAAAACGCCGGCTGAACAGAGCAGGATGAGTGAGTTCCTCGCGCCAGAGATCGATGCACCAGAGAGCCCCATATCAGAGAGCCCCGAAGCAGGTGCGAATAAGGAAGGTGAGTTTATAGATGTGCTCACTAAGAAGGGAGAGAAAAACAGGAAAAGACTTTTGCGCCAGGCAGCAGGGCCTGTCAAACCCAAAGAGGTGAAGCGAAATAATAGCAAATCTCCACGCAAACTTTCACCGAGCAAGAGGGACTTCCCCTCATCACCCAAGGTGACTGCAGAAGAGCCCTGTCATGAGGAAGCAGCTTTGACACCTGTTGTTGACGAGCGAAGATCCCAGCCAAATAGCCCTGACAAATCACCAACTCAGTCCTTTGTGTCGGGGGCCTTTAGACCGGATCCGGAAGTGCCAGGGGCATTTCTAACACAAGACAGTACAAGCGGTAACTGGGCGACCATGACTGAAGACGATGCCATGGAGTCGATGACCACCCTGTACATAGATGGGCAAGAGTTTGACGATGTGAGTGACTAATGAGCCTACACCTACAAGTCTTTCTTCCCTGCACTGGGGCCCAGTGCAAGAAGTTACTTCCAGGCTTCAAGCAGGTGAGACGAGTGAGGACGAATGGTGCAGGTAAGGGCACGCCCAAGCTGAACCCCGATGTTACCCTCCCCGGTGAGCCTGTCGGAAGTTTGGACTGTAAACAACCAGTGCGTGGGAAGATGTGCCCCCTCAAGTGGACCCAAGACAAGACAAGACTCGCAAATAGTGCTGTAACCTTATTAGTAAATAATGACAAAAACCATAGTTTAGGCAGTGTTGCTTTTATTTTAAGAGTTGGTGTTTTTAATGTAAATAATTTGTGTTACTTTAGTTTTTACTACTTGGTTACACACAAACGCGCAATACACACACTGTTAACTTGAATGCGCACAGTTCTATTTAAGCAGTCAACTCTCCCCCCTACTGGGGTGAGAGTGCTAGGCGGCGCGGTTTCATCTGCGTTTAGCCTAAATAATCAGAGCAGAGCGGATAGCCAGTCCTTAGTCACTATTCCGTCAAGCAGTCATGTAACTAGGTTAACAGGTCAGCCCCCATGCACCGCCTCGTCAAGCAATGTAAACATGAATATGTCGAGTGGCCTAGTTACGACAGAAAGCGGTCAGCCTACGGTCACCGCTATGCTGTGCAAGCCATGTGTAATAAATGACCAGTTTATCACTTTGCCTACTACAATCTTTACAACACATGATAAATCACCAACTAGTGTTTTATTGAGTAACTCACCTGTAGCGGGTAGCCAGCCTCAGACCACTACTCTGCTTTGTAATTCAAAAAAGACAGACGGTCCGCACCCGGTCCCCGTTTTGTCAAATATTTTAGATATGGCAAGTGGCCACTCTGCCACTTTGCCAGGTAGACAGTTTGCAACAAGTGGCCAACCCAAGCTTACCACTTCGTCAAGTAGCCTAGTTGTTATATCCCTCAATATCAATGGTTTGAGGAATAAACTAGAGCATATTATCAAACTGATTAAAAAAGATAAACCTGATTTTTTGTTCTTGCAACAGACAGGGATTACGTCCGACTTTTCTGCCAGTCGGATTGTAACTAGATTAGGACTTAAACATGGCTGGTTTGCCCTAGGCCCCAGGCATAGTAGTGTCGCCATCTTACAAATTAACGAAGATTGGGACACAGTACATTATAGAACTGACAATGGTGGCAGAATTGTCATAATTCAAATACAAAACAAACATAACAGACAAGACACACACACACACTCATCAACATATACGCACCAGCGACAAGAGACGAACGACCTAGTTTCTATGACAAATTACATGACACTTTAACAAAACATTACAAAGGGACTAGGAAAATTTTGGGCGGAGACTTTAATTGTGTCGTGTCTGACCTAGACTTGTCTAGGAGCTCGGGGGGGGGGGGGGAAGGGGGGGGCACAGGCGCGAGAAAAGTCTTCGCTCTTAAGACAAATACATACTATGCTAGACGAACACGACCTCTCGGACGTATACAGAAAAATAGAGCCTCACAAATAAACCTTTACGCACTATGACAATATAAACCCATACTTTAGACGGGCATCCAGACTGGACAGAATATATGCATCTAGTACCTACAATATACACAAAACATACCATATAGGAAGCACTCTTAAATTTACAGATCACAAGGCAGTTTACACATCTTTAAGTACGGGACACACGCACAAGCAAGTAAAGAGATCCCCACATTGGAAATTTAACAACAGTCTACTTAAAAATACTTACTACACAGAACAAATAACAACTGATACAAGGTTACGCACAAGACATTCCCAATAATAACATTGCACAATATTGGGATATGTTAAAAAACACAATTAGAGATAGAACGCAGATTTTGGCTACACTTATTCACAAGAAGTTTAAAAAAGAGGAGGGGATTTTAGAAGAAGCAATTAGTTTAACCAAGAGTTTAGACAACACGAACCCTCACATCCAAATTTTAGAAGAGTGTTTAGATAAATATAGACAGTATACCTACCAGGGAGCGCTACTTAGGACAAAATTAGATACCATAACACAAGAGATCCCTAGTAGGCAATATTTAGCTATAGAACAGAGTGTGCAACATAGTAGACAAATACACGAAATAATAGATATGAACGGACAACAACAAACAGACAACACCAACATTAGTCATGCTTTCTTCCAATACTACAAGCAGCTATATACTAGGGAAGAAACTGACGCAAATATACAAGATAAATTTCTACAATACACCAAACGTTTAAGTGATGAGGAAAGTGAAAGGCTAGACCAACCTTTAACTTTAGAAAATTTGCAAGGGGCCCTTAGCACTTTTCAAAAAGATAGAGCACCCGGGCCGGATGGGCTAACAGCAGAATTTTACAGGTTTTTCTTCCCATATTTAGGTCCCATTCTAATCAAAACATTTGAAGAAGCTTTTTTAAAAGGGGAACTCCCAGAAAGTTTAAATCAATCTTATATTACTTTGATCCCCAAGGACAGTAATGACAAAAAGTCAATTAAGAATTTTAGGCCCATCTCCCTTTTAAATACTGATTACAAAATCCTAGCCAAGGCACTTACTCTGAAGCTTAAATCACACATGCACAAAATAATACATTCAGATCAACAATGTAGTGTACATGGTAGAAACATTAGCAGACACACACATTTCATTAGAGACCTGATTACATACACACATGATAGGCAGTGCCAGAGTGACATATTATCTTTAGACCAGGAAAAGGCATTTGATAGAGTATCACATGCCTTCCTACATAAAAGTCTTAAAGCTAATAATATAGGGAAATACTTTAGATCATGGATAAAAATCCTATATAAAAAACCTGAAAGTAAAATATTGATTAATCATAGTTTAACCAAAGCATTCAAATTAACGAGAAGTGTTAGGCAAGGGTGCCCTCTGTCGCCCTTGTTATATGTAATAACGTTAGAACCTGTGTTGGACAAAATAAGAAAAGACACAAATATCACGGGGTCTTTCGTCCCCGGTGCAGGGGAAAGAAAATTGTTGGCCTACGCCGATGATACGATATTCTGTCCAACAACAAAGGATTCTATAAAAAATATCTTAGAGGTTTTCACAGAGTTTGGATACGCTAGCGAATCCAAAATAAATATTCAAAAATCTAGCATAATGGGAATAGGTAAATGGGGCAATAGGTCAGATTTCTCCTTTCAATTAACGGTAGTGAATAAAATTAAAATTTATGGAATTAACTTCTCTTTTAATCCTCAAGACCCCAATAAAGACACATGGACAAAATTAATAGAGAAAATCCAGAATATGCTAGAAATTTACAAATATAAAACGGCTACCATTTTCGGAAGAAGTATTATAGTTAATTGTTTTATTATGCCAAAAGTAATTTATACAGCAAATATACAAATAGTACCTAAAAAGATTATAACGGAAATAAATAAACTAATTCCCAACGGGCTGATCACCCGTTTGCCAGTCACTTTGATTACGGAAACAACAGCAAACGGATTGATTTGTCGTTGCCCTAAAGACGCCATTAGGCGTGATGGGAACAACGGAAAAGAAAATCTATTCGCTGTTGCCCTTAAGACGCCACTAGGCGTAATGGCCACTGACTGCTTTGCCGGTCGTTGGCTAAGGACGGAAGAAGAAGAGAAATAAACTAATTAGGACCTTTATTTTTAGGAATACTTGGCACAGTATCAAACACGCAACGCTAATGCAACCAAAAAATAAAGGGGGGATAGCCCTACAGGATATCAATACTAAAATAAAAGCTTTAAGAATTAAATACATAGGGGAAGTTATAAAGTGCCCGGGTCTATACCCACTGGCACACTACTATATTGGGTTAAGATTATCGATCTTTTGTAAATTAAACAATAATCAACCTCATTTTTTTGGTACACCACCACCCTTTTATGCAATATGTTTAAAAAATTTAGAAGGGAATAAACATTTAATAAAACAAGACACCAGACTTATATACAAACTTCTAGTTGCAGCACAAGAAACACCCCTGAACACACGAAGAGGTTACAACCTTTTTATAACCGATTACACACAGAGTTTTACAAACATCCATGCAATAGACATCAAACCACAAGCAAAAGAAGTCACCTTTAGACTACTACACAGTTTAACACCAATTTCAAACAAATCATCAACAAAAGCAAACAGACCAGCGCCAAAATGTAAACTATGCAGTGACAACATTATAGAGACACATGTAAGACAGTGGTCCCTACATTAAACAAATTAAGGAAGTTAATAGCCTCCAACTCACAACAAACACTTAATTTATACAGAGCAGTCACGCTTAACACGTTACCACGAATGACGAGACGAACAGAACTTAAGCTACTAACTTTACTGGCTAACTTCAGATACCTTGTTTGGACGTGTAGAAATAGGGCCGTATATGACGGTAGACATTACGACAGTACAATATTCACACAAATATACGAGCGCATGACACAAGACATAATAGAACAAATTTGAAATTTTTTTGTTCAAATAAATAATTAATAACCTTTACCGACCCTTCGGTCGACGAACAAAGCAAGTAGCTTTGTTTGTAATACCTCATAACATATGTCCTCATCTCATGGTAGGGTGTCATCATCTTTTAGTCAATGTACCATCAATCATTTCATCTTCATTCATCATCCATGTAGTATAACATGTGTCTTTACCTTTGCAAATATTGGCTTGTAATAAAGTTATTTGGGATATTTGGGGGGGGGGGGGGGGGAAGAAGAAAAGGGGGGGGGGGGGGGGGGAGGTTTACCTTTAGTATGTGTTATTATGTGATATTGTTTATAATTTGGTATATTGTTTCGCTATTGACATTGTTGCAATGCTAGGTTGGGAGGAGGGAAGGGTGGGGAGGGGGGAGCGGGTTTACCTTTGTCTTTATACCATGTGATAAATGTAAAAAATCTTGTAAATAACATTGATATATTGACCTGAATAAAGGTACTTTAAAAAAAAATAAATTTGGCGTCTCTGTGATTTTGTTAGGGAATTAGGAGCCTTTTTTGTGAGTTAGTTAGCTTACAAGGTCCTTCCCTTGAGTATTCTAAAACGCCTGGAGGCGTATGTTTTCTGTGGTGTGGATTTTCGAACGAAGGTAATGCCTCATTTACATCCAATCTGTAACTTTACTTATGTTTGACAATGGTCGATCTCTGCTCACGTATGCATTACAGAAAGGAAGGTTCTTCTAATAGATGTCACGCCCCAGGTATCTTCATACCTGAGATCTATATGTACACGGGTCATACTCAGCCCGAAGGACAGTTCTTTGTTCTATGAACGTCGCTGTGTGTCAGCGATTATGCCTACGTCAAGGTTAGACTTAGGAATGCCTGTAAAGGTCAGTTTGACCTGCACTCCTGGAATGACATCTTCGTGCGATTTATGATTTGACTCGTTTAGCACATCTGAACAGTAAGAGGATTCTTTGTTGATGTACTTTTGTATTTGGAGCCAACCATATAATACCTTGGCGCCACATCATCATCTTTAGAATATGCCAAATGCATTGATAAACTATGTTTGCTGATATTCGTGAATGTCATGACTTTGCCCTATTGTGAACTGGATGTACGTACTTGTACCTGTGACGTCAAAATAAATGATGAAAAAAACGTCCAGAGCAGTTTACCTATTTATGACTTCACATGTCGTACCCTACGTGCTGTAACTCTGTGAACTACATCACTACTCTACACAGCAACAACAACAACACAAAACCAGATAAGACACCTTACAGCTTGAACTATAATACCTGGTGTCGATAGGGGTGGTAATTGAAGTCAGCCTAAATCCACCCTTATCAACCTCACGTAGTAATCAGTTAACAAACCCCTCTAACATTCGAATTGTAAATACGCCTATGCCGAAAATATGCAACTTCCTTCATTTACGGTAAATTATTTTCTTCCAGGACAAAATAATTACTTCGTTAAAAAAGATCAAAGGAATTAGCCGTTGCAAGAAAAGAACACTACCTGCAACAACGAATTTTATAAAAACTTTGGGACATTGAAAATATAAGACCACATGCAATAAATCATGTTTATCAGTGCAAGGAATATGGAGATATTTGAAGTCAATCGTAGATCGATCTTTTTGAAACGCACTATAGTAAGGCGTACCCGCTCTCACATTTTTACTCGAACGCTCATTAAGTAATTTTTACTCGTACGCTCATTATGCTTTACTGGTAATGTGTACCGACCCTGGCATATTTTTATTAGGCCGGTTAGTAAGTTTTACTGTTAATTTATACGGCTCGACTGAAGCTCTATTCGGCATCTTGTAGTCTGTGTTTTATTGAAAGTGATCGATGTATTCACAGCTGCATGTGTGACAAACTGTACCGTGAAACTGAAGAAGGTGGTTGAAGTAACAAGAGACATTGTCCGCAACCACACGATACGTCATGGCCTAAAAACCTAGCCCCTGCAGACCCAAGTGCAACAGTCCTAATTACGATGTTTTGGCCAGCCATGTTTGTAGAAGGAGAAGATCGGATACCACGACAAATATGGGAAACTAAGAGCCAGGAATCCAGGCCTCCAGGACGACCCATAGTTCTCTGGGAGGACAACATTAGACAATCCCTGAAAGACCGAGAACTAGATTTGAACCAGGCCAGGAGGACGACAGTCGATAGGATAGTATAG